>CM041777.1:118045523-118645523 GCA_023374045.1 Limonium bicolor | reverse complement strand
ACCTTATTGGTAGGTTACCACTTACCTGACTAACTCGCGAAAGGGTCTGTCAGGGCCGTAAGCTCCTTCGGAGTGCGGTCGTCCCACATCCCCTATTTGGGTACACTCATAGTGCTCGTCACACGCCTAGGTGAAGTATTCTATTGTCAACTCCTCTTGTATCATTCTATGATACTCACCATTATTCTTCTGGTTTGGTTTTAAGAATCTGAGGTTTAAAAAGAAAAGTTTGTGGTTTTAAAAGGAAAGTTTTGGGGTTTTGAAATAAAAATCTTGAGTTTGAAAGAAAATCTCCATGGCGTTGCCATGTCTGAGGTCTTGACCAGGTCTAGCTTCTCGCTGATTGGTATGTTGTTAACAAAATGGTCAGGCCGTTACCTTTCTAGGGTTCTGTTGTTTCAAGTCTTAGGACTGGTGATTCTACAATTCCTTCCATCTTCATGGTGGTACTTTTAGTAAGTACTTGTTAATCGTCAAAAGTCGCTCAACTTGCCTTGTTGTTGCTGCACTTGCCTTGGCAAGTGCGCAGGTATGTCGGTTTTCAGGTTAACAAACACCGGTTACGGTATTGTTTTCATCCGTATTTAGTGGTTTTATTGGATCTTCCATCCATCTTTGACCTTAGTGATCAACTCCATGAGTGGCTTCTCAGTGTTCTTACCACAATTCGGGTGCTTTCCCGATCCTTGTGGTACTCCATGTACCTTGCTTAGTAGCTCGTTCCCACGCCTTTACGGTGGTTACCGAGGTTTGACTAAGCCTTAGGAACTACATCGTAGTCCTGCTGGTGTATGTTTTATGATCACTCTCATAGTTGTCCGAACTATGTTATTTGGGTATTACCGCCCCTTTGGCGTTGTAGGTTTGGAATTAACCCAACCTTGACTAATTCCTTAGTCGGTTGTATGTTGTTGACGGTATGGTCTAACGTTTGTCATCCACAGACTCCCTTGTCTCGGGTTTTGTTACTCCGTCTTTTCGCTTCACTGCGTAGTTATGCTTCCCTTCTTGTTGGCTGCGCATGGTTCTCGCGACTGTGAAGCACGTTGCCCCATGGTGCCGCAAATTCCATTATACTACTGTTAGGATTACTCGATCTTCCGCCGTTAAGTACGGTTATTGTTGCTCCAACGGGAACCGTCTTCGGGATTTCCCGTTCTTGGAATCTACCGTATGACTAGTTCCTTCTCTTTACAAAGTTTATTCTACAATTGCCAGATCGGGTTTTCCTGAGTATGAGAGGTCTTTCCATCTCTCTGGCGTTCTTCCCCTAACTTATAACGGGGGTTGCGGAGGGTGGGACTGGTTATGTAGGTATCCAGGTCATGCTGGAAGTTCCTATCTAGCGTACCTCTCACGCTAACACTCAACCCTTAGCCCTAAGTCTCTAATTCCTAACTCGGTATTTTTCTAAACTCGGTATTCAGACCATCAGAGCGATACTTCGCTCTGATACCTCTTTTTGTAACACCCCGTTCGGTAATCACACCATTATCCTCTAACCCATCTTAAATACCAACAACAACGCAGCGGAAATTCCAACACAACCGGGGGTGAAACAATGCCGTCAGTCACCCACGTGACTAACTAGGCCAAACCAAACTCCAATACAACAAACAAATACAATACCGGTCAGATGGGTCTTATACCGAGTACACTATACAAATCATACTTCCATTACTTAATCAAGTCTAAACCAAATACAACTTCAATCCCATATTATACAACGCAATTTCAATTACATTCTATACCGAGTATCTACAATTCCCAAGTCTATCCATGACCTTTCGGTCTTACAAATCCACGACACATAAATATAATTCCTTTAACAAGTACCCGTATCAATAGCAACCCCGTCCTACTCTCGAACGGTTGACGGCTTCAATGTTCCTGTAAAATAAAAATGTTGCCCCTAGGGGCTCAGCAAAATTGCTGCATATGACTTCCGCATACCCCGCGTACTAGCGAGGGTACGCCGACTATTTGGTCGAGAGCATGCGACTCATTTTATTACAATCAACATGCATACAACATACATTATATATGTACATTCACAATCAAGTTCAACATTGAACACAAACACTAACACACGCATCAAGAGGTTAGTTTAGTTTGTTGTATACATAGGCCTTGAGGGTTATACCTCACTATGCCTCGACTCTTTCTACCTTGTCACCCACTCACTACGGTTACACTTACTCAGATTCTCCTGCTCTCAATCTCAACTCAATACTCAATTTCTCAATCCATACTCAATACTCAAAGGTATATGTTAAGTCATTAATCATGACCTCCGGGCAGGGTCATACACAAGACCCACCACCGAGCTTTCAAATACAAAAAGGGGCTAAGCATATAGCTCCTCAAGTCCACCAATGCCCAGTTCTCTACCGGACTACTCAAATTCCCAAAACTCCTCTCTCGGAGTCATTTCACAATCTCAAGGATTAGCCTCGAAGTATCTCTCTCAATAACATCTACTGGCTTAGGGAATTCTCAATGTTTAGTATTCTAAGATTTAAAGTTTTACCCAACTTATTGAATACTCTCATGTTCGGGACATTATTCATATTAGTCGGTTCCTCTCATTGGGGTTCGACTATCTCTCAAAGGGGTTTGGTGATCCTTGTCATGCTTTACTTTACTCAAGGTTCATACATGAACAGTTATCAATCCTCTAGTTTGAGGTTACTCATATACTTCCACTATTATTTATTGTGTGGATTACATCAATTCGGTTCTCTCCCCGCTATCGGGAGGTTACTACTCCCGTATGCTTTCTCACGTTCTAGTGTGTTCGTAGGTTTATGTTACCGTGTATTAGTACGATAGTTGAAGTGTGTTTCCACCATTTATTTAGTTCGTAACATGACTTTTTCCACGAGTCTTTAATCACACAAGACTCAACTATGAGCCGCACTACAATACACAATCACCATTCAAACAATTCATTCAAATTCACATTTCATGAATTATACAAACTTCGGTGCAAATTACAAGCCAACAAGCAACAACACAATACAAGCACCAACAAGTACAAACAATCTGATGCGTGCATTTATCTTGTTAGGTGATCACACAATCAAACAAGCACACAAATCGGGGTAACCAAGTTAGGATACAGAGCATGAGGAAATCATACCTTTCACCGGGGTTAACTTTACCGTGTGTTCTCACGTTCCTTGGTTCACATTTGTTCCTCGAGTCTTACTCCCGAACCACTAATTACATATCAAATGGTTCTATTAATGTTAAAGCGTTACGGTAGGTACATAATTGCTACTCCTGTACTTACCCTGTTATCCTGTTATTTCGGTTTAACTTAGTGTACTTAATCTCACAACTCTTTCTATCACTCCTAAAACTTGTTTACACTTCTTAGGACCATTAAAGGTCACCAAACAACTCCTAAACATCACCTAAAACCAATACCATTCAATCCCCCATGCTTAGAACCCTTAAAAACACTTTCTGATGGATTTTTATAGTGGTCCGGGATTACAAACCTGGACCAAACACTGAAATCGGTTTCTGGACACTTTTTGCTATGGTCCGGGTTTGTGTACCTGAATACAAACCCGGACCAACTCCTGTTATGTCTTTCTGGTGCGTTTTTGATGTGGTCCGGGTTTGTGTACCGGTTGTTGTATTTATTTCCGCTGCAGTTGTATTTTATTTGGGAGTGATCGCCGTTCAGGTTATTGGATTTCGGGTTGGGGTGTTACAACACAAGACACAACTATGAGCCGCACTACAATACACAATCAACAATCAAACAATTCATTCAAATTCACATTTCATGAATTATACAAACTTCGGTGCAAATTACAAGCCAACAAGCAACAACACAATACAAGCACCAACAAGTACAAACAATCTGATTCGTGCATTTATCTTGTTAGGTGATCACACAATCCAACAAGCACACAAATCGGGGTAACCAAGTTAGGATACAGAGCATGAGGAAATCATACCTTTCACCGGGGTTAACTTTACCGTGTGTTCTCACGTTCCTTGGTTCACATTTGTTCCTCGAGTCTTACTCCCGAACCACTAATTACATATCAAATGGTTATATTAATGTTTAAGCGTTACGGTAGGTACATAATTGCTATTCCCGTACTTACCCTGTTATCCCGTTATTTCGGTTTAACTTAGTGTACTTAATCTCATAACTCATTCAATCACTCCTCAAACTTGTTTACACTTCTTAGGACCATTAAAGGTCACAAAACAACTCCTAAACATCACCTAAAACCAATACCATTCAATCCCCCATGCTTAGAACCCTTAAAAACACTTTCTGATGGATTTTTATAGTGGTCCGGGTTTGTGTCCGGGGTTACAAACCAGGACCAAACACTGAAATCGGTTTCTGGACACTTTTTGCTATGGTCCGGGTTTGTGTACCGGGATACAAACCCGGACCAACCCCTGTTATGTCTTTCTGGTGCGTTTTTGATGTGGTCCGGGTTTGTGTACCGATTTGCAAACCTGGATCACCCCTGGAACTGTCAAAATTTATAGTTTTTGGACAGTTTTCAACCCCTAATTCACCCCTAATCATTTTCCTAACCTTTCCACATGTTTCCTACATGTTTAAACACTATAAAACATGCTGTAATCATGTTCCAAACCTCCTCAAAATACTAGTCAAATCTCTACTCAAGTCCATGCTTACTTTCTACAGATTTTTCCTCCCAACTGTTACAGTTTGCACACTTGTGCATTTCCAACTTCTCTTTGATGGCTTACCTCTTTGTTCTAACTCCATTTGACCATTCCAATTTATTCCTAGGCAATTGCACTTCTAAAACCCAAGACCAACTCTCATTTCCTAAGTCTTGCACACTTGCTCTTTTCTAGTCTTTCCAAAGCATTTCAAAACCTATTTGCTACAGATTTTTACCCCCTTCCTTCTAGTTATTCAAACGCCATTTCAAGGCTACCACTCAACTCTAAACAACCCTACAAGCGCCTAGGTTCTCCAATACACTAGGTCATCTCTTAACACTTGTTTTTCTACCAAAATTTTGCCATAACCTCCCCATAAACCTTATATGTCCAAACTCATCTTTTTCACCATTTCAATTCCTAAACTAGCCACACCCTTACAAGGGTCCTACCAGCACATAATATATCCTCGAAATTCACCAAATAACAATATAATTCTCAAACTCCAAACACTTCGCTCCAAGGCCCTTAATTCACAATTATGTTCACAAATCTACCAACTTTCAACCAAGCACACTATCACTTACATTTTGGGTTTATTATGAAATTTAACCCATCCCAAACTTTAAAACAATTAAGCAAGCTTTAAGGTAGGTTTCTTACCTTAATTCATAAGTCTCTCCTTAATTCTCCTCTTGCTCCTCCTCTTCTCAAATTCGGTCAAGTGGGGATGGAGTTGCCAAACTCCATCCCAACATTCAAGAAACACAAAGATGCATTCAATTAATCATCTAAACCCTTAAGAAATTCTAATTCAATTAAAGGGCTTAAAACACAAAGTTAGGGTTTACCTTTTGGAGCTTTTTTAGAAGGGTTTTCACCCTTGAATCAAGAAGGGAATTACTCCACCGTTGGAGGGTTGAAACAAGGCTCCAAAACAAGGATAAAGCAAGGCATGAGAATGGCAAAAATCGGCCAACACTACAAGGTGGGAAAAATATGAGTTTTCATGGAAACTTTTTACCTTAATGGAAAGAGAAACCTCCAAGCTTCAAGATGGTGTGCTTTTCTCCTCAAATGGCCAAAACCCATGGATATAAACTTCTTCCTTTTTAAATTTCGAAAAGAGAGAAAGATAGAGGATGATGAGGGGAACACAAATATGTGTTTTGTTTTTGATTTAGAGCATTTACATGGCTTGTACAAGGAGGAGAATGGAGAGTTGGGAGAGAGGGCTGCAAATCGCCATTGAAGAGGGGAGGAAGAAGAAAGAAATCGGCAGAGAGTGGAGGAAGAGTGTAACACCCCTATTCCTAAATCTGTAATATCGTTGCAAGTCGTAGCATAATAAATAATAATTCGCAGTAGAAAATAAAACTAACTACCTTGGTGTTACACGTCGTTACTCACCCTTGTGAGCAACAAGGCTCCTTACTCTCCCAACAATACAAGTCCTCACGCTGTGATGAACAGATACTGAGCACTCTAATTATTACAAACCAAATCCAACTACATGAGCAACTAACTGAACACAACAACCTTCTTAATACAATACATAATAAAACCAACGGTGTTTGTTGAAAACACTTCAGCTACCCCCGTGTCCCGCACTCCGGCTTGAGTCTTCTTCAGTAACCTGGAATGTTTGGCCCAATGAAGGGCTCAGCAATCGAAATGCTGGTATGCTAAATGTAGTCTTAAATCATTTGGATTCCTTAAGTCGTTTTAGCCATCTTGATATTAGATTCATTACATGAAATACCGGTTTACAACGATAACAGTAGTAACTGTAAACATTTAACGATCACATAGCAATTCACCTGTAAACACCAGTGTACAATAGTACACGACACCAATAACCACACAACAATAACTCATAGAAATAACCAACAGTCACACATTAATAATCCATAACAATAATCAATAATCACATATTAATAATCCATGACGATCACCAACAAGATACGCGTATTAACTGTACTTGTTAATTAGCCACATGACCCTTATCCTGTAAACCAATCATTTAACCTTTTCCAATTAATTTCCACCTCAAGTGTCATGTTAGGTCAAACCTTAATAACTTATTAATGGACGAATGTCCCCTGTGTTCCATTGGAACTGTTTACCAACTGACCCTATGGCCCTGGTTAATTGACCGATCCGGTCGAACCTGTGCACCAACGGCAGTGCCTTCCGCCATCCCCGAATGTGGCTGATGGATTTCCTTTGAGTGACTCTCCATTGAAGTCTCTCGTAGTGATCACAATGCGCAACCAGAAAGTCGAAACGATCTGGACTCCTCTCTTTATAAGTTAGCCCTTTTTGTCAGTGACATAATAACCAATCCTTGAGTTAAGACTATAACAGTTGACCTTCAGTTAGGTTCAATAATACCTTTAGGTCAGTTAGTCTTGTTCCAGTTTAGATGTATAAACTTCCAGTCATAAGACGTTCGCGTATAAATAAAACGCAACAAAGTTGAGCAACACAGTATACAATATCATTCACATAAAATCACAGATATCGCTCTTAAACAATTAATACATAATGTCTGGACCTTAGGATAATCCTTAGGACATTCAGACCACACAATTAACATACCATTCACCAAGTAACTGCTAGCTTGACAAATCCCTGTTCAGTAGTTCCTTCCCGTACGCTGTTATTTAAACATGCAATACCGGGTAATATTAATATAACTATTCATTAAATATTACAGTACTGTCACTGTAGAGTTTATTCACGTAGTATACTAACTCCGTATGTCCTTTGTTTTCCCCCTGTTATTTAACAGCGGTTCTAGGTAGTTTAACAGTTCGTTATTTTATGTGATTTTCACATGTGATAATGAATTTTCACCTTGTAGTATATTTCTACTTCCTTAATTATATACTCATAATTGTTTCCACTTATTTTTTATATTATATCCCTTGTTCATTTTTATTATAACCACAATTATTTATAAACTTTATATTATACTCCATAATATACCATATTACGTTATATTACCTAGTTTTACTTCCTTTCCTTATTAAATTACAAAACCAACCTTATTAATTCAGTATTTATATATTATACCCCACAACTTAATAAATTACTAATAACTACATATAGTTTCCGGTAATCATAATTTGAACCCATTAACTTTTACAACTTACCAAACAACCATATACTTTTATAATTACTAAATACCCATATTAATTTTCGGAAATTGTAAAACAATTATATTAACTTCTATAAATTGCCAAATAACCTTATAACTTTTAGAATTCACTAATTACCCACATCAACCTTTGTCATTATTTATTAACCATACTACCTTATAAATTTACTAATTAGCCATTTAATATTTCGGTAATTCCAAAATGGATATTCTAACTTTTATAAATTACTAAATGACCTCATTAATTTTCGGTCTTGACATATACTTTCCTTATATTTACATTTTAATCCCAAAACTTTATATAAGTTACATATTAACTTATAAATTATAGTTTAATATTTAATTCACTAAAATAACCAAAACAATCCACTACTTTCTTCAATTTTCATTTCCGCCCCATATTAAATTCTATTTTTCATATATACTTCCATAAATTACATATTCACCCCAAAACTTTTATAAACTTAATATTTTGTCTTAAATCATTTTAACCCAAGGTTTTTGGTCAACACTTTGACCAAGACTTAATTTCATGATTAACATTTTAATATACCCATAAAATCATAAGTAACTCTCGGTTAAACACCATAGTTCCTAATATTCACAAAATAGTCCCAAAACTTTATAAAATGTTATTTTAACACTTATCCAGTTATTTAAATTCACCAAAATTCTTAATATTAATTCCTACCTTATATTATAACATAAATATACCAAACAACTCCTTTGTTCTCGGTTTTCATATTTTGTACACCAAACTTCTCAAAATTCATATTTTTGCCACATAACTTATTTAACTAGCCATTTAAATACTTGTAGCTATTTTTAATAATCCCAAAATTTATAATATAAGTTAATATACTTATATATTTCGAAAATTACCAATTTAAGCTTTTAACTCTCGGCTTTAATTTTATTTTATCATATAGTTTCCAAAACTTGATTTAAACCTTATATTAAATACATATAAATGTATATAAGTCATATAACACTTCTAAAAAATTATGCTAATGACTTAGAAGGATTATAAACTAAAAATAGAACATTAAATCCCTAGACCATTCGGTTTTAGTATATATGTAACATAATTAATTTGTGTGACCCAAAAATATACCTTAAGGTAATAACCTTACCTTATATGTTATAAATTAATTTCTTGACAATATAACCCATAGTTTTTCGGTCTTAATTTATTTAAAGGTTATACAAAATTTTTACACCAAAGTTTGAAGCTTAAATCAAACTTAAACTTAATAAACCTTACTTATATCAACTTACCCCTTAAATCAAGACAATTCTTATACTTGATTTTTCCTTGAATTCCACGCTCTCCAAATGTTATTTTGATGAGGGTATTTCGAACTCCTTGTACACATGTAGGAGATCCATTTGTTAGACTTCCAACAAGAGTTTATAAATAATATTTGTAGTAATTTTACAAAAGTTTACCTTAGGAATTTAACAATGTAACACCTCTAATCCTAAACCTGTAATAACTTCGCAAGTCGTAGCATAATAAATAATAATTCGTAGCGGAAAATAAAACTAACTACCTTGGTGTTACACGCCGTTACTCACCCTTGTGAGTAACAAGACATCCTTACTCTCCTACAAACCAACTCCTCACGCTGTGATGAACAGATACTGAGCAATCTATTTATTACAAACCAAATCCAACTAAATGAGCATTAACTGAATACAACTTCCTTAATACAAAACAAAATGAAACCAGAGGTGTTTGTTGAAAGCACATCAGCTACCCCGTGTCCCGCACTCCGGCTTGAGTCTTCATCTATAACCTGGAATGTTTGGCCCATTGAAGGGCTCAGCAATCGAAATACTGGTATGCTAAATGTAGTCCTAAGTCATCTAGATTCCTTAAGTCGTTTAAGCCATCTTGATATTAGATTCATTACATGAAATACCGGTTTACAACAATAACAGTAATAACTGTAAGCATTAAACACTCACATAACCATTCACATGTAACCACCAATGTACAATAGTACACAACACCAATAACCACACAATAATAATCCATAGCAATAACCAATAAACACACATCAATAATCCATATCAAAACCAATAATAACATATCAATAAACCATCACAATAACCAAACAAGATACGCATACTAAACTGTACTTGTTAGTTGGCCATCTGACTCTTATCCTTTAAACCAATCACTTAACCTTTACCAATTAATTCCACCTCAGGCGTCATGTCAAGACAACCCTTAATAACTTATTAATGGACGATAGTCCCCTGGGTGCCAATGGAACTGTTACCAGCTGACCTAATGGCCCTGGATAAATATAAGGCCGATCCGGTCGAACCTGTGCACCAACGGCAGTGCCCTCCGCCATCCCCAAATGTGGCTGATGGATTCCCTTGAGTGACTCCCCATTGAAGTCTCTCGTAGTGATCACGATGTGCAACCAGAAAGTCGAAACAGTCTGGATTCCTCTCTTTATAAGTTAGCCCTTTAGTCAGTGGTACAATAACAATTACTTGAATTAAGACTATAACAGTTGACCATCAGTTAGGTTCTCATAATACCTAAAGGTCATCTAGTCTTGTTCCAGTTTAGATGTATAAACTTCCAGTCATAAGACGTTCGCATAAAATGAAACGCAATGGTGCCGAGCAAAACAGTATACAATATCATATACATAAATCACAGATATCGCTCTTAACCATTAAACACACAACGTCTGGACCTCAGGATAATCCTTAGGACATTTAGACCACACAATTAACATACCGTTCACCGTCGAACAATGCTAGTGTGATGTATCACGCTTATCTTCTACCTCTTCCGAAGCTCGTATCTCGAAACCCGTATCTCTGGAATATACCACTCTACATTAGCGTTTATACCCCGAGTCTGCTTAACCATGTTAGAATAAGTTCTAACCCTTCCTCAATAATTAACCCTTTATTTCGTTACTTGTTTAGCTCAGGTCTTCCTTTAAATCTCGGGATTTAATTATACTCTATAGTTGTAAGAGTATAATATTTAGTAGCGTAATAATATTTATTACTTAGAGATTTAATTCTTAATAGCCCATGTTATTTATCAAGGTTATTTTGATTTGTGTATTCGCATACACACATATACATACTGATATATGTATATATATAGTTCATTACTATATTTGTTTGACCAGATTATACTTCAACTTTTAATTACATACTATTTTATGTATTGGTCAACTCGACGACTTGGTCAACTTGATTGACTTGGTCAATATATACAAGTCAACACTACTATATAATCCATAATATAATTCCTTGAATTATATAACTCCCTTTTTTATGCTAGCATATTTTTTTTTAGATAATTAGGTGCTTTATTCAAAACAGAAACAGGTACACAAAATTGTTTACGTTTGAGGGAACAACTCTCCCCCACTTATCCGGTGTCTGCCTCGTTAAAACCTCTATAGCCAAAACCCAATGGGAAAAAATGCTATAGAGGAAAAAGAGTACAGCACACCGAACATTGCAACATCCCCAAAATAATAAGTACATCAAGTCCTCTTTTAGGTTTGTCGCCTTGCTAAATCTCTCACACGACATGGGGAAGTCCGGCCACCATCTTTTCGTCCACCTCCACACTCCTATCTTAGCCTGGTTAGTTTATGCTAGCATATGACATTACTACTCTTAATTTTTGTTTACCAACTATATACATATATGTACTTAACATAACATGGCATTATATATATATATATATATGTGTGTGTGTGTGTATACATTTGTATTCTGTTTATTGAAATCACATGTGTTTGTGTATAATAAGGCACTAGCTGAGATTTGTTTCAGCTTAAGTTTCATAACTTCCGTGAGGAGAATGTTGGACAAATATATATATGTACATATAGCATATATAAAATATATGCTCTTACTAGTTAGATATTTACCGTGAACAAAATGGAAGGAACATACATTCAATACTATCATTAACATACAGCTATATAATAACTATATTCATGTGTCATTTCCTACTTACCAAATTACTAATTAAACTATCAACTCGCTTCACTTACAAGTAACACTTACAAGTTTGTTACCATGTGTTCACTCAATAATTATGAATATAACACCCCTTTTTTTTCATTTTACCGCAGTTCTTTATAACTAGAGACCGTCCCATAATAACCATTTATCACCAATTAGCATGAGGTAGTAAATTGTTTACCCTTTTTTATATTGCTAGTCCTCTTACTATAATCTAACACACTCATACAACCCTTTTTAGTATAAACTTTGTAACTCCTTTATACTAATAAATTAGACTTGTTTGTCCATTTAACCAATTAATACTCATTAATCTATCAAGTTTACCATCATACTTATGTATTTAAATTAGAAGCCTATATCTTATACTTAGCACTTAAGCTCAATCCTATGCCTAATTAAACTTCGATGGATAAATAACAACACCAGTTTACAGCTTAATCATTCACTTACACACCAAGGTCAACTAAGACTAAAAAAAATCTCAACTAAAAAAGTTTATTCATTAACCATGATTATTAACATATTTAACTAATTACTTTCTGCTAAATCGGTATAATAGGATTAAAAGTTTAGTTCTCTTTAAAACCTTAACAACCTTTACCCACATATTAATCCTAGAAATCACAATTTAATGTAGGCTATTTGAAACTAATTTTTTTTTTATTTCCAAGAAACCAAAATTTACATAACACTTTGTCATATATTTTAAGATGTTTAACTACAAAATTTAAAGCAGACTACCGTTTAACCCAATTACCAAATTAATACAAAACTCTTAGATTATCAAAAATGTTAAAATTATGGTAAGCTTCTTTTATATTAATTAACTCCCTAAATTTCTCCAAACCTCGCATTAGTAATTAGTAACTCAATGAATTCGTAGGAAATTCACACCAGCAAGTTATGGGTGGATTTTTCTTTTTTAATAGGCTACTGCAGTTCATTATTTATAAATCATTTTCATTTAAACTGATTACGGTAATTGAAACTTAAGTTACATACTAAATTAACTTATTAAGTTAACGCTGCTTACTATATAAGTATATATATACCTTACTCTTATCAATCGTCTTATATCAGATTCATCAAACATCAATATTGTCACCAACTACAGGTAATCACTAACTTAATCTATTTTTTTTCAAAGTCTAGTTAACCCAGTTTAATGGTACTTACTAATTTAATTATTTACAAATATGTGTTAGTCATATCAGATTAATACGACACACTAAATTACTGAAACTCATTAATACACAGATTCTGGAAATCGTAGGTTATCGCCTTAGAGTTTATTATTAAGTTCATAAATGTTTTTCTCCAACCAATGACCAAGGATTACAGATTAGTCACCTTGGTTTGCTTCTGTTTAACTCGTAATCTCATCCTCTAATTTGGAAACCATCTAAACTTCAGCCTGACATCCCTGTCCAGAGGGAAGAAGTTGATCAAGATTTAGGCGCACATCCACGAAAATGATCAGATTACAAAATGATACACATCATGGCGCTGACATTCCATCATATATAAACATAGAACGGACTTTGAAAAGCCAGAATAAGATATCAAGCCCACGACTGAACCAAAACTGCAACAGAAGTCAATACAGGCCAATTATTCTATCATGGGTACAAACTGAGGCGGAGAGACAGAGAGGAGTGTACTAACGGGAACAGGACCGATCAAATGGGTTGAGGATAAGCCCTGTAGATATCGTCATCCATTATCGACCGACTGCCAAAGGGAAACGCATTATGCAAAATTAGGAAGGGTACGATTCCTTGCACCAGCAACAAATTGAACAAAATAGGGCTGAAGTCTTGAAGAGACGGTACGGGAGGCTTATGAATCTAAAATTACCAGTGCAAATTCTTGGCTAAAAGTGAATGTAGCCAACTTGACTACATCTAGGACATTTTAATCTAATTAAAATAAAAAATATCTTTATAATAGGGTATTTTGGTAATTAATGAAGTATAGTGGAATAAAACACAAAACAAAAAAAGATACATCCCGCGTGCGTACGCATATTTCATTTTTTATTTTTTTTCTTTCTCTTTTTTCTTTATCACAACAATATTTTAAATGAATGTAACTTTTAATATATAAGTCCAAAATGAAAAAAATTATATCATTGTTCATCTAAATTCAAGCTCTTCAAAACAAGACCAGTCATGGATATGTTTTGAAAACTTTCAAAAAAAATTATTTTTACATGTATACGGTGATATTTTAATTGTGTATGTACATGTTTTAATTGTGTTGTTTTAATGTGTCAATGTACATGTTCAAATGTGAAAATGTATATGTTCTTTAATGAACATCTGTACATGTTTGTATGACCATTTGTACAAGTTTTCTCTCTTATATGTACAAATTTTAATCTAAGTATATACATATTTAATGATTCGTACAGATATATGTGACAATCTGTATATTTTTAATACGAGAATGTACATGTTTTTATGTGTGGATGTACATGTTTTAATGAAGATTTGTATATGTTTGTATGATCATCTGTACAAGTTTTCTTTTATGTTATGTGTACTATACATGTAAAAATAATTTTTTTTAAGTTATCAAAATATATCCATGATTGATTTTGTTTTGAAAAGCTTGAATTTATGTGAATAATGATATAATTTTTTTTCATTTTAAACTTATATATTAAAAGTTACAATAATTTAAAGTTTTTGTGGTATAAAAAAAACAAAAGTAAAACAAAAAATCAAACACTCGCGTGAGTGTGAGTGTAAGTGTGAGCGTGGGCATGGATGTAGATAGCTACAATTGGCTTTAGCCAAGAACGGTTGAATTACCGGAGGCAGATTTGCCAGAATAATCACACTTACCCCTTGAAGTACCAAAACTTGGTAGTATTTTGGTTCCGTTGCCTCACGGCCTTCAGAGTTGGCCAAGTTTGAACAAAGTCTAGTGTTTACCCAGACATACAGAGGGATTAAAATTCAGATTTTTGGCCCTGTCAAAGAGAATGAAGGTCACCAGATTTATTCTTCTATTTTGCTTTTCAGATTTAGTCAAATCTAAGCTAATCCTAACTGATGCGACATTCAGAAGAGGATAGAAGTATAGGGAAGGTTAGTGATGGGTTTGAAATAAAAAAAATTAGAGGAAAGAAAATCACAAGAACAGACCTGTACCACTAATTTCCTCTCAGATCTAGTTGTTTCCAGCCTTCTTCTTCAAATCCGGTGTGCAAGATGTAACACTCCAGTGACTTACTACTTCAGAAGCACAAATGTAAGGAGAGAATGAAGACTAGCGCATAGAAGTAGAGGCGGAGAGAATGCAGGCGGTGCAAGGAGTGTATGTTTCTTGTGTCCTGAGTTTTTTTTTTTTAGAGAGTGGAGAATGAGAGGCGCATGTCCAAGAGAGGAATGAACTGGCACAGTTCGTCGATAAGAGATTTCAGAGAAGAAAAGACGATATTTGAAGGAACGGCGCAGAGCGTCTTGTTCCAAGTCGCCATTTAGGGTTGTAAAAATATCCAAGGTTAATTTAGTATTTGAAAGAAATAAGTAAGGAAGGTGAGTTTAGTTGACTCATTACCAATAATAACAAAGCCACTAAAATTAAACAAGTATGTTAGTTAACTTCACACTTTAACATATTAATTTGTGGTATTCCTTCTCATAACAATTTATATTACATGTTACACATAACTTATGAAATGTAAATATTTACATAACTCATTGTTGGGACATATTAGCCTTAATAATTATTTAATTCCTCTTCTGAAATGAACTTATTTAATTCCATTATTTCATGGAAGATTTAATAACTTTTGGAACCGTATAATTGGTTATATGTAAATATAATCAATGTTCCACAAATCCTTAATAAGTTAAGACTCATTAGCCTTAATTAATTATATAATTTAGCTTTAATAATTAAGTAATTAAGCCTTAATTGTTTATAATCTTCAGGGATATTTCAAGTTTTAGATGAGGTCCTATGTTTCCAAGGTCATATAATGATCCTTGATTAACTTCTTATGAAGTTTATAGTTTATATAACTTGTTTAGCTTAAGGTCGGGCTTTAACGTTCATTTTTGACCTTAAGGAGTTTAGGTACGTTTTAACGCCCAAGTGTTTATATACTTTCTTAGGGTTTAATAATCCCCCAAATAATATATATTTACCATTATTTAATTATTTAAATGTTAGGGGTATTTCAAACAAGGTATTTTTGATACACCTTGGGATGGTTGTAGATCCAAGTTTCCTTCATGAAATAATGAAGAGAATATGGATTTAGGAGGTTTAAATTTCGAAAATTGCTTAAGGAATTTTCTTAAGATTTTCAACATGAAAATATACCTTAACTTGATCTTATTATTCCTTGTGTTGTTGTTGAATTTAGGAACCTCCTTGGAACACCTATGTTTGGCGAAAATTGTAGAGGTTGCTAGGATGATTTATTGCTTCAAGACTTGATAGATTTAACTAGGAAATTACATTAAAATGGTGTTAGTGTAACACCCCATCCAACAACAAACACATAACAACAATCTGCAGCGGAATACACACCTCATCAAATAACTTAACTCGTTGGTGTTACACGCCGTTAACCACCCACGTGGCTAACAAGGCTATTACATACACACTGTACCGGTCTGATGGACTAGATTCCCGAGCAATTGTACATTACTATACCTTTTCATTAACAACAACCAACATACATAAGCCTTCCAACTATACCGAGTATTTACAAATTGATGCCGATCACAGTTTCGGTCTTACTACACCTATTGTATATTTACTACTTAAATGATTTCCCATGTACAACGACTACCCCGTCCTACTCTCGAACGGCTTCCAGCTCTTGTACCTGAAATAGGAAAAGAAGAGAAAGGGTGGCCCCCAAGGGGCTCAGCACCTTTGCTGGTATGGTAATCCCGTAGCCCACATGCTACCGGGCCACGCACAACTAATTGTCGTCTTAGCATGCGGTTGATTATATTTAAATCATGCATGCAACTGTAAACACACAACACATAACATTTCACCTCAATGGGCTCAACAAACAGATAACACATCCCTACTTGATAAGTCACTCATGGTGTTCATTAACCCTAGAGTGTTTCTCCTCTAATGGAGCTACTTCCTTAATAGACGACACTTACCCATAAATCGGGTTATCCTTAAACGCCTCTTATCACAAACTGGGATTCATTTCCATGATCCACACACTCCATATTTTACAACATATAACATTCCTCACATAACAAAACATAACAACACTTTTCACGTTTCGACGTGCACATGATAACATCGCAATAAAAATTGCATTACAACAACATCACATATAATAACGGGAACGGTCCTCTTAGGAACCGACCCAAACATTGTTAATTCACTGGTGAGCCTAGAGAATGAAGTCACCCTCATGATAAGCTTGTTATACAACAACAACCACACTCATTACCGTCCTAGTAGTCGGACGAGTAACTTAAGTTAAGATGGTTTGGGTTTGGAGGCCCGAACACACCACACAAACACATGTTCCCTCTAAACCGATCATAAGTCAGAATAGCTAAGCTTTGGAATAAGCTAATGGAGATCATAACCCGTGAGGGAAACAACCATAACAGAGAGAAGGGTAAGGCTAAGAAGGATACCCACTCCCAAACAACGCGCGACCGGCCAAACCGGATTCCTCACCACTGTTAGTACATACTTATTTTTAGATATTAGTTAGAACCCCACTATGGAGTCTATCACATCCACACACCATACAGTATTACAACTGGGTTAAACACACAAGGGAGATCCCTACATTCACATACACAAACATCACCTAATCAACTCACGCATAGCCGTGGTTAGAACGTCCCATGGTTCGGTCGTTTAATCCGAATACCAAACTCTCATGTGATCCTAGACTCAGTTAACTAAGGTTTAACACTTTCGAGGTTAAATGGTATCGGAGTTGAATACGCCACATAAATGAATTACTGTAAACTCATTACATGTTTAATCTTACAACGTGGCAAACATACAGAAAAACACATTGGCATACAAGCCGGTGTAATCCGGTAGGACACAGGTTGCAAGAAAACCATACCTGTCACCGGAGTCCACTTTACCACGTCCACTTATGTTCCTCGAGCAATTCTCGAACAACTGATAACATTACATGTACTTTTATTAACATCGGGTAGCATGATTATTTAATGTCTAATGCTTATAACTTTTCCCCGTTAACTTAGTTACATAACTTCACTTTTTAACTTGTTTTACTTTTACATTTTAATACATCTTTTCCCCCACTAAATTGTCATTATAACTCACCTACACATGTAAACAACCTTATAACATCATTACTAATCAATCCCCATCATTACATATCATTTTATAACCTTAAACAATGTTTTTGGTCCGACCGACCTTACCGACCGACCCTGCACAAGGTCGGTCCATTCCAGAACACTTTTACCGTCAAAATTTCTACTCCGACCGACCTTGTAAGTTCGGTCGCATGTTCGGTCCATTCCCGAGAGTTTCTTCCCTTTGAAAATTCAGGCCCGACCGAACTTGTCAAGTCCGGTCCCATGTTCGGTCGATTCCAGAAACTAATTCTCGCAGGGTAATCTGGGCTCGACCGACCTTGGCAAGTTCGGTCGCAAGGTCGGTCTGCTCCAGACCCTTATTTTCCATTGCTCATTTAACTCCAAACTTCACCTCATATATCCTAATATGTTCTAACCTCATTTGGGCACTTCAAACACATCTTTATCCATGTACTAAATTCCTTAAATCACCCACCAAAACTATCTTTATCATTCCACAAACTCCTTACAAAATCTATTAATACTTGTACATTTTTCATTTGGCTTTCTAAGTGGTATTCCACCTATAATGACCACTATACCAAGATGTTTCCTCTACGCCTTAGCATCATTTCTCAACATCTTTTCTTACTACTAAATCTCCTTTTCCACATCTTACCTAAACATCATTTATTCCTTGAATATCAACATTACCTAAAACTTAAACAAACTTCTCCAAGACTTTAATACATCCACAAAACACACATTGAATTCCTAGAACTTCCAAGATAATACCTAAATCCTTGTATCACTCTAAATCACCTTATTACATGCTTTCTTCCCTAGTAAATCACTTGTTCACCTTTAACACTTCCTAGTTCACCAAAACTTATTTAAACACTTAGAACTTCTTACACATTTTCCAAATTTTGCCATAGCTTCTCTTGTATATACTCACATCCAAACACTTAGGTTTTTACCTTATTTCATTCAAGAACACCTAAAATCCATCAAGAACTTTCTCACACACAAAACTTCACCAAATTTACACTACATCACAATATAGTGCATAAACTTAAATTGCTTGGCACTTAGGCCCTTAAATAACATGGCTCTTAGGCCCTTAAATTGCATAAACCTTAAACACTGAATTTCCACATAGTATGTAACACCCCTACTACGCACATAACACTACTTGAAATCGCAGCGGAATATAAACAACTAAACAGTAACTAAACGAATGGTGCTACAACGCCGTCAACCACCCACATGGTTAACAAGGCTGAATAAATACAAGTGTACCGGTCTGATGATCAGACTCCCGAGCATAGAACTAACAACCACATATATACCAACAAAATACCGAGTGTTTACATATATCCTTCACTGTATACTGTCACTGTAAACTGTCATAACCAAATATATATCACGCCACGGGAGCACAGGCGCATCCCGGGCCAACATCCAAAAGTACTCGAAAGTAAACTACATCCTAGGATCTAGAGCCACTCCGCTTCTTCGATCCTCATCCTGCAGTAAAAGAAATATGGATCCCCCGAGGGGGTCAGCAACCCTTGGCTGGTATGGTTAACGCGCAGCCCATCGGCTACTGGGATGCGCGCAAACTATTTGTCATGATGACATGGCATTCATTTTAAAACACACAGCTTATACATATATATCACAACATGGTATTATACACAACATCACACACATACAATTCCTTTTAGGAAGAGAACCAACACAGTTAGTCCCCATTAAGAGCCTAGAGAATGTTGCCATGCTCATGCTAAGCTCGTTACATAACTCGTTACCGTCCTGTTAGATTGAACGGATAACTTAACACAAGGTGCCTCGAATATAGTGATCCAAGCCCACCGAAATAACACATAGTATGCCCCTGTGGCCCGACGTGAGTCAGTAAAATAGCCTTGGTTAAGCTAAAGGGAAGGTTGGAAACCAAATTGGAAAACAACGATAACATACAAAGAGAATCGAACCGGTTATGACATCGACTCCCATACTCACACGCGTGGCCGGAACAGACCGGACTCCTCACTCCCCCCGTTAGCACTTGTCAGCAGTTCATTTTTGAACCCAATACACAAATCACAATAATAGGTCAAGTCTTGTTAGACACACACAAGGGAAGAGAGTGTCATACTTAACAACATAATAATATTCAACAACTGTAAACTCTTTACATGGTTTAATCTTACAAAGTCATAAACACACAGAAAAACAAACAACACACAAGCCGGTGTAAACCGGTAGGCAACAGACTGCAAGAAAACCATACCTTGGTCCTTGCCTCGATTGGTTTCCTCCGTAGGTCACTCCTATACATAGTTAATAACGTCGGTTAATTATTTATTTAACTTCAAACTTACTAAGTATTTAACATGATTGTATGACATGTTTTAATGTCTATCTTACCCTAGGTTACCTTCATTATACACCCTAGGGTTAACTACATAAGTCACATTCTTTTCTGTTTTTTTTTTACAAGTTTTGGTCCGACCGACCTTACCGACCGAACTTGTCCAAGTTCGGTCCATTCCAGAACACATTTCCATCAAAATTTTCTACTCCGCCCGACCGACCTTGTAAGTTCGGTCGTATGTTCGGTCTATTCCCGAGAGTTTCTTCCCTTTGAAAATTTAGCCCGACCGAACTTGCCAAGTCCGGTCCCATGTTCGGTCGATTCCAGTAACTCAATCCGTACACAAAATACAAGCCTGACCGACCTTGTAAGTCCGGTCCCCAAGGTCGGTCCATTCCAGAAGCCAATTCTCGCAGGGTAAACTGGCTCGACCGAACTTGCAAGTTCGGTCGCAAGTTCGTCTGCCCCAACCTTGTTTTCCCTTTTCCACATTCACTCCAAACTTCACCCCATATATCCTAGTACCCCCTAACCTCATTTGGGCACTTCAAAACACACCTTAAGACATCCTAAACACTCATAAACACTCATTTTCTAATTCCTTAAGTCCTTACTTATATCTTCACACATTCCTAACACTTACAATGTTTTCCCTCCTAGTCTCCAAGTGGTGTTTCATACTTATGATAACTACTATCTCAAAATACTTTCTCTTCTCTTTTAAACATCATCTTTCAAGCATCATTTCTTACATCAACTCCTTATGTCCTTTCTTGAAATCCTTTTTCAGTTCACACTTTCTCCTTTAAGTTTACCAAAGTTTGCCTAAGTCTTTACCTAAATCCAAATTGACTTTGGTATACTAAAACCTCAAGATCATCCTAAGTCCTTGTTACCACTCTCGCACTTCCTAGTTCATCAAAATTCCTTTAAAACATCTTGAACTCCTTATGCATTTCCTAAATTTCGACATAGGTTCTCCTAGGCATTTGTCACACCAAAGCACATCGTTTCACCATTGAACACACAAGAACACAAAATCCATCCAGTCTTCTTTATACACAAACTTCACCATATAGCACTACAATCTAATAGTAGCATAATTTAAATTGCATGGCACTTAGGCCCTTAAAATGCATGGCTCTTTGGCCCTTAAAATGCATAATCTTAAACACTGATGTCCACAATATATTTGCCTTTGACCGCAAATACACTCACACACATATGCCTTTTACTAGTCTCTTGAGAAACCTTTACTAAGTCATTCACCATTTGCTCTTTAGGTAGTTTTTTAACAAGCATTATAAGCTTATTTCTCCTAAGGCATTAAACACTATGTTAGTAGATTTACCTCTTTTCCAAACAACTTCTTTCTTGTTTTCCTTATAAAACCGGTAAGGTATTGATTCCGTGTCAAGTTCTAAACAATATCAAACATTCTAATGAGTATTCAAGCTATACTTCATCTCATTGTAAACCATTTTACATTGTTTCAAAAACATTAATGTAGTTGTTTACCTTGATCTTTTGAAGAGTTTGAATATATATCAAGAGAGGACTCCACCTAGTCCATGAAGAGTTGGAATGCGCTAGAACAAAGGCCACAAAGAGCTCCATCATGTACATTTTCGGTCAAGGCAAAAACATGAAGGAATTGTTTTTTTATTTGAGATCCTTACCGAGAAGCAAAGAGTAATAATCATGTAGAAACAAGCTCAAGCTCCTTCATGGTGGACTCCCGGCACCGAAATGGGGCTCTTGAAGTTTTGAGAAGATAGGAATGAAGGCTTGATGAGGGAATAGATTGGTGGTGTTGTTTTTGATTTGGACAAGTGACTAATGATTTACAGAGGTCCAACTAGAGTTTTATGGTGGTGGTGGTATTACCGTGAGAGAGCAGCAATAAGGAAGGAGATTGGAGTTGGAAACCGTGTGAAATGGAGGAGGGAAATGGAGAATGAGATAGAATTTGCTTTAAGAAGATATTTGGTTCTTATAAAGTAAAAAGTAGTTTAATTAGTTTTTCTTTATTTACTTATCATATTAACTAAGAGTTGTGAGTCACCACACTTAGAAAACCGGCCCCCCTATATATAATGAGGGTATTTTAGTCTTTGTTTGTCAATTTAATTACTTAATACAACCTATGTTACAAAATAGCTATAAAATCACTATTCATAAAACAAGGCACCATAGAGTGAATTTTTGATTTCCTATTGATATAGACATCCAAATGTGATTTATATAGTACACATATATATTTAAAGAGTAATGATGGACATCTAGCCACTCAAAACTCATTTATAAGACAATTTTTCAAAATGTGCTTTAACTCCTTAAAGCACATTTTGTGTTTAAACTGTTTTCAGCTTGGTTTTCTTTTGGTAATTTGATTTAATATGGTTCATTAGTATATAAATGAGGTCTTGGTAAGTTCATTAGGTCTTAACCAAGCTTATCCCAGCTTAGAGCACATTTGGCTCTTATTGACTTAAAGCACATTTGTGTTTTCATTTGTTAATTTGTTTACTAATGTTTCTAAGACTCTTTTTAGTCTTTATATACCATATTTAGGTGTTTAAACAATATACTAAGGTTGGGGGTATTCAAGTCTACCCCCCCTTAAAAGAACTTTGTCCCCAAAGTTCATATTTCCACAATCCTAAATATTAGAACATGAGAACACATATCAATAACACTCCATATCACATTAACACATCTTACATCACATCGGACACATGGTCCAAACAACAAAACCTCACAACATCATTCAGACTCAGTGGTCTGTAACATTAACAACATAACACACAACACAGACAAGTATTCAAGTACATGTCATACACATAACCGAAACGCTCTACCCCCTTAATAGGGGTACGGCCCCGTACCCTATACATACAAACACTAAGAAGTAAACAATGACGGGTACTTCGCCTTCATCTTATCTTCCAGCTCCCAAGTGGCCTCCTCAACGTCCTGGTTAGACCAGAGGACTTCACCAGTCTCACGGACTTATGGCGAGTGTCTCGAGTCTTAGTATCCAGAATCCGTACCGGAGTCTCCACTGATCGTCATGGTCGGCTCTAAAGTTAGCCTCTCAGGCTGAAGTACATGAGACGGATGAGACATATATTTCTTCAACGGGACACATGAAATACATCATGTACCTTGCCCAGCTCGGCGGGTAAATCAGAAGTCTATAGCTAGGGCCGATCCGCTCCGTCACAACATAAGGTCCCACATATTCGGGCTCAACTTGCCTTTCTGGCCAAACGAAACACTCCCTTCATGGGGGATCCCTTCAAAAATACCTGATCGCCCACGCGAACTCCAGGTCGCGTCGGCGCACATCTGCGTACGACTTCGTCTATCCTGAGCTGCTTTCATGTTAGCCCGGATCTGGTGAACTTCTGCCTGAACTTGCTCAGATACTCTGGTCCTATAATGACCGTCTCACTCGACTCATCCCAGCATAATGGCATGCGGCATGGTCTACCGTACAGGCCTAGAAGGGAGACATCTTGATCGAAGCATGGTAATGTGTTGTAGCTAAACTCGATCAGATGTAACTTGTCAATCCAGCTGGTCTGAAAGTCAAGTGCATGCACGTAGCAATCCTCAAGTGTCTGAATGGTGCGCTCACTCTGACCATCGTCTGTGGGTGAAACGCTGTACTCAATTTCAGTTCGGTACCCATGCTTCTCGTGTAGACTTCCAATGTCTGGATAAGAACCTGGTATCTCTGTCAGATACAATCGTTTTTCGGTACACCATGATGTCTTACAATTTCTGTATCAAAGAGTTCTACCAGTTTTGCACTTTCCAGGTGTCCTTCATCGGAATGAATCGGGCCACCTTGGTCAGTCGGTCAACAACAACCCAAATCATATTCAGACCTCCCCTTGCAGGCGGAAGCCCTACTACGAACTCCATAGATATGTCATGGAACTTCCACTCAGGCACTGGCATTGGCTGTACCATACCACCAGGCCGTCGGTGCTCAAACTTGACCTTCTGACAAGTGAGACACCTCAACACATAGTCATTCACATCCTTTTTCATTCCAGTCCACCAAAAATATCTTTTCATACCTTTATACATTTTTGAAGCTCCGGGGTGAATCGAAGTAGTAGAACAATGGGATTCATTCAATATGCGCTCCTTCAACTCAGCACTACTCCTGGGTATACACAGTCGGCCATTAAGCCTAATCAGGTCATCATCGTGGAGTCTGAAGTCGTACTTCTGACCCTCGAATGTGCCATCAATAAGTTTCTGTCTAATCTCCATCATGTACTGATCCGTCATCTGAGCACTCCGCACCTCTTCAACCAAGCTAGTATGAGAGACTAGCGAATGGAGAGAGTGTGCTCGGCGACTCAATGCGTCAGCTACCACATTTGCCTTACCCTCTTTATATTGCAGATTAATATCGTAGTCATTCAGAAATTCAACCCACCTTCTTTTCCTCATGTTCAACTCCTTCTGAGTGAACAAGTACTTTAAACTCTGGTGGTCAGAATAAATCGTCACACTTACCCCATACAAGTGATGTCGCCATATCTTCAGTGCGAAGACAATGGCCCCCAATTCTAAGTCGTGGGTAGGGTAGTTCTCCTCATGCTTCTTCAGTTGTCGGGAGGCGTAAGCTACGACCTTCCCGTGTTGCATCAACACACAACCCATACCCCTGCCTGATGCGTCGCAATAGACCTCAAAACCATCTGGACCGTCTGGTAGTGTCAGAACCGGTGCAGATGTCAGAGCATCCTTGAGACTCGTGAAAGAACTCTCACAGTCGACTGTCCACTCGAATGGTGCATCCTTCTTCATTAAGGAAGTCATCGGCTTCGAGACACTGGAGAAGTCCTTCACAAACCTCCTATAATAACCTGCCAGACCGAGGAAGCTCCTGATGTCGGTAACTGTCTTCGGCCTAGGCCAGGTGCGCACTGCATTTATCTTTGCCGGATCGACAGCGATCCCGGTCTCAGAAATCACATGTCCAAGAAAGGATACTTGGTTCAACCAAAACTCACATTTAGAAAATTTAGCATACAGCTGATTCTTCCTCAACGTTTGCAACACATCTCTCAGGTGGCTTTCATGCTCACCTCTCGATTTTGAATACACAAGTATGTCATCGATGAAGACTACCACTGATTTGTCCAACTGATCTTGGAACAAACGGTTCATTAAGTCCATGAACTTTGCTGGTGCATTTGACAAGCCAAACGGCATAACTGTGAACTCATAATGCCCATACCTAGTTCTGAATGCTGTCTTTTCGATATCACTGTCACGGATGGCAATCTGGTGGTATCCGGAACGTAGGTCTATCTTGGAGAATACTGATGCTCCCCTCAGCTGATCAAATAGATCGTCGATGCGTGGTAAAGGGTAACGGTTCTTCACCGTAACAGCATTCAGCTCCCGATAATCAATACACAGGCGGAGGCTACCGTCCTTCTTCTTCACGAAGAGGACCGGCGCTCCCCATGGTGAAACACTAGGGCGGATAAAGCCCTTGTCGAGTAGGTCTCTCAGCTGCTCCTTGAGCTCTGTCATCTCTGCTGGAGCCATATACGGTGCTTTCGCAATGGGTCCGGTGCCTGGAATCAAGTCAATCTCAAACTCAACCTCTCATGCTGGCGGCATGCCCGGCAGTTCCTTAGGAAATACATCAGGAAACTCCGACACTACCGGCACATCTGGACTAAACTCTGGATCTCTCTCTATGTCCTGGACATAGCAGAGGTATACATCACTCCCTCGTCGTAACTCACGATACATAGCCATGGCGGTGATGATCTGAGTCGAAGGCTCCCTGGGCCTCTGGCGGTAAGATATGGTAACCCCAGATGGACTCCGAAGAAGCAGTCGATGCTCGGCACATTGGATTCTGCCCTTGTACCGCTCCAACCAGTTCATCCCAACAATCACATCAAAGCCAAGTCCGTCGAACTCTATCAAGTCGATCGGAAACTCTTCATCTCTGATTCGTACAACAGCATCTCGGTGGTAGCGGGTACACCTGATCCGCTCTGTCGATGGGAGAGTGACCAAGAAGTCTGGCATCTCATCACCATCTAACCCCAGCCTCTTCGCAAAAGATAGCGAAATAAATGTGTGTGAGGCTCCGGAGTCGAACAAGATCGAAGCGTCCACGCCATTGACTGGAAAGGTACCGGTGAGGATTGTGCCGCTCTTGCCAGCTTCTGCCTCATTGCAGACACTCAGTATACCTCCCGTTCCGAGTGCACAGCCTAATTCATTGGCAAACTAATTAGTATTGGGTAACAACACGGTTTATATGCTTCAAACAACTCCACTTTATTCATCAACACACTCTTTTTACAACATTCATTGGCTTATACTGTCGCCATGATTAACACTTACAACATCCTTAGTGTAGACACCAAAAATTCTCACCCCATAAAGCAAATTCCGAAATAATAAGAGGGGTCGTCGCCTTTCTTTTTTCAAAACATATTAACGTGCGTGCTAAGACGAAACCATCATTTTATAATCTTTTTCAAAACATTTCAGAAAAAACACAATTCTTCGAAAATGAATTTCCATCGACAGTCCAGTTTCAAGGTCGTCCCCTTTTGTTTATTCACTTATTTTACTATTTTATTTTATTTTATTTTATTTTATTTTTAATCATCTATTCACTTTTTCTTATATTTTATTTTATTCTACTATTAGCATTAGTATTTTTATTTTCATTTCTATTTATACACACTCATTTTCATCTTTCAAACTCAATCCACACTTGGTTAAAATCTGGCCTAGCCCAATTCCTTAAACCCACTCTATTTTCAACCCTTGGCTTCACAGCCCACATTAAAACCCAACCCATATTTAGTTGAACCCTGGCCCAGCTCAGGCCCTTAAACCCATTCCAACCCCTAGTATTGGACCTACCAAGCCCAAACACAAAAAGCCCACCCAAGAAAAAACCCTAGACTCTTATTATAAAGAGATCAAAAACCCTTACTGAGGATTCGAAGAGCCGCCACCCTCATTTTTTTACCCTGCTCTCGATGGACGAGCTTGAACCCAAAAATGAAATAAAAATAGCAGTCCTCACCTCTCGATCAACCGCGATCTCCCTTCCCCAACATCTCGATCAAACCTCATCTAGTCTTCTTCTCTATTGATCAGCCGATTTCCTCGCATTTTGCTCACTAGAAGCTCACGGGTGCAAAGAAACAAAGGCATTGGAAAAATTCTAGAACCGTGTCTGAGGATTCTCCCATGTCCGTCCCGCCTTCAAATCATCTTCCTCATTTCACCTCTCTTCTGGAAATTTGTTCCTTCGCCTACGATTAAACCTCACTCAGAAAATCTCTAATGCTCCAAAGTGTCTGTTCATCGTATAATCCACTTACTCACCTTCTTTTGGGTCTCGATTGGTTCTTAATCAGCAGCGGCGAGAAGAACAGCCACCGACTTCTTCTTCTTCTCCTACCCTCATCTCCCTCTCGTTCACCGATTCTTCTTCTTGCTCGATATTCAAACAACAACAAAAAACAAAACCCTTCCCTGTTCTCTGATCTTCTCACGTTCGAATTTGAAGGAACAAATAACACCAGAAAACGCTGATGTCTTGCTTTAATCTCCACATTCCGATCAATCTTGTTCCTCGCTTGGAATTCGATACCGCACCAGCTTCCGTCTCGCCGCTTTTTTGTTTCTCTCGGGCGAAATCAGCTGGGATTACTAACGATCGACACCATTGATACACTCTCTTTCGGTGGTGAGCTCCGTCCCGGCCTTCGAAGACTCACCGCCGTTGTCGTCGCTCCTTGCGCTCCGCGTTCGCCTGAAACCTGATATTCTCTCATTTACGCCAATCGGGAAAGGTAAGTCAGGTAAGGAATCACACCCGTTTCATTTTCTTCTGAAGCTTGCGTTCAGGGTCTCGAATTCTGGGTTAGTTTATAGTGACTACTACTGGCTTTACCATGAGTTCGCAAGCCTGATCGATAATGGGTTTTCTGTTTCGATTTTGGTGATTGTATCTGTCTGAATTCATTTTGTCTGCCAAAATACGTTGTCATACATGGCTTTTAGGCCCCGCTCAATTCGAATGTGCTCAACCGCATGTCACGGCCCCATTTTAGATTGCTAATCACCATTCAGCGAACTGGAAAGAGTTGTACAACCCCTATGTTGCTTCAGATCTGATAGCTTTGATGGTTTGCAGTGTTCTGGATGTTGAATTCCAGTTGCCAAGAGTCTGTTCGATGTAATTTGAGCTGAAACATTAGGTCTAGTACTGGTTTAACTTTCAGGATAATCTATGAGCTCAGGTGGTCCTTGTTTTTTTTTCTTCCGATGGTTTTTCTTGATCATTGCCGGTTTGATTGAGACCAGTTCGCCATGGTCAAACTAGTCGAAGCTCTTCATCGCTACCACGTTTCTGTACTTTATGCTTCAATCAAACTTCCTGATTTAAAATTAGTCCCGACTTTCATAATTTACTTCTTGATCGAGGTGCTCCCTATATTGCAATTCGGATTCATGGTGGCACGATTGGATTGGCCTTGTACTTTAGGCCTTGGTGAACCGTCCAACCTGGTGAACTTTGGTCGTGATATTTCTCTCGAATTTGGACTTTTATTTGGTCGGTTGCCCTTGATCATTATTCATTTATCTTTGAATATCATCTGCTCCTTGCACATTGATGTGGGTTTGGAAGTCTTTTTACCCAGCTCCTTCCGAATGTAACCTGATAATACATTTCATTGTCTGGTGAAATATTGGCTCCTGACGCATTGATTTTGGTTTGGGAAATCACATTGCCTAAGGCATTATCATTTAATCTCCATTGCATATTGACAGCCAACCATGGAGTTATGCTATTTATAACACTGATTTTGTCCCCTTTGTGCTATCTGTCCAATTTGAGTTGTCCCTTACACTTTGGCTTCCTTTTATGACCGAGGTACACATGTTCAACCAGATATAGGCTGCTCCTTGCTTGTTTGGGCTGCGCTGTGCTCGACTTGGCCTCTGCGTCTGTGCTTCGATGCACTCTGGGCTTAAACCTCTCTCATTGGGTTTGGAAATTCTATCCTTCAACCTTTACTGTGATTCAACCGCCTTTAATAGCTTATTGCTCCTCGCGCATTGATATGGTTTGGAAATCTGTTTAAGGCCAGCAGAGAACTTGCCCCTTTCACGCTTAGATAAGAACATGAATCGGGTTATAGTTACCCTATGCTATAATTGTTTAGATAATTCATTCATCGGTTGGATGTCCTTATTAATTCTATCATTCTAGAGGGAGATGATATATAATCCTTTCCATATATGATCCCAAATGACTCACAATCCATCCTTTGATACTACACTTCGGTTTGAGTCATAATCTAGTATGATGAATTAATCTGAGTTTCATTCCCGTTGCTTGATTTATCTTTATGATTCATAGCATTTGCTGGTAGCTTGAAACTCATTTCTATGTTCTCGGTTGGAGTGTGGGAGATGATTAGATTGCCCCCTTTCCTCCCATTGAGAGGGGCCGTATGATCCCATTGCACACACCCCAACCCTCTTACATTTCATTACTAACTACTCTTGTATATCTTTGTCTTTGTTCTTTGACATGTACATAATGCTCGTGGAACGGGAAATTGCTATAAGACTAAAAAATGGGACTTTGGGCTTGGACTACCGGGGTCTCCACTCCAAACACGTGTAACGGTTGGTGCACTTCTTGCTGATCCTTTCAGCTCAAGTGAGGCGGCGTCGATGCGACCCCCCATAGCAGCTTTAGATTTAAACTTTTCACTTGTATTTGTATCAATTTGTAATTCGTTTATTGTTTTCACTCTCGGTTGTAGTGTTGTGACTTATTCATTTTCGTGACTTCATCCCATAACTGTTACATTATTCTCTTGCTTGCAAACTTTGATTGACAATTGAAAGATAGTAAATAGGATATAAGGCTAACAATTGGTTAGCTACCTCATCTTGTTAGTTTTTGAGAATTTTAGATTTGAATAATTCTGGTTCATTACCTAGACAGCTTCGATGATTCGTTCTTGTATATACATTTCTCGTACTACTCCTGAAATTCATTTCATATGTACATAATTTGAGCTTTTAAAATCCATGTCCACATGTATATAATTATTTAGACAGGTTTTGAATTCTTTTCTCACATATATTTGTTTTATTCGGATAGCTCTTGAAATCCATGTTTGTATGTATATTTGTTTATATAGCCTTGGAAATTCATCTCCACATATCACTTGCTCATCATTCTTTGCCTATGATTTTGTAAGTGTATAGACTGATCCTGTTTGGGCCCATGTAACTCTTGGCCCAAATATAATTTTGTTCAGGATCGGTCCATAACCAGCCAAACGGGCTGGAACAGGTGGCCCTAGAAAGCCAATCAGGTTGCCCTCTTAGTGCATTTTAGAAAAGCCCTAGGTTTGGGGTATCCTTAATGCATACGGGTCCTAGACACGGTCCATGTGAGGAATACCGTTTCCCTTAAAATTTTCCAAATCATCCTCTAAAGTCAGAATAAAATTCACAATCAATCGATCATCCAATTCCAAATCAATTTAAAGATCCAATGAGTCAATTCCACTTCAAATCAATCTCTCACACTCTCTCATCAAACACACTCCAAAATCATTTTCTTTCACACTCTCTCATCAAACACACTCCAAAATCATTTTCTTTCACACTCTCTCATCAAACACACTCCAAAATCATTTTCTTTCACACTCTCTCATCAAACACACTCCAAAATCATTTTCTTTCACACTCTCTCATCAAACACACTCCAAAATCATTTTCTTTCACACTCTCTCATCAAACACACTCCAAAATCATTTTCTTTCACACTCTCTCATCAAACACACTTCAAATCAATCTCTCTCACACTCTCACCAAACACACTTCGAAATCGATCCTTTCACACTCTCTCATCAAATTCCACCTCAAAATCACTCACTCATCAAACACACTTCAAAATCAATCCCTTTCATACTCACTCATCATACGCTCTCCAAAATCAATCCTCTCATACTCCAAAACCAGATATCCTTCATGAATTCTTCGGAATCAAAGCTCTTTGCACTCAACATTAAACACTCTTCATACACTCATTAGACACACTTCAACCTCACAAAGCATTTGAAATGCTTCCAAAAGTTCTAAGATCAAACTCCTTCCAAACCCCAATTGTCTCATAGATTCAAATCATCTTCCAATCTCAATTTCAAAGGCCGAACCAAGCCCAATTCTAAGTCCCAAATCCAGCTCATTCATAGGGTCCAACCCGGCCCAATTTCAAAGGTCAAATCCGGCCCACATTTCAAGGCCCAAATCCGGCTCATTACCTCCATTTGATCCCGGTTTAGTTTCAAATCCAATTCAACTTCAATTCCAATTCAAATTCAATTTCAATCCAACTCCGATCCAGAATCAATTCGATTTCAATCCAATTCAATTCAAAATTCTTTTCATTCCCAATTCAATTCAACTTCATTTCAATCCCGAACAATTCTAAACATCATAAATCTCAAAATCCGAAAACTTCAATCTCCTTGAAGTCAAGCATCTCGAATCTCTAACCGTCTCAGCAGCTCAACAGACTCGACCGTCTCAGCAGCTCAACAGACTCGACCGTCTCAACAGCTCAACAGACTCGATTGCCTCCGCAGTTCAACAGATTCGAACATCTCAATAGACTCGTCAAATTCAAACACTTCGAAAATCCTCAGCTCCTCAAAAAGCCGAACCCCTTGAAATTTGGTAATCCTTTCAAGCTCCAAATGTCTCATAGACCCGAGCGTTTCACAGACTTTGTCATTCAAATGATTCGAGCGTCTCACAGACCCGAGCGTCTCACAGACCCGAGCGTCTCACAGGCCCGAGCGTCTCATAGACTTCGACATCTCAAGGTTTCAAACGTCTCACAGACCCGAGCGTCTCACGGACTAACATCTCAAACCCATTAAAACCCTTCAAAACTCTAAAACTTCCAAAACCCAAAAAATACCTGAACTACGTAAGGTCTGATCTCAACATGGAGTTGAGTACGTAGGCAACCCACACAGGGTGCGACCCCACACCAATCAAAATACCCTTTTGCACTCGACTATCTCCCCTCCAAACAACCACTTCTAACCCTCAACCACTTCAAAAAGTTCATCCATCCTAAAGGTCCCGGAACTACGTAAGGTCTGATCTCAACAGGGGGTTGAGTACGTAGGCAACCCATCTAGGGTGCGACCCCATTCCAATCCAAGAAACCCATTTCCCAACTCCAAGGTGATATTCATGTCTGTCAAACATTAAAATCCCTCTGACTCCCACAAACTTCCGACTTCTTCAACTCTCAAAATCAGACTCCTAATCTTTCATTCTATACTCATTCAAATTCATCAATTCTTCTTCTTGGCGCTAGCTTGGCAGAAAAGCTCGCCTCATCCACTCTCTTTCTCTCCTCCTGTCCTAATCCTATCCTTTGGCTTTAACTGAATCTCTCTAATAAGGTTTTGAATGATGGCAATCCCGACAATTGGAGACCGAGGTTTCCTCGGGCACCAATCCGAAGTCGTGGTCGTTGCCACTTCTGAGGGGTGTAACCCAGTGCGAACCCAACACAGAATCTCTGACATGACCAGATAAGTCCTATCCATATGCAACAATCTCAGAGTCAACTAACGGTTCTAAGAACCCTTCTCATCCCTTCCTAGTTCCTTAGGTCAAACTAGGTGGCGACTCTAGTCAATTCTGCCTTATAGAGGCATAAGTCCGCGTGGGGCCCATTGAGAGCGGGTGTAGTGTTCACTTGCACTCCCCCTTATGCTTTCTGGGAAAGACGGACGATGTAGTAGGTATTTGAGGGATGTCAGAATAACGGGTTTTCACCCTCCACAGAATGGCATTTTTAGGATCTAGGCTTTTCAGTCAAGAATCATATTTAGATAGACCCCCCTCATACCGAAAAATCACCCTCCACAGAATGGTGACTCTGCTGGGGAAAACTTGAGTAAGTTTTTCTCAAACTCAAGGAAGACTGAACTCCATTCAAAATTGTCGGGACTTCCCCACTTCTTTCAAAACCTTCAAGAGATTCATTTCAGAGCCACTAGGACTACTTCGCTCCACACTTAGAGTGTGTTTGAGAGGATAGTTAGGATGAGAGTTCAGAGTTTGAGATTGGCCTTGAGTACCATATGTGTGCTTTATCATTTGCATGCTTCACTTTTGTGTGTTTACTGTCTTATGTTTACTGTTCTTCATGCATGACATAATATTTATTGCTTATTTATTGCTTTTGTAAATGGGGCCTTCCTAGAAGGAGTCAACCCATTGTTGCATCGGGTAGCATAGGACATGCATTCCTCTGTGTCACCCGATTTGTCCACGAGTCACGGGATCCCAACCGGTCCACGGTTGATTCCCCATGAGTTGGGTCCTTCCTAGAAGGAGTTAACCCACGAGGTAATACGGTCCAGACCAACGCCTTGAAGCTCATGATCCAAAAATATCCTCCATTACCCGAGTCTAAGCCAGCATATAGTGAGCTACGAGCCTTCAGTGTCCAGCTGCCTTATCCAGTGTCTAGGAAGGGTTTTATGGGTAGTTGCCCCCTTGTATGCCGCCTGTCTGACCACCCTTTTGCCTTACCCTGAAGATTGCATGGGCTCAGTTCTCCATGATTCCTCTGCACCATGGGTGTCTTTAAAGCCCAATGTCGCGCTACAAATTCATAGCGGATCCCGTATTTACGGATACCCATACATGACACAGCATAGTCAGCGAATAATTTGGACTTTAGACACACCTTATCGTGCAGACGAGGGGAGACCCGACCCCATGCAGTACTTCCCCAAGTTTCCCAAAAGTGAGTATGTTGTGATAATCCCCAGCCGTGGCTTGTGTGACTATATCACTTCGGGTATCCTGACCTTTCGAACTTAAGCACTCCGGACTTTCTTGTTGACGTGCCCCACAAGGCATAACAGAGATAAATCCCGAGAGATGAACAGTGAAGGGACGACGGTTCCCCCGGTGGTATAGAAGCATTGATTGACCTGGAAGGTGATTATCCCAATCATTCACACTCAGCTCCACATAAAATCAGCCACGATTTTTATTTTGCACTTACATATATGTGTGATCACGTTTTAAAATTAGCAAAAATCAAAAAATGAATCATGTCGAGCATTCTAATGAAATATCTTCAAAGCCGTTCATCTCGAATGGTTTCAAAAAATGATGATTTCAAAATTGTTATTTCCAAAGCAGTTTTCAAAATCGATTTCACTCAAGGTCTTCCAGAAAATAAACTTTGTCAAACGGTTTGCAAAGACAAGATTCCAAAAATCTACTGTTCACAAATGATTTTCAAACACTACTTCTCACAAATGTCACTTCAAAAACTATTTCCAAAAATAGATTTCAAAAACTTACTTTTTACAAACGAATTTCAAACAACCTTTTTCTCGAATATTATCTCAAACTTGTTTTTGAAAACAATTTTCAAGTTGATTTCCACAAATGTTTTTCAAAATAAATGATTTAGTCCCCATGTTGTGACCCGCTATTTTTGAAGTTCTGCCCACCTTCAAGAGCAGTGGTCATTACCGTGGAGCGTTCTAGTCATTTCGTGTTTTCACAAAAGTGGTGGATTTTCACGTAAAATTTTGTGCTCGATCATTCATCTTTCCTTTCTCAAAAATATCCTTCATTCCTCTCGTCGCACCAAGTGGAGCACATGAAGATCAACAACAGCGGTTCAAGCCGAAAATCAGAGCCGTACCAACCCGAGTCGAGCAACATGAAGATTAGCAACACCGATTCGAGTTCAAACCGGTAAAAATCAGATGAATACCAACTCGTTTTGTTTGATAATGGTACTGTTTCGCTGCAAGAGCCTGGAAATGAGCGAGCAGCCGGTCAAGCGCCCGAAGACGAGCGAACAGCCGATCAAGAACCTGAAGACGAGCGAACAACCGGTCAAGAACCCGAAGATGAGTGAGCAGCCGGTCAAAAACCTGAAGACGAGCAAGCAGCCAACCAGGAATCTAAGCGTGAGCAGTCAGTCAGAATCCCGAAGACGGACCAGAGGAGTTCAGAAGAAATTTAGCTCAAATTTCCCCCTTTTAATGACTTTTAGGATTGATGTATAGGTTTTCCCCTATGATTCTTTCCTCTCTTGTCCATTTCTGAATAGATTACATGTATAGGTTTATACATTCCCTTTGAATTTGTTTAGATCAATGTGTATAGGGTTCCCCACCCCCTATTTTATTTGCGAATGACCGAGCGTCAAAGTTCATATCGAGAAAATCCACCACTTTGAAAACACGCGTTTTCAAAATTGTTTTTCCAAACTTGGTTTCTTTCGGCATGCATGCATGATGAAAAGAACGAATAAGGAGCGACCTCTCACAGTTATATGTCATTCATCGACCTTGCTTTATGGGGTAAAAATTCACGGTATCTACAGAAGGCATCCCCAAAATAAACAACACCAACAAATACAACGAGCACAAAGCAAACCGCATGCATTGCATTCATTACAAAAAGTCCCATGCATTCCCGGTCAGTCCAAATTCGTCAAAAATGTGCAAATCCTGTCCACCTCAAAAAATTGCATAATCATGTGTTTCTTTGTCACCAACACTATACACCAACTTTCATTACCGCCAAAACCCGATCTCAGAGGGATAGCAAAGAAAACCAGGAAGTTCAAACCTCTCCCAATCAGAATCACCATGCGCGCCAGTGACCAAAAGCTAAGGAGTGTCATATCGTAGGGCCACCATGCGGGAGTTGTCACTCCCTAAAAATCCAAAACCCAGGAACCAATCACCAACCCAATCTCACTTGAGAATCACTACCCCGACAGCGACCCTAACAGCCAGACCATCTTCAAGGCCAACAGTAATTGGATGCTTCATGAACCATGAGCAGAATCCGACTCAAGCGAGACTAGGTGTAGCCTTACCACGCATGCATTGCATCCAAAAGGAAAAACACACAACAAAAAAAAAACATTCAGTCAAAATCCAAAGTCAACCATTTTCATTCATCACTTTCAGCATTTCACGCATCTTATACGTAGTAATTCCATATTACCACAATAGATTGCATTGTAGATAGTCGTGTTTGCATACTCTCGTATCGAAACGACATCTTTGGGAAAAATCTTGAGAGAATGATTGAACGGAGTGCGTGAACCACTAATCTCTCGACCCATCAATGAACACTAGGGTCCAATCAAAATTAGCACCACAAACCAAGTGAGTAGTGTGCAAAGAACGGTATTTTCTCTTGAATTTCGATTGAGTGTTTTGGACGATCTATCGAGCGATGAGGGAAGGTAGAGAGATCCAACGGAGGTAAAACCACGAGTGACTTGTGCTTTCCTTTAGCACATGGAGAGGCATGATTGAAAGTGAGATCAATGTCGATAAACAGGATACTAACTGTGATTCATGCAAAGATCCGAGAATAGTAAGAAAACAATCTTTAACTAATGAGAATGACGAGGCACTTAGGATCAAAAATCTCCACAAAACCAAAGAGCTTCAACTGCCCTCAACATAATCCCTTAGTGAGCCCCGCTGAGCTTTTCATGATAAACCTTTTTCTGCGAACTCCACAACATGCCACCTGACATATACATACTTACCTTTGCAATAGAGGAGCTCGAAGAAGCCGGAGCCATGGCCCCTCCCCACCGTCTTTCATAAACACAATAAATAAAATGTTCAAAGAAATTAGTGAGTCAGTGCAACTCCAGAGTCGAACACCCAAAAAAGAACACCAAAAATGTTCAAGAAGATCAATGAGCCAATGCATCTTCAAAGCTGAAAGCCAAAATAAAAGGCGAAGAATGCTTGAGAAAGTCGATGAGCCCAAAAATGAGAAGAAAGTTCGAACCGTACACTAGAAGAGACAAGAAGGAGAAATCCAAATCGAAAGGACCAATGATGTCCCGAGGAAACCAATAAAAGGTTGTCAAAACCTGTCCAATCATTCCACCCATGGCAAAGGCGAAACATATCCTCTATTGCACAAAAGCTCCACAATTCCCAAATAAATCCCACAGTCCCGTGTGACATACATCATACCCCTCAGCCCCGTTATAACCCAATAAAGACCTCTGACCCATAAGTCGATGAGCGTTAACTGAAAGTACCAGATCTGAAACATGAATCATGAGCTTCGTACTTGTTATCAACATGTCCCATCATACCAAAGGGGACCGTGAGTGAATGAGTGTGACCTAATCTCATAAGGTCTTTAGAGTGCAAGTGACTCTTCGATTAAACTACCAAATTATAATCAGCCTACCCCATTGCAGGTGAGGAATTTGTGAGGAACGGAAAGTTCATAACCTCGAAAAGAAATTCTCAGGAAAATACTGCTCTGAGCATCAAGAGTATCATCACATCATTAGCATACACGGCCATCCTCACGAGAGATTGACCCACATCCCTCCATGAGAGGAAAGTGATTCACACATTCCAATTCAACAATCACTCAAGACCGAACCAAAGATGTCTTATATTCGTAAACCTCATATTAATAGAGCTAAGACCGTACCTTCTCTCCAAAAACTGCATATGCATTTTGCATCGTGTCTAGCATTTAATATTTGCATGCACCATAATCATTTCATCTTCAACATCCGACTGGTAAGAATTCTACCTAGTCTCGTTGAAAGTCAACTTCAGTTGTAGTTGTTGAAACATAATTTTCGATCAAAAGATGTCAACTGGAGCCATCCCAGACCATCATTAAGCTACATCGAACCATCTTGGAGCCATCCTGGGCTATCCTCGAGCTGCATCAAACAAAACTAAAGCCATCCGAGGCCATACGAAGACAATTCCGGAGCCATCCAGCGTCATCGGGCCTCATCAACACCATATCCAAAACCAAACTGGAGCCATGCGGGAGCCATCATCCGACATTGAAACCATCCCTAGAGCTACACAAGGAGCATCCTAACAGTCCGAGAACAATAAAGAAGCCACCTCAAATCCACGTCACGGGTTATTTCATCACCAAGGTCTTGCCTACACAGTTTTGAACTACATCAGGTCCGATCTCAATACGAAATTGAGTACGTAGGCAGCCCGCCCAGGGTGCGACCACTTCATAGGCAAAAGTTCCCCTTTCTTCCTCGCCATCACCAATGGAGCCATCTCATAGCCCTTCCCCAAGCCATCCTGAGCCATCCTGAGGAAATCCCGAAGTCATAACCGGACCGAAGCCATCCATCCATGACCAAAAAGTTATCAACCACATCAAAATGCATCAACCACAACACAATCCACCAATCACATCAACCCACCATTCAACTCAAAATCCAAAACAAATTGAAACCCACTAACCATCCCGAAAATCTCAATCCGAATCAAACCCATCAACCATCCCGAAAATCTCTACCTGAATCAAAACCCACCAACCATCCCAGAGCCGTTGCTCACAAGGGAATCACAAATCAAACCGGAGCCACCTGACCGCGCTGGAGCCATCCGATCATACCGGAGCCCTCGGATCATATCGAAGCCACCCAATCATATCGAAACCATCGAGTTCTTAAAGTCACTCATTCAAAAAAAACCATCCATTCAAAGACCGACCACAAAATCACCAAAACGAAAACTCAAGAGCCATACCGGAGCCATCTCGAAACTCCGGAGCCGAGAGTCCTACAAAAATCCCGAAACTATAGTGCACATTGGGCGAGACTGCCAAAACAAAACCGAAACACAAGTCCCACACTGACAAAGTCAAAGGCGACATCGACAGAAAGCATTCGACCATCACATCCCTCACAGAAGCAACAAAACAACATCCAATCCCAAATCAATCCACAACCAAAGTCATCCTCAAATCAGCCACTCAAAAAACAATGGGTTTCGTGCAACTCAATCAAAGTATTATAGGTCCGTCATAAGTCCTATAGCTAGATGTCAAGAGGTCTAGTTGAGGCCCGTCATAAGTCCTCGTACTTTCAATTGCATTCTAGGCCCGTCATAAGTCCTAGAGCTAGACACCGAGTTCTAGTTGAGGCCCGTCATTAGTCCTCATGCATAACCCATATACCGATTGTATTCTAGGCCCGTCATCAGTCCTAGAGCTAGACACCGAGTTCTAGTTGAGGCCCGTCATTAGTCCTCATACATTTCGAAGATGCATTCTAGGCCCGTCATAAGTCCTAGAGCTAGACACCGAGTTCTAGTTGAGGCCCGTCATTAGTCCTCATGCATAACCCTTATACCGATTGTATTCTAGGCCCGTCATCAGTCCTAGAGCTAGACACCGAGTTCTAGTTGAGGCCCGTCATTAGTCCTCATACATTTCGAAGATGCATTCTAGGCCCGTCATAAGTCCTAGAGCTAGACACCGAGTTCTAGTTGAGGCCCGTCATTAGTCCTCATGCATAACCCTATACCGATTGTATTCTAGGCCCGTCATCAGTCCTAGAGCTAGACACCGAGTTCTAGTTGAGGCCCGTCATTAGTCCTCATACATTTCGAAGATGCATTCTAGGCCCGTCATAAGTCCTAGAGCTAGACACCGAGTTCTAGTTGAGGCCGTCATTAGTCCTCATGCATAACCCTTATACCGATTGTATTCTAGGCCCGTCATCAGTCCTAGAGCTAGACACCGAGTTCTAGTTGAGGCCCGTCATTAGTCCTCATACATTTCGAAGATGCATTCTAGGCCCGTCATAAGTCCTAGAGCTAGACACCGAGTTCTAGTTGAGGCCCGTCATTAGTCCTCATGCATAACCCTTATTCCGATTGTATTCTAGGCCCGTCATCAGTCCTAGAGCTAGACACCGAGATCTAGTTGAGGCCCGTCATAAGTCCTCATACATTTCGAAGATGCATTCTAGGCCCGTCATAAGTCCTAGAGCTAGACACCGAGATCTAGTTGAGGCCCGTCATTAGTCCTCATGCATAGGTTGATTGATCGTATTCTAGGCCCGTCATTAGTCCTAGAGCTAGATACCGAGATCTAGTTGAGGCCCGTCATTAGTCCTCATACCATCAATCACCGCAATTTGGGGCCCGTCATAAGTCCCCGTGCACCCGCATTCATAAGAACAGATCATAAACCGCAGTGAGAATTTTTGGCGTCCCGTCAACCTTGATCCAATTCTGCAAGGGCTTGCAGAATTGAATCAAGGGGAGCCACTGTAGACACCAAAAATTCTCACCCCATAAAGCAAATTCCGAAATAATAAGAGGGGTCGTCGCCTTTCTTTTTTCAAAACATATTAACGTGCGTGCTAAGACGAAACCATCATTTTATAATCTTTTTCAAAACATTTCAGAAAAAACACAATTCTTCGAAAATGAATTTCCATCGACAGTCCAGTTTCAAGGTCGTCCCCTTTTGTTTATTCACTTATTTTACTATTTTATTTTATTTTATTTTATTTTTAATCATCTATTCACTTTTTTTATATTTTATTTATTCTACTATTAGCATTAGTATTTTTATTTTCATTTCTATTTATACACACTCATTTTCATCTTTCAAACTCAATCCACACTTGGTTAAAATCTGGCCTAGCCCAATTCCTTAAACCCACTCTATTTTCAACCCTTGGCTTCACAGCCCACATTAAAACCCAACCCATATTTAGTTGAACCCTGGCCCAGCTCAGGCCCTTAAACCCATTCCAACCCCTAGTATTGGACCTACCAAGCCCAAACAACAAAAAGCCCACCCAAGAAAAAACCCTAGACTCTTATTATAAAGAGATCAAAAACCCTTACTGTAGAGATGATTCGAGAGCCGCCACCCTCATTTTTTTACCCTGCTCTCGATGGACGAGCTTGAACCCAAAAATGAAATAAAAATAGCAGTCCTCACCTCTCGATCAACCGCGATCTCCCTTCCCCAACATCTCGATCAAACCTCATCTAGTCTTTCTCTATTGATCAGCCGATTTCCTCGCATTTTGCTCACTAGAAGCTCACGGGTGCAAAGAAACAAAGGCATTGGAAAAATTCTAGAACCGTGTCTGAGGATTCTCCCATGTCCGTCCCGCCTTCAAATCATCTTCCTCATTTCACCTCTCTTCTGGAAATTTGTTCCTTCGCCTACGATTAAACCTCACTCAGAAAATCTCTAATGCTCCAAAGTGTCTGTTCATCGTATAATCCACTTACTCACCTTCTTTTGGGTCTCGATTGGTTCTTAATCAGCAGCGGCGAGAAGAACAGCCACCGACTTCTTCTTCTTCTCCTACCCTCATCTCCCTCTCGTTCACCGATTCTTCTTCTTGCTCGATATTCAAACAACAACAAAAAACAAAACCCTTCCCTGTTCTCTGATCTTCTCACGTTCGAATTTGAAGGAACAAATAACACCAGAAAACGCTGATGTCTTGCTTTAATCTCCACATTCCGATCAATCTTGTTCCTCGCTTGGAATTCGATACCGCACCAGCTTCCGTCTCGCCGCTTTTTTGTTTCTCTCGGGCGAAATCAGCTGGGATTACTAACGATCGACACCATTGATACACTCTCTTTCGGTGGTGAGCTCCGTCCCGGCCTTCGAAGACTCACCGCCGTTGTCGTCGCTCCTTGCGCTCCGCGTTCGCCCTGAAACCTGATATTCTCTCATTTACGCCAATCGGGAAAGGTAAGTCAGGTAAGGAATCACACCCGTTTCATTTTCTTCTGAAGCTTGCGTTCAGGGTCTCGAATTCTGGGTTAGTTTATAGTGACTACTACTGGCTTTACCATGAGTTCGCAAGCCTGATCGATAATGGGTTTTCTGTTTCGATTTTGGTGATTGTATCTGTCTGAATTCATTTTGTCTGCCAAAATACGTTGTCATACATGGCTTTTAGGCCCCGCTCAATTCGAATGTGCTCAACCGCATGTCACGACCCCATTTTAGATTGCTAATCACCATTCAGCGAACTGGAAAGAGTTGTACAACCCCTATGTTGCTTCAGATCTGATAGCTTTGATGGTTTGCAGTGTTCTGGATGTTGAATTCCAGTTGCCAAGAGTCTGTTCGATGTAATTTGAGCTGAAACATTAGGTCTAGTACTGGTTTAACTTTCAGGATAATCTATGAGCTCAGGTGGTCCTTGTTTTTTTTTCTTCCGATGGTTTTTCTTGATCATTGCCGGTTTGATTGAGACCAGTTTGCCATGGTCAAACTAGTCGAAGCTCTGTTCATCGCTACCACGTTTCTGTACTTTATGCTTCAATCAAACTTCCTGATTTAAAATTAGTCCCGCTTTCATAATTTACTTCTTGATCGAGGTGCTCCCTATATTGCAATTCGGATTCATGGTGGCACGATTGGATTGGCCTTGTACTTTAGGCCTTGGTGAACCGTCCAACCTGGTGAACTTTGGTCGTGATATTTCTCTCGAATTTGGACTTTTATTTGGTCGGTTGCCCTTGATCATTATTCATTTATCTTTGAATATCATCTGCTCCTTGCACATTGATGTGGGTTTGGAAGTCTTTTTACCCAGCTCCTTCCGAATGTAACCTGATAATACATTTCATTGTCTGGTGAAATATTGGCTCCTGACGCATTGATTTTGGTTTGGGAAATCACATTGCCTAAGGCATTATCATTTAATCTCCATTGCATATTGACAGCCAACCATGGAGTTATGCTATTTATAACACTGATTTTGTCCCCTTTGTGCTATCTGTCCAATTTGAGTTGTCCCTTACACTTTGGCTTCCTTTTATGACCGAGGTACACATGTTCAACCAGATATAGGCTGCTCCTTGCTTTGTTTGGGCTGCGCTGTGCTCGACTTGGCCTCTGCGTCTGTGCTTCGATGCACTCTGGGCTTAAACCTCTCTCATTGGGTTTGGAAATTCTATCCTTCAACCTTTACTGTGATTCAACCGCCTTTAATAGCTTATTGCTCCTCGCGCATTGATATGGTTTGGAAATCTGTTTAAGGCCAGCAGAGAACTTGCCCCTTTCACGCTTAGATAAGAACATGAATCGGGTTATAGTTACCCTATGCTATAATTGTTTAGATAATTCATTCATCGGTTGGATGTCCTTATTAATTCTATCATTCTAGAGGGAGATGATATATAATCCTTTCCATATATGATCCCAAATGACTCACAATCCATCCTTTGATACTACACTTCGGTTTGAGTCATAATCTAGTATGATGAATTAATCTGAGTTTCATTCCCGTTGCTTGATTTATCTTTATGATTCATAGCATTTGCTGGTAGCTTGAAACTCATTTCTATGTTCTCGGTTGGAGTGTGGGAGATGATTAGATTGCCCCCTTTCCTCCCATTGAGAGGGGCCGTATGATCCCATTGCACACACCCCAACCCTCTTACATTTCATTACTAACTACTCTTGTATATCTTTGTCTTTGTTCTTTGACATGTACATAATGCTCGTGGAACGGGAAATTGCTATAAGACTAAAAAATGGGACTTTGGGCTTGGACTACCGGGGTCTCCACTCCAAACACGTGTAACGGTTGGTGCACTTCTTGCTGATCCTTTCAGCTCAAGTGAGGCGGCGTCGATGCGACCCCCCATAGCAGCTTTAGATTTAAACTTTTCACTTGTATTTGTATCAATTTGTAATTCGTTTATTGTTTTCACTCTCGGTTGTAGTGTTGTGACTTATTCATTTTCGTGACTTCATCCCATAACTGTTACATTATTCTCTTGCTTGCAAACTTTGATTGACAATTGAAAGATAGTAAATAGGATATAAGGCTAACAATTGGTTAGCTACCTCATCTTGTTAGTTTTTGAGAATTTTAGATTTGAATAATTCTGGTTCATTACCTAGACAGCTTCGATGATTCGTTCTTGTATATACATTTCTCGTACTACTCCTGAAATTCATTTCATATGTACATAATTTGAGCTTTTAAAATCCATGTCCACATGTATATAATTATTTAGACAGGTTTTGAATTCTTTTCTCACATATATTTGTTTTATTCGGATAGCTCTTGAAATCCATGTTTGTATGTATATTTGTTTATATAGCCTTGGAAATTCATCTCCACATATCATTTGCTCATCATTCTTTGCCTATGATTTTGTAAGTGTATAGACTGATCCTGTTTGGGCCCATGTAACTCTTGGCCCAAATATAATTTTGTTCAGGATCGGTCCATAACAGCCAAACGGGCTGGAACAGGTGGCCCTAGAAAGCCAATCAGGTTGCCCTCTTAGTGCATTTTAGAAAAGCCCTAGGTTTGGGGTATCCTTAATGCATACGGGTCCTAGACACGGTCCATGTGAGGAATACCGTTTCCCTTAAAATTTTCCAAATCATCCTCTAAAGTCAGAATAAAAGGCACAATCAAGCGAGCAGCCAACCAAAGCAAGGGAAAGAGCCAATGGCGAAGCCAGGCAAAGCAAGCGCGCGCACACGCGGCAGCAAACAACGCCAAAAGCAGGGGCGGGCACACGCGCGCAGCAAACACACGCCAAAAGCAGGGCGGGCACACGCGCGCAGCAAACACACGCCAAAAGCAGGGGCGGGCACACGCGCGCAGCAAACACACGCCAAAAGCAGGGGCGGGCACACGCGCAGCAAACACACGCCAAAAGCAGGGGCGGGCACACGCGCGCAGCAAACACACGCCAAAAGCAGGGCGGGCACAGCGCAGCAAACACACCAAAATCATCACACTCTCATCAAACACACTCCAAAATCATTTCTTTCACACTCTCTCATCAAACACACTTCAAATCAATCTCTCTCACACTCTCACCAAACACACTTCGAAATCGATCCCTTCACACTCTCTCATCAAATTCCACTCAAAATCACTCACTCATCAAACACACTTCAAAATCAATCCCTTTCATACTCACTCATCATACGCTCTCCAAAATCAATCCTCTCATACTCCAAAACCAGATATCCTTCATGAATTCTTCGGAATCAAAGCTCTTTGCACTCAACATTAAACATCTTCATACACTCATTAGACACACTTCAACCTCACAAAGCATTTGAAATGCTTCCAAAAGTTCTAAGATCAAACTCCTTCCAAACCCCAATTGTCTCATAGATTCAAATCATCTTCCAATCTCAATTTCAAAGGCCGAACCAAGCCCAATTCTAAGCCCCAAATCCAGCTCATTCATAGGGTCCAACCCGGCCCAATTTCAAAGGTCCAATCCGGCCCACATTTCAAGGCCCAAATCCGGCTCATTACCTCAATTTGATCCCGGTTTAGTCTCAAATCCAATTCAACTTCAATTCCAATTCAAATTCAATTTCAATCCAACTCCGATCCAGAATCAATTCGATTTCAATCCAATTCAATTCAAAATTCTTTTCATTCCCAATTCAATTCAACTTCATTTCAATCCCGAACAATTCTAAACATCATAAATCTCAAAATCCGGAAAACTTCAATCTCCTTGAAGTCAAGCATCTCGAATCTCTAACCGTCTCAGCAGCTCAACAGACTTGACCGTCTCAGCAGCTCAACAGACTCGACCGTCTCAACAGCTCAACAGACTCGATTGCGTCCGCAGTTCAACAGATTCGAACATCTCAATAGACTCATCAAATTCAAACACTTCGAAAATCCTCAGCTCCTCAAAAAGCCGAACCCCTTGAAATTTGGTAATCCTTTCAAGCTCCAAATGTCTCATAGACCCGAGCGTTTCACAGACTTTGTCATTCAAATGATTCGAGCGTCTCACAGACCCGAGCGTCTCACAGACCCGAGCGTCTCATAGGCCCGAGCGTCTCATAGACTTCGACATCTCAAGGTTTCAAACGTCTCACAGACCCGAGCGTCTCACGGACTAACATCTCAAACCCATTAAAACCCTTCAAAACTCTAAAACTTCCAAAACCCAAAAAATACCTGAACTACGTAAGGTCTGATCTCAACATGGAGTTGAGTACGTAGGCAACCCACACAGGGTGCGACCCCACACCAATCAAAATACCCTTTTGCACTCAACTATCTCCCCTCCAAACAACCACTTCTAACCCTCAACCACTTCAAAAAGTTCATCCATCCTAAAGGTCCCGGAACTACGTAAGGTCTGATCTCAACATGGGGTTGAGTACGTAGGCAACCCATCTAGGGTGCGACCCCATTCCAATCCAAGAAACCCCTTTCCCAACTCCAAGGTGATATTCATGTCTGTCAAACATTAAAATCCCTCTGACTCCCACAAACTTCCGACTTCTTCAACTCTCAAAATCAGACTCCTAATCTTTCATTCTATACTCATTCAAATTCATCAATTCTTCTTCTTGGCGCTAGCTTGGCAGAAAAGCTCGCCTCATCCACTCTCTTTCTCTCCTCCTGTCCTAATCCTATCCTTTGGATTTAACTGAATCTCTCTAATAAGGTTTTGAAAGAAGGTAATCCCGACAATTGGAGACCGAGGTTTCCTCGGGCACCAATCCGAAGTCGTGGTCGTTGCCACTTCTGAGGGGTGTAACCCAGTGCGAACCCAACACAGAATCTCTGACATGACCAGATAAGTCCTATCCATAGGCAACAATCTCAGAGTCAACTAACGGTTCTAAGAACCCTTCTCATCCCTTCCTAGTTCCTTAGGTCAAACTAGGTGGCGACTCTAGTCAATTCTGCCTTATAGAGGCATAAGTCCGCGTGGGGCCCATTGAGAGCGGGTGTAGTGTTCACTTGCACTCCCCCTTATGCTTTCTGGGAAAGACGGACGATGTAGTAGGTATTTGAGGGATGTCAGAATAACGGGTTTTCACCCTCCACAGAATGGCATTTTTAGGATCTAGGCTTTTCAGTCAAGAATCATATTTAGATAGACCCCCTCATACCGAAAAATCACCCTCCACACTTAGTACACACTGGTTTATCACATCACATAATTATACAAGGCTTAAAACTGTCTGAAGGTCAAATTCAAACGTCCGGGTTTCATGTGTGTGGCATTGATCACTGCCGACGGTGCGGTATTCAGTTTGATCTTTCTGATGCCATGGTATAGCATCCTTGACTGCCCACCCATGATTAACACATCTCCCGATTTCAACAGTAGCTTCTTTGCGAGGTCAGCACGCTTCTGCTCGCCATATACAAACACTGCGGTATCACCAATGGACCAAGACACCACGGGTACTCCCTTACTTAGAGACTCGGGTGACTCGTCCTTGTCTTGGTGTAAACCTAACCGTCCACCTTTCTGGTAGAAGTTCACAATGCATAGATCTGCTTTCACACTTGGAATTGATTCCGTTTCAACTTGTTGAGCAATTCCCACGGTGTGGTTAACGACCGCAAGGAACTCCTCAGGTATACTTGGTACTGTTGCTCCGTCTTCAGCTCGCACTTCTTGATATGTCTTGGTGTAAGGGTTCCAGTCCTTACCCATGCACATCATCTTTAATTGCATTCTTGATCCGTTCGGGTATTCGGGTGTGTAGAAACCTCCTGGTTCTGCTCCAAGTTCGTCGCATCGTCTGATGATATGGATTTGTGCTTCCGGTGTCAGGTATCCATTTAAGAGTATCATACCTGGCTGGATAACCTGACATTGCTCCAATGGAAAGTCGGTGATGTTGATGGTGGTTTCTTCAGGGTTTGGTGAGGGTGGGATTGGATAACATATATTGAAGGTTCCTTTAAGTTTAGAGTACTCTAATTAGGTGACTTTCACACTATACTTTATTTATTTACTCACATGGTTGTTTACTTAAACTCACTCACACACATGCATGGAATGCGGTATGCAAACACTTATTACATTCAACAGTTTAGGCGGTACCTGGTCTAGAAGAGGGCCCTGGCGCCTCAGACCGGTCCACCACATTCAGGGTGGCCTTGTTGGACCCCGACCCCTTCCCCTTCTGGGACTCTGTGTATCTCTGATCTGGGGGTGGCTGGTTTGCCGTCTTCTGGCCATCGGTGGTCGCAGTGGCCTTACCCTTCCATTGCCCCTCGGGCCTATAGCTTCTACTGTTTGGGTTCTGCCAGCATTCGTAATCGCGGTGACCCATCTTCTTACAGTATCGGCACTGCACATCGTTACCCTTGCAGTCCTTGCCGGGGTGGTCTCCGTTGCACCACTTGCAGTAATAGTGGCGCTCCGGTCCAGAGCCCGTGCTAGCTACTATCACAACACACAATCAATACTTGTTCCACAACTTATCAACATACGCTTCAACTTATCACACAGGATTAGATAATTACCCTTAGGTGGGTAAGAACGTAGGGGCTTGGCCGCATACGCATAGGTGAGCTGCAGAGGCTCCTCAGCAGTGGTGGTCTGGGTCTGGCCCTTGCCACCATGTTGCTGTCCTTTCTGGGACTGGGGGTATGACTTCTTCTTCTTTCCTCCCCACTGCCCTTGCGTGCCTTGGCCCTCGTTCATAGCCTTGCGCTTGAGCGCACTCTCCTCGTCCCTCAGACGGACGGTGATCTCCACAATTGCAGCGGCATGATAGCACTCCTATATTTAGGGTGTCAGTTATGCCCCGCCAAATAAATTCACAACACATTAACACACTGTACACACTTATTCACATTACACTGTAGTCCCATTACATGCAAAGTGGTATATCCAGTAGGCCCCATGCCGTAGCGTAGGCGATAGTTCAGTCCGTTGTAGAAACGGTTCACAAGGATCCGGTCTGAGTAACCCAGATCCGGTAGCAGGTGGATAAGTACGATGAAGGCTGAGTAGTACTCATCTATCGTCATCTTATCCCCTTGCCTCAAACTGTCCAGCTCCAGGCGCTTGGCCTCTTGCACATGTATTGGGTAGTACTTGGCTCGCAGCAGAGCCGTGTACTCCCTCCACAGAAAAGTCGGGTCAGCAACTCTGCCCTCTCGCACAAGCTTCCACCAGCTCTGTGCCGAGCCCTTCAAGTAATATGCAGCAAGTCGAACCTTGACCTGCTCAGGTACTGCTAAGGTTTCGAAGGCGGTCTCCATTTCGGAGATGTACGCCTCGAGCTTACGGGGATCGGTCTCCCCACTGAATGAGGGTGGCCTCAAATCAGCCAACGCCTTGACCCAGTTGGTCTCTCGTGGCGGTGGCGGTGGTGGTAGTTGAACTCCGGGCGTCTGCCCCTGCTGAATCGCAGCTACAAGCTGGGGTACCATTTGGGCTACGGCGGCTGCTACTGCCTCAGCCATAACCTGAGCCGTAGTGTTCTCGCCCTGGTTACCCGTATCACCAGTACCGCTTCCGCGGCCTCTACCTCGCGGTCTACCTGCCATCTGAATTCACATGAATATTCATTAGCAATTTGCTTGCACACTTATCGGTCCAACGGTTGTAACGCTCCCCGATAATAAGGTATCTCCACACTTAGTTAGTGGTTAACCTTTCCATAACTGTTCACTTAGGTAACTGTAGTTAGGTTTCCTAACTCGGTATATCCCTAAGCTCGGTATTCTAGTCATCAGAGCGATACTTCGCTCTGATACCACTTTTTGTAACACCCCTACTACACACATAACACTACTTGAAATCGCAGCGGAATATAAACAACTAAACAGTAACTAAACGAATGGTGCTACAACGCCGTCAACCACCCACGTGGTTAACAAGGCTGAATAAATACAAGTGTACCGGTCTGATGATCAGACTCCCGAGCATAGAACTAACAACCACATATATACATCAACAAAATACCGAGTGTTTACATATATCCTTCACTGTATACTGTCACTGTAAACTGTCATAACCAAATATATATCACACCACGGGAGCACAGGCGCATCCCGGGCCAACATCCAAAAGTACTCAAAAGTAAACTACATCCTAGGATCTAGAGCCACTCCGCTTCTTCGATCCTCATCCTGCAGTATAAGAAATATGGATCCCCCGAGGGGGTCAGCAACCCTTGGCTGGTATGGTTAACGCGCAGCCCATCGGCTACCGGGATGCGCGCAAACTATTTGTCATGATGACATGGCATTCATTTTAAAACACACAGCTTATACATATATATCACAACATGGTATTATACACAACATCACACACATACAATTCCTTTTAGGAAGAGAACCAACACAGTTAGTCCCCATTAAGAGCCTAGAGAATGTTGCCATGCTCATGCTAAGCTCGTTACATAACTCGTTACCGTCCTGTTAGATTGAACGGATAACTTAACACAAGGTGCCTCGAATATAGTGATCCAAGCCCACCGAAATAACACATAGTATGCCCCTGTGGCCCGACGTGAGTCAGTAAAATAGCCTTGGTTAAGCTAAAGGGAAGGTTGGAAACCAAATTGGAAAACAACGATAACATACAAAGAGAATCGAACCGGTTATGACATCGACTCCCATACTCACACGCGTGGCCGGAACAGACCGGACTCCTCACTCCCCCCGTTAGCACTTGTCAGCAGTTCATTTTTGAACCCAATACACAAATCACAATAATAGGTCAAGTCTTGTTAGACACACACAAGGGAAGAGAGTGTCATACTTAACAACATAATAATATTCAACAACTGTAAACTCTTTACATGGTTTAATCTTACAAAGTCATAAACACACAGAAAAAACAAACAACACACAAGCCGGTGTAAACCGGTAGGCAACAGACTGCAAGAAAACCATACCTTGGTCCTTGCCTCGATTGGTTTCCTCCGTAGGTCACTCCTATACATAGTTAATAACGTCGGTTAATTATTTATTTAACTTCAAACTTACTAAGTATTTAACATGATTGTATGACATGTTTTAATGTCTATCTTACCCTAGGTTACCTTCATTATACACCCTAGGGTTAACTACATAAGTCACATTCTTTTCTGTTTTTTTTTTACAAGTTTTGGTCCGACCGACCTTACCGACCGAACTTGTCCAAGTTCGGTCCATTCCAGAACACATTTCCGTCAAAATTTTCTACTCCGACCGACCTTGTAAGTTCGGTCGTATGTTCGGTCTATTCCCGAGAGTTTCTTCCCTTTGAAAATTTAGCCCGACCGAACTTGCCAAGTCCGGTCCCATGTTCGGTCGATTCCAGTAACTCAATCCGTACACAAAATACAAGCCCGACCGACCTTGTAAGTCCGGTCCCCAAGGTCGGTCCATTCCAGAAGCCAATTCTTGCAGGGTAAACTGGGCTCGACCGAACTTGCAAGTTCGGTCTGCCCCAGACCTTTGTTTTCCTTTTCACATTCAACTCCAAACTTCACCCCATATAACCTAGTACCCCCTAACCTCATTTGGGCACTTCAAACACACCTTAAGACATCCTTAAACACTAAAAACTCATTTTCTAATTCCTTAAGCCTTTACTTATATCTTCACAAAATTCCTAACACTTACAATGTTTTCTCATAGTCTCCAAGTGGTGTTTCATACTTATGATAACTACTATCTCAAAATACTTTCTCTTCATTTTAACATCATCTTTCAAGCATCATTTCTTACCATCAACTCCTTATGTCATTTCTTGAAATCCTTTTTCAAGTTCACACTTTCTCCTTATTTTACCAAAGTTTGCCTAAGTCTTTACCTAAATCCAAAATGACTTTGGTACATACTAAAACCTCAAGATCATGCCTAAGTCCTTGTTACACTCTAGAGCACTTCCTAGTTCATCAAAATTCCTTTAAAACATCTTGAACTCCTTATGCATTTCCTAAATTTCGACATAGGTTCTCCTAGCATTTTGTCACACCAAAGCACATCGTTTTCACCATTGAACACACAAGAACACTAAAAATCCATCAAGTACTTTCTTATACACAAACTTCACTCATATAGCACTACATCATAATATAGTGCATAATTTAAATTGCATGGCACTTAGGCCCTTAAAATGCATGGCTCTTAGGCCCTTAAAATGCATAATTCTTAAACACTGAATGTCCACAATATATTTGCCTTTGACCTGCAAATACACTCAACAACACATATGCCTTTTACTAGTCTCTTGAGAAACCTTTACTAAGTCATTCACCATTTGCTCTTTAGGTAGTTTTAACAAGCATTATAAGCTCATTTCTCCTAAGGCATTAAACAACATTAGGTTAGTAGATTTACCTCTTTTCCAAACAACTTCTTTCTTGTTTCCTTATAAAACCGGTAAGGTATTTGATTCCTTGTCAAGTTCTAAACAATATACAAACATTATAATGAGTTCAAGCTATAAGCTTCATCTCATTGTAAACCCTAATTTTACATTGTTTCAAAAACATTAATGTAGTTGTTTTACCTTGATCTTTGAAGAGAGTTTGAATATATATCAAGAGAGGACTCCACCTAGTCCATGAAGAGTTGGAATGAAGCTAGAACAAAGTCACACAAAGAGCTCCATCAATGTACATTTTCGGTCAAGGCAAAAACATGAAGGAAATGTAGTTTTTATTTGAGATTCCTTACCTAGAAGCAAAGGAGAGTAATAATATGTAGAAATACAAGCTCAAGCTCCTTCAATGGTGGAACTCCATGGCACCAAATGGGGCTCTTGAAGTTTTGAGAAGATAGGAATGAAGAGCTTGATGAGAGGAAGAGATTGGTGGTGTTTGTTTTTGATTGGACAAGTGAGCTAGATTTTACAAGAGGTCAAAGCTAGAGTTTTAATGGTGGTGGTGAGTATTACCGTGAGAGAGCAGCAAGAAGGAAGGAGATGGAGTTGGAACCGGTGAAATGGAGGAGGGGAAATGAGAGAATGAGATAGAATTTGCTTTAAGAAGATATTTGTTCTTATAAAGTAAAAAGTAGTTTAATTAGTTTTCTTTATTTACTTATCATATTAACTAGAGAGTGGTGAGTCACCACACTTAGAAAACCGGCCCCCTAATATAATGAGGGTATTTTAGTCTTTGTTTGTCAATTTAATTACTTAATACAACATATGTTACAAAATAGCTTATAAAATCACTATTCATAAAAACAAGGCACATAGAAGTGAAATTTTTGATTTCCTATTGATATAGACATCCAAATGTGATATTATATAGTACACATAATATTTAAGAGTAATGATGGACATCTAGCCACTCAAAACTCATTTACAAGACAATTTTTCAAAAATGTGCTTTAAGACTCCTTAAAGCACATTTTGTGTTTAAACTTGTTTTCAAGCTTGGTTTTCTTTGGTAATTGATTTAATATGTTCATTAGTATAAATGAGGTCTTGGTAAGTTCATTAGGTCTTAACCAAGCTTATCCCAAGCTTAGAGCACATTTTGGCTCTTATTGACTTTAAAGCACATTTTGTGTTTTCTTTTGTTTAAATTTGTTTACTAATGTTTCTAAGACTCTTTTTAGTCTTTATATACCATATTTAGGTGTTTAAACAATATACTAAGGTTTGGGGTATTTCATAGTATATTGCCTTTAACCTGCAAATACACTCAACATCACATATGCCCCTTCATAGTTTCCTTGAGAGCATTTTCTAGGTCATTCACCTTTGGCTCCTTAGGTATTTTATTAAGCAAATCAAGCTCATTTTCCTAAGGCATTTAAAATACATTGAGATAGCTTGTTTACCTCTTTTTCCTCACAAACTTCTTTCTTGTTTCCTTGTAAAACCGGTAGGGTGTTTGGTTGTTTGTCAACTTCTAAACAATGTACAAATAATAGAATGAGCATTCAAGCATTATGCTTCATCTCATTGTAAACCCTAGTTACATATATTGTTTTAAGGTATTAAAATGATTGTTTTACCTTGGAATGGAAAGAGAGCTTGAATAAGTATCAAGAGAGGACTCCTTCTAGCCCTTGGAAGATTCAAATGAAGCTAAAACAAGCAAGGTGAAAACACCATTGTGAGGTGAATTTTCGGACAACACAAAACATGAAGGAAACATCATTTTTCTTTGAGCTTCCTTACCTTGAAGCAAAGGAGAACAACAAGGTGTGAAAAGATGAAGTCAAGCTCCATCAATGGTGAATCTCCTTGGCACCGAAATGAGGCTTTTGAAGATTTGAAAAGATAGAAGTGTAGAGCTTGCTCCAACTAGAAGAATGGTGGTCTTGAAATTGAATTTGGACCATGGAGCTAGGAGTTACAAGAGATCAAAGCTTGAAGATGGTGCTTGAGCTGTAGCATCACCGAAGGAAAGGGAGAAGAGAGGTTGGAGACCGTGTGAAATGAAGGGAAATGAGAGAATGAAGATAGGTTCTACTTTTGGAAGATATTATGTAATAAAGCAAATAGTAAGTTGCTTTAGTATTTGTTATTTGTTTTGTTAACTTACAAGTTGATGACTCACCTCATAAAAACCGGCCCCCATTAGTAGTCTAGGGGTGTTTTGGTCTTTGTTGACCAATTAACTTACTTATAATAACATATGTTACAAACTAGCTTATAAAAGTTACTATTCATAAAAACAAGGCACATATAAGTGAAAATTTTGATTTCCCATTGATATAGACTTCCAAATGTGATACTATATAGTACACATGTTAATTAAAGAGTAATGATGGACATTTAGCCATTCAAAACTCATTTACAAGACAATTTTTTAAAAACGTGCTTTAAGACTCCTTAAAGCACTTTTTGTGTTTTAACTTGTTTTCAAGCTTGGTTTCCTTTAGTAATTGATTTAATATGTTCATTAACATATTTATAAGGTATAAGTATGACCATTAGGTCTTATACAAATTTATCCCAAGCTTAGAGCACGTTTTTGTTCTTATTGACTTTAAGGTATTTTCTTGTGTTTTGTTTGGTTTGACTGTCTACCAAAGTTCCCTAAGGACTTAATTAGCCTTATTAAATCATAATTGAATATTATTAAGTCTTGGTAGGCTCTTTGGGTCCTAACCAAGTTCACTCCTAGCTTAGAGCATGTTTTTGCTCAAACTGTATCTTAGTGCTTTATTGCATTTACTATGGTTTAAATTGTTCACCTATGTCTCTAAGGCACTTTTTAGCCTTTACATACCATAGTTTAATATTTAAACCACATATCAGGGTTTGGGGTATTTCAATCTACCCCCCTTAAAAGAACTTCGTCCTCGAAGTTCACACTTCCCACACATCATTAGATTAGAATACGGGGATTACTTATAGCAATAAAACTTCCATAACCAAACACACTTTACATCACAACCTCGGACTTAATGGTCCGGGTAACACATTCACATCCATACATAACAACATATTCACATGATAACCTCGGACTCAATGGTCCGGGTATCTTAACAACATTTACACATACATAACAACCCTTAGACTCTCTGGTCTTGGGTAACATAACAACCTTTAGACACATAGGTCTATGTAACACAACACATTTAGACTCATAGGTCTTAATAGCATACACTTTAGGAACTCAAGGTCAAAATAATATTTATTACACATACCACACAACATGTCATAGCATGTATAACAATCAAAAGTATCTTTGATATACACTGTGATCCCGCAGAACCCGGTCGCGATGGACACCTTCCGTCCCCGTGCCTTTGGGAGATCAAAACAATCACTTAAATTTGAATTTTTTTTGTGAGGTTAAGTAAGAGAACTTTAATTATGTAAAGCATCTATCGACGTTTTATAAATACCAATTCAAAATCCTTTTGAAAACACATACAACTCCAAGTCCAACTTATGCTCTTGCTTCTTTTCTTAGCGTGGTTATTTGTGACCACTTATAGGGAGCTTCAAGAATCATCCAACCCTGATGTGATCAGCATCAGTGTTGAACTATCCTTCCACCCCAATTTGTGTTCGGCTTCCCTTGATCTCATGATAATCAAGTTTCACCTCCCACTTCAATTTCAAGAATCAAATAAATCACTCATTTCCAATTTTCTATCTTTTTAATCATTCTAATCATGATCATACATCTCCAAGGGATAGAACTTCATCTATCAGTTATTTCCATACACTTTAATGTTGTTACCTAGGGAATCTTATTCTCACTAGGTTCTATATCGGTTTCATACCCTTTCATGAATCACTATATAGTATATATATACACATATATTTTATCAAAATACAACACACAGTTTCACATTTATACACTGTCGGGGTTTTGTTCCCCGGGAGTTTCTCTACTCCCCACACTTGTATTATCGCACACCACTGTTAACCAATAAACACACTTATCACAATGGTATTCGCATCTTCTGTGCGCAATTACCATAATTAAACCCTGAATGAACGCGTATGTTACATAACACACACACCAATCATCAAAACAAATTATTTTGTGCTATGCACAACATAAGTCACGTACACTTGTACGGTAATACACACTAAGTGGTTTTGCGCTCTACCCCCCTTAAAAGGGATTACACCCACGTAATCAATCACTAAACATTGGCTTAAAATGTTCTGCTGTCGTGAAGTGTTTTAACTTCCACGCGGTTTATTACACAATGGATTCTGATTAGAGGATCTTAACCATATTGGCGGTTTAGTTCCTAAACCAAGAATTCTCATTGGAGTTTGCTTAAACTCTTAGTTGGTTTCGATTCTGGCCTGTTAGGCTTCTAGGCGTTAATAATTAGCCATTCACTCATGTTCACCATGTACATTCAACACTTGAATCACTGGCTCACTAGTTTCTGCTGCGAAACTCTAGTAACTGTAGAGTTTAATTGCCCCTTTTTGTTATTCTTACTGTATTGTATATCCCCAATATCACCTTTATGTTGGTAATAATGGTTTCTGATAAGTGAGAAATACATAGACATTTAAGGGTTTAATTTACCCTATACTTACTCACTTTCAGGATAATATTTCTCACTTATGGTATGTTTTTCCTAAGATTTATGTCTTGTTATGGACTGATATATTTTATGTATCAAATACAGGGAAAAGTGTTGGAATCAAATAGTTTATCTCACAAGCTTTCCAACGCAACAAACAGCGAGTAAAATGGACTTATAACGAAGAATCTAGAGCCGGTCAAAGTTCGTGGAAGGAAATAAGTCTAGTTCGTATAAAGAAATAAGTCACGCGACTGAGACCTCCCCTGTGACCGCGTGAAGACAGGCGGACGTAAGTGCGGACAACACAAGTGTGTCCTCTTGAGTCTGAGCGGACGTCTGGGTGGACAGAACAAATGACCGGGCGGACAGTGAGGACGTGTGAGACGTCCGCGTTGAGTCCAGGCGGACGGAGGTGCGGTCACAAGGCGGACGTGACTGAAATTGACGCGGAGAAGTTTTCTTCTTCGTTCTTCGCGGCGCTTTCTTCTTCCTTCTTCGCGGCGCCTACAGACAACAAGATAAGCCGACAGTCCTCACGCGTTCTGCAACCCCAATCTATCTACCTCCCTTATCTTATCCTGTTAATCCACTTGCACGCATGCTCAATCTCTTCTTCTGCTTTCTTCTTCTTCCTCTTCTCTATATAAGCATTACCACTTCATCAGAGAAACCTGCGCACAATTGCCCCAAGCTTACTCTCTATAATATTCACGTTCTCTCCCAAATCACTCTTCTTCCACAAAATTCCATACAGTGCGTACGAATGCAGAGTGCTCTTTCTTCTCTTTAACTATACTTTGTTTTAATGGCTGTCGTGCTTATGACGTCTGTTTGTATAATTATGTCTGAGTAAAAAACCTTAGCTCCCGGGTTGAGAAGCAAGCTTATTTTACTAAACTGAGTTACGTAGACTTTCTAATAAAATCTGTTCAAGCAATATTTTGATTCTCCAACTTAATGCGCTCTAATATTTAGGCCATTTATTAAAGTGATATTTGTAGTTTATTGTCAAAATGCAGTGCTGAGACAAGATTCTAGACAAGAGAAGTCAAAGCAGGTTAACGACTAGAAGTGAGTTTTCACCTATAGGTTAACCAGTCTCCAATAGGAATTGTTAATAATGCGATTAATTTATTAATAACTTGAACAAGGTATTGCGCTTGTTATTTAAATTAATCAGGGTTTATTAGACAGGGAACGGTCAATAAACTAATTAAGATTCTTGAGTTTATTGCTTAAGTGGGGAAGTCTACAATAATATAATTGAGTAAAATAGGTGAGCAGAACAACCCGGGGTGCTTCCTTAAAAACAAAAGAGTTTCATAACTGCTATTATTAATCTGTTTTAATTAATTGTTCTTTTTACTGTTTTGTTTACACTAAGTTCTAAACCACAATCTCACTCCCTGAAAAAGACAAAAAAATCTGTTTATAGAATTCTCAGTCAATTAAATTTATCAGTTAAACCACAGCAAGGTCCCCAAGAGTTCGACACCCCACAATTCCACTATCCCGCAAAACGATTAGGTACACTGCCTAGGTTGAAGAAGTAGTCACATATTTCTACAACAAGTTTTTGGCGCCATTGCCGGGGAGCTCCGGCACGGTTAACTGACAGTTTTTTATTTTATTAAGTTTTCTATTTAACTATCGGACTTCGGACATCTAACTACGGACATCGGACTTCGGACATCTAATTACTAACTCTTTATTTTATTGTCATTTAATTTTCTGTCATTTCTTTCCATTGTCCTTAACATTTAATTTCCATTGTCCTTAACATTTAATTTCCATTGTCATTTAAATTCCATTGTCCTTAACATTTAAATTCCATTGTCCTTAACATTTAAATTTCTGTCAGTTTATTTATGTAAACTAATTCCTAACTTATAATTTCTGTCCTTAACCACTAACTTATAATTTTTGTCATTTAAAGTTTCTGTCATTTATTTCCAGTATACTAACTACTAACTTATAATTTTCAGTATACTAACTCCTAACATTAACACTTTAGTTGTTTCTATATATGCGTCGTACTCGATCTGCAGGTAGTCCTCAAAACGATTTTGAACCTGAGATTGAAAGATTTCTCCATAGAGAAAGACGACAACAACGTGTAGAAATGGCAACTCGACAAACTCTCTGCCAATACCAGCAACCGTCAGTTGAAGGGAGGCCTTCTGCTATTGTCCTTCCTCAGGTCACTTAGGCTGAACTAGATGCCTGGCAATTCAAAACCAGTTTCATTACCATACTCTACCACCAGGGCCAATACAGCGGGCTGGATTCAGATGATGCTCCACACCATATATCTGCATTTCTTGATTTTTGTAACACTTTTAACAAAACAGGAAGTCTGAACGAACGCATCCGTCTGCAATTGTTCCCCTATTCATTGAAAGATGGCGCCTCCAGGTGGCTGAGAAGTTTACAACCCAGCAGCATCCATAGTTGGGCTGAATTAGCAAACAAATTTCTGGCGAAATACTATCCCCCGTCCAAAACAAGAGAGAAAATTGCTGAGATCACAAACTTCTGTCAAGAACCAGGTGAATCTCTTTATGATTCGTGGGATAGATTCAAAGAATTACAGATATTATGCCCACATCACGGTATGAGTAGCCAGGAGCTTGTTTTGTCATTCTTTAGAGGCTTGAATGATTCTAACAAATAGTTGCTAAGTTCCTCATCTGGAGGAAATTTTATGAAAATGACCGGAGAAGAAGCAGTTGATCTACTGGACCAGATGACCGCCAGCACCAGACAATGGTGTAAAAATAAGGGGAGAGGTGAAGTAAAAAAAGAAACCGGTATCTACAGTATTCCCCCGCAGGATCATGTGTCTGCTCAACTAGCTGCACTCACAAAAGTTGTGGAGAAACTAACTCTTAGTCAACCACAACAAAAAGCTGCGAAGGCAGTGGCCACATCCCCATATCTGACTCCCTGTTGCGAAAACTGTGGAGGAGCTCATGAAACCCCAAACTGCGATGGTTCAGGTTGCAACAGGACCCTTGAAGAGGTAAGTTTAATTAACAACAGACCAGGGGTTCCTTATCAAAACTCATACAACCAAAGCAATTGGAGGAGCAATCAACAACCTTGGAGGAGTTATGACCCACAGTCGAGCAACCAAGGTTTTAACCAAAACCGACAACCGCAGTACAACCGACAACAGGAACAGCCAACCAACTCGCAAGGAGACATGGGCGAATTAAAAGGTATGATGAATCAGCTTCTGAAACAAGGTCAGGCGATAAATTCAAAATTTTCTGAGATAGAAGCCAAAGTTGCTGATCAGGCTACCATAACCACGAATTTGGAAAGACAGATAGGTCAGATTTCTCAACAGTTGGCTCAAAGACCAGCAGGGTCACTCCCGAGCCAGACGGATCCAAATCCCAGGGAACATGCAAAATCAATAACCCTAAGGAGCGGGAAAGAGTTGGTATCCGATGCCCCTGAAACTGAGGAGAAATCTGATGAACAAAAATCTGACAAAGAAGACGTAACAATTTCCAAGGAGAAGGAGTCTCCTGCATCCCTTACTATTAAACCATTACAGGTTTCATATGATATTCCATTCCCATTTCCTGACAGATTAAAGAAGATGAATTTGGACGACCAATTTGGAAAATTTCTTAACATTTTTAAGAAATTAACTATTAATATTCCTTTTTCTGATGCCTTAACACAAATGCCTATTTATGCAAAATTTATGAAAGATATCTTGTCTAACAGGCGATCTTTACAGGAAAATGACACGGTGAAACTAACCGAAAGAGTTTCTGCAGTACTCTTAAAGAAGCTACCACCAAAGTTGGGAGATCCAGGTCTCCCTATCATTCCTTGTGCAATTGAAGACATAAATTGTGGTAACGGGTTATGCGATTTAGGCGCAAGTATTAACTTAATGCCTTTATCTATATTCAAGAAATTGGGCATAGGTCAATGCTCTCCTACTCCTGTTCAGCTTCAACTAGCTGATCGTTCCATAATTCACCCCGAAGGAAAAATTGAAGATTTAGTGGTTTCTGTTGGCAAGTTTATTTTCCCCGCTGATTTCATTGTTATAGACATTGAGGAAGATAAAGATGTCCCACTAATCTTAGGTAGACCTTTTATGAGAACTGCGAGAACTTTAATTGATGTTGAAGGAGGAAAAATAATTTTAAGACTTCATGATGAGCAGGTAGTTTTTGACATGACCAGGAATATGAAGCATCCTTCTGATACACAAAACTATTTTTCTATTGACACTATTGACTCTTTAGTACAGGAGACGTTCCTCAGCAGAGATGAAGAAACAATTTTGGAAAGATGTCTTATGGCATCTTGTGAAGCTGATGACGAAAATCCTGATATTGCTCTCATGGCTGAAGAGTTAAACAAACATAAGCCATATTTCCGTTCCTACCAACAAAGATTCGAGCCAGTAGAAAGAAACACAGATAGACCCAAGCCATCAATCGAAAAAGCACCTACAGTCGAAATGAAACCTCTTCCTCCTCATTTAAAATACGCCTTTCTAAAAAAGCCATCTGATCAACCAGTTATTATTTCTTCTAAATTGACAGATGCGCAGGAGGAGGAACTATTAGGGGTGTTACGCCGTCATAAAACCGCTATCGGTTGGTCGATAGCGGATATCAAAGGAATAAGCCCATCTCTGTGCTCTCATCGAATTTACATGGAAAATGATTTCAGGGCTTCAGCACAACCACAGAGGCGTCTCAACCCCGTTCTTAAGGAGGTGGTCAAGAAAGTGGTAATAAAACTACTTGACGCTGGCATTATCTATCCAATTTCAGACAGCAAATGGGTAAGCCCAGTGCAGGTGGTACCCAAGAAGGGCGGAATAACTGTAGTTCCCAACGAGAAAGGTGAGTTGATTCCTCAACGCACCACTACCGGTTGGAGAGTCTGTATAGACTACAGGAAATTAAATACTGCCACACGTAAGGATCACTTTCCCTTACCTTTTATTGACCAAATGCTGGAAAGGTTAGCAGGTCAGGACTATTATTGTTTTCTAGATGGCTATTCAGGATACTTTCAGATCCCAATTGCTCCAGAAGATCAGGATAAAACTACGTTTACCTGTCCTTATGGAACATATGCTTATAAAAGAATGCCGTTTGGATTATGTAATGTACCAGCTACCTTTCAACGGTGCATGATGGCTATTTTCTCTGACTATATTGAAAAATGCATAGAAGTCTTTATGGATGACTTCTCTGTCTTTGGTTCGACATTTGACACTTGCCTGGAGAATCTTGATCTTATTTTGGCCAGGTGTGAAGACACAAATCTAGTCCTGAACTGGGAAAAATGTCACTTCATGGTTTGTGAAGGGATCGTGCTTGGACATAACGTGTCTTCCAAAGGTATTGAGGTGGACCGCACTAAATTAAATTAATAGAAAAACTTCCCCCTCCTACTACTGTCAGAGGTATCCGAAGTTTTCTTGGACATGCAGGTTTTTACAGACGATTCATTAAAAACTTTTCCAAGATTTCTAAGCCTCTCTGCACTTTACTGACAAAAGATGCTAAATTTCATTTTTCTGATGAATGTTTAGCAGCTTTTAATTTGTTGAAAGAAAAACTTGTCTCTGCTCCTATTGTTGTTTCACCCGACTGGTCACAACCCTTTGAAATTATGTGTGACGCCAGTGATTATGCGGTGGGTGATGTTTTGTGCCAGAAATTGGATAAGGTTCTGAGAGTAATTTATTATGCAAGCCGCACTTTAAATGATGCTCAGAAAAATTATGCCACCACCGAAAAAGAATTGCTGGCAGTCGTTTTCGCTTTGGATAAATTCCGTTCATATTTATTGGGTAGTAAGGTTATTATTCATACTGATCATTCTGCCCTCAAGTATTTATTTGCCAAAGCAGATGCAAAACCCAGGTTGATAAGATGGAAACTTCTCTTACAAGAATTCGACATCGAGATAAGGGATAAGAGAGGTATCCAGAATGTTGTGGCTGACCACTTATCAAGAATGGAGGGACTAGAGGACGAGAGACCCATCAATGAATTTTTCCCGGACGAGGCAGTTTTCACAATTCAAACGGCAAGAGACCCTTGGTTTGCCGATATTGCAAATTATCTGGCTACAAAGATCATCCCAGCTGATATGACTTATCAGCAGAGAAAAAGGTTCTTTTCTATTGTCAAACATTATTTATGGGATGATCCATTTCTTTTCAAAATCTGTGCAGATGGTATTATCAGAAGATGTGTCCCAGAGACAGAGATAAGAAATATTCTTCTCCATTGCCATTCTAAAGAAACCGGCGGTCATCACGGTGCAACCCATACAGCTGCAAAGGTACTTGAATCCGGTTTCTATTGGAACACCCTTCACAAGAACTGTCATGCCTTTGTATCTACTTGTGATCGGTGTCAAAGGCAAGGTAATATTTCTCGCCGTAATGAACTACCCTTGAACAATATGCTAGAAGTCGAATTATTTGATGTTTGGGGGATTGATTTTATGGGACCCTTCCCAAATTCTTTTGGAAATTTATACATCTTAGTAGCAGTCGATTATGTCTCTAAATAGGCGGAAGCCCTTGCTTGCTCTACTAATGATGGTAAAGTTGTGATGAAGTTCATAAAGAAGAACATTTTCAGTCGATTCGGTGTTCCTAGAGCAATAATCAGTGATGGTGGATCTCACTTCTGCAATCGCCAGTTTGATGCTCTCCTGAAGAAATATGGAGTCCGACATAAGGTTGCTCTACCATACCATCCTCAAACGAATGGTCAGGCAGAGATAACGAATAGAGAGCTAAAATGGATTCTACAGAAGACGGTGAGCTCTTCTCGAAAGGATTGGTCCATTAAATTGGATGATGCGCTCTGGGCATACCGTACCGCCTTCAAAACACCTATCGGCGTGTCTCCCTACAAACTAGTTTTTGGGAAGGCATGTCACCTGCCGGTGGAATTAGAGCATAAATCTTATTGGGCTCTAAAGGTGTTGAACTTCGATCTACAACAAGCCGGTGAAAAAAGGAAGTTTCAGTTGACAGAACTGGAAGAACTAAGGTACAACTCATATGAAAATGCAGTGATTTATAAGGAGAAGACCAAGCGTTGGCATGATAAGATGATTGCCAAGCGAGACTTCAAAGTGGGAGATTATGTCCTCCTTTATAATTCCAGACTAAAATTCTTCCCAGGTAAGTTAAAATCCTTCTGGTCTGGACCATTTAAAATAATATCTACCTCCCCTTATGGAGCGGTGGAATTGGACAATAAGAAGGGTGGATCGTTTAAGTCAATGGAGCTCGTATCAAGTTATATATGGGAAACACGTTGGATAACGAAGAAGCTTCTGCGCTTCTTTTCAAAGAACCAGTTACAACTTGAATCAATGAGGTACGGTCTAGCCAAAGACCTTAAAGATGGGCAGCTTGGTAGGAGGCACCCTACTATCTATCTTTTTAATCTGTATTATGTTTATATTCTGTATTTTATTTATGCAAAAAAAAGAGTGAAATAAAAAGAAAGAAGAAAGAACGAGGAGAATTAACTTGAGTTCTTCTGGCTGTTTAGAATATTTATTCCAGGTACATATTACGTCATTCTACAGCTGAACTCAAGTGTGGGGGAGCTACTCTACATATTCTGCATGAAATCAGGGGAGTCCACTATCCATACCTTGCTCTTTAAATTAAAATATCTCTTATTACCATGCTTTTTGATCATTAACCAGGTAGTTTGCATGCCCTGTTATTCTTTCTATGCAATGAGGGCATTGCTTTGGTTCAAGTGTGGGGGAGAGATAATAATCAAAAGCTTGCTCTTAAGTTTTTCTTTTTCGACACTGTGTTTAAATTTGTTAAGTGATTAATAATCAAAGAAGGAGCCATAGAGGGAGTAATGCTGGTATTAACAGGTTTAAAGGGCAAAAAAAAAAACACTCTGCTCCTTACTCAAAAACAAAAATTCTGAGGATATTATCATTTGAATTTTGTTTTAACTTGGAGCCTGGATTTGAATTGGAATGAAACGGTGGAAAAAGAACAAGGCAAGGTACTCCTCTGATCCAAACAGGCATATTCTGATCCTAAACAGGCCTCGTCCACTCGGTTATTAAGTTCTTAGGGGTGCTTCATCACCCGGCTACCTAAGGTACTCGGTATCTGGGATAGTAGACCCAAAACCGCTACAAGGGTGGAGAGAAAAGTCTGAGGTGAAAGAAAAATGAACTTCAAAATTGAAGTATCTGTGCATTCGGTACTAAAAAAAAATCGTCATTATAGATCATGAGTATGTGGCATTGAAAGGTATAATGGAATAAGATTTTACTTCATGCCCCTTGTCGTTCAAGGAATTGTGAAAGAAAATGGTGGATTGGCTCAGGGTTAAAAGCAGAATTCTCATGGTATTACTTCTCTTTCTTTTGTAGGACTACAGAGTTATTCTCAGAAATAGAGAAATATATCTAATAAAATTATTGTTATTAGTACCCTTTTAAAATCTGAAAAGATTGGCAATTACCTCTTCTGTGCTCTCCTTACTTGATTATTGTCTGTTTAACTTGTTTAAATATTATGTAAGAAAGATTTGCTTGAGGACAAGCAAAAGATAAGTGTGGGGGAGTCTGATAAGTGAGAAATACATAGACATTTAAGGGTTTAATTTACCCTATACTTACTCACTTTCAGGATAATATTTCTCACTTATGGTATGTTTTTCCTAAGATTTATGTCTTGTTATGGACTGATATATTTTATGTATCAAATACAGGGAAAAGTGTTGGAATCAAATAGTTTATCTCACAAGCTTTCCAACGCAACAAACGGCGAGTAAAACGGACTTATAACGAAGAATCTAGAGCCGGTCAAAGTTCGTGGAAGGAAATAAGTCTAGTTCGTATAAAGAAATAAGTCACGCGACTGAGACCTCCCCTGTGACCGCGTGAAGACAGGCGGACGTAAGTGCGGACAACACAAGTGTGTCCGCTTGAGTCTGAGCGGACGTCTGGGCGGACAGAACAAATGACCGGGCGGACAGTGAGGACGTGTGAGACGTCCGCGTTGAGTCCAGGCGGACGGAGGTGCGGTCACAAGGCGGACGTGACTGAAATTGACGCGGAGAAGTTTTCTTCTTCGTTCTTCGCGGCGCTTTCTTCTTCCTTCTTCGCGGCGCCTACAGACAACAAGATAAGCCGACAGTCCTCACGCGTTCTGCAACCCCAATCTATCTACCTCCCTTATCTTATCCTGTTAATCCACTTGCACGCATGCTCAATCTCTTCTTCTGCTTTCTTCTTCTTCCTCTTCTCTATATAAGCATTACCACTTCATCAGAGAAACCTGCGCACAATTGCCCCAAACTTACTCTCTGTAATATTCACGTTCTCTCCCAAATCACTCTTCTTCCACAAAATTCCATACAGTGCGTACGAATGCAGAGTGCTCTTTCTTCTCTTTAACTATACTTTGTTTTAATGGCTGTCGTGCTTATGACGTCTGTTTGTATAATTATGTCTGAGTAAAAAACCTTAGCTCCCGGGTTGAGAAGCAAGCTTATTTTACTAAACTGAGTTACGTAGACTTTCTAATAAAATCTGTTCAAGCAATATTTTGATTCTCTTACTTAATGCGCTCTAATATTTAGGCCATTTATTAAAGTGATATTTGTAGTTTCTTGTCAAAATGCAGTGCTGAGACAAGATTCTAGACAAGAGAAGTCAAAGCAGGTTAACGACTAGAAGTGAGTTTTCACCTATAGGTTAACCAGTCTCCAATAGGAATTGTTAATAATGCGATTAATTTATTAATAACTTGAACAAGGTATTGCGCTTGTTATTTAAATTAATCAGGGTTTATTAGACAGGGAACGGTCAATAAACTAATTAAGATTCTTGAGTTTATTGCTTAAGTGGGGAAGTCTACAATAATATAATTGAGTAAAATAGGTGAGCAGAACAACCCAGGGTGCTTCCATAAAAACAAAAGAGTTTCATAACTGCTATTATTAATCTGTTTTAATTAATTGTTCTTTTTACTGTTTTGTTTACACTAAGTTCTAAACCACAATCTCACTCCCTGAAAAAGATAAAAAAATTTGTTTATAGAATTCTCAGTCAATTTAATATACTATCAGTTAAACCACAGCAAGGTCCCCAAGAGTTCGACACCCCACAATTCCACTATCCCACAAAACGATTAGGTACACTGCCTAGGTTGAAGAAGTAGTCACATATTTCTACAACAGTTTCTCAACCGACGCGTGGTATCTCTTACCGTTAGCGAATTTGGTGAGTTATAAACTTTCTATTCACTTCCATAACAATTTACTGTGTATACAACTATGTATTTCACAATGATTGACTTGTTCCCTTCCGACTTACTGTCGGTTGAGATTGAGCTACTACCTAGTGTGTAGTGCTCTCTCAGCTATTTACAACATTTGGGGTATATTCCATACCGATATTTGGCAGTTAGTGCTTCTGTAGTCACTTACTGTTAATCATGCCTCCACATTTGGTTTTGTACAAGTACTCTTTTATTGGTGCGGCCTTGCATTTCCTATGCATCGGCCATTATAACATTATTCCTCCACAATTAACATGCTTCCGATTCCTAGCTATCCCACTTGATCATTACTGCGCAAGTGCAATACCAAAACACTCAGTCATACAGAGTGCAGAGGCGTAAACTCTTGACAGCAAATCTCTCATGCGATTCGCAACGGAATTCACACTGTGTTTCATTGAGATTCTGATCTCGTAATATTGGCCACTGGCTTACTGCCTAGTTTGTTTGGTATCACTTATTGTGCATCTCCACTGAGTTTAACTCATAACTGGTCTTATCTGCCACATTATTATTCAACAACACTTATACAACGGCCGCTTACTGCGCACCGTGCTTATTGTATAACACCAACTTACATGGTATTTACTGTCACATTAACTTCCACACATATACTTATATCATTCACATTATGGTTCGTCATTCATTTGGATGACTACCGAATGTTCCTTGAGCATTGATCATTCAAGTCACAAGCCGGTATTATTCAGCTCGGTGTTTCACTTTATACACACATACTACTAAGCTAACTGCTCTCTTTCAATAATAACATCGTCCATCCTTAACATATTACTTAAACTTGGTTCACATAACTACCGCTCCAGCGGTTTGACAGCATCGAGAGGTATCCCCACTCTTAATGCAGTGGTTCGTTCTCCACTCTCTTCACTTATATAACATAAAATTTTGCAATCAATCTAATTTACATAACATATTTTATTTGTGGCCTATAAGCCTTATTTGCCTTGAGCTGCGCTCATTGTAGGCTGTCCACACACATGTACTTCTCTGTACAACATTACATGGTTTGGATGTCATATTGAGCTCCATGACAAGGTCGTTGCATTCCGTTTCCTTTCCTGGGATGTCCCTTAGGATTGTCAGTCCGTCTCCTGACAACTTATGTCTAATCTGGGTGTTAGTTTCAACCCTTGTGCTTCTGTCATGCCATTTTGTGCAACAATTATTGATGCGAACACCCTTTAAGGATTGCTCCTGGGTGTTACTAAGTTATGCCTTACATCTGGTTCGCACTTATTGGTATATTCAGTTAGCCACGCCGTTTGCGTTCTTAACTGGCTTATTATCCTCTTCTGTGAAGATCAACATTTCCTAGTAGTGTAGGTACTTATTCTGGGAGTTTCATCCCGTTCATTGCTCACTAATGTGTCCACATTAGGTATCTGCTTGCCATGTACAGGCTGGGTCATCGTTCTAGCTATCATGTTTATCCCTAAGGATCTTTAAGACGTATACAATGTCTTTACATTACAGTTAGTGCACCTCGCACCTCCTGACTCCTAGACATTTCCTTGAAATGAATTCACTAATCCCTTTAGTCTAGTTATCTTAACTGGGTTCCTTTACTTCAACCATTCATGGTAGTCCTTAGCTGTTGTTTGACTTATACTGCTGACCATAGAACGAAGCCGACTACTTCCCGTGTTTCAGACTCTACTCGTATACATATGTGGGGTACCATACTGATACATTACTATTTACCCAACTAACCCATAAGCAGGTCTGTCAGGCCTACAAGCTCCTATCGGAGTGCGGTCGTCCCACAATTCAGTTGGTACACTCGTAGTGTCCGTCACACGCCTAGGTGAAGTATTCTGTTGTCAACTCCCTTATATTGTCCCGTGACAATATTCATTCCGTGCTTCCCGAACTTAATCGAGGGAAAGTTTATCCATTGTTGAATTCTTATCAACTGCCCTTGGTTTTACTGGTTTGGTTTAGAAGAAGGTTAGAAAGAAGTATTGGTTTGGGAGAAAATTTTGGTTTTGAAAAGAAAAGAGTTTGAATAAATCTAGGTTTGAAAGAAAATTTTCATGGTTTCACAACATCTTCTTACCTTAGCCAAGTCTAGCTTCTTGCTGACTGGTGTACTTACAATTACAGAGGTTAGGCTTACAGGCCCTTCCACTGTTATGACGATCACATTTAACTTTATGGTACTTTACCAAGTACTTTGTAGTGGTTATAAATTTTCCGAACAGCCCTGTTATAGCAGCACTTGCTATGGCAAGTGCGCCATGCTAACTGGCTATCGGTTTAACACATACCGGTTGTGGTAGTGTTTTTACCCGCACTGTCATCAGTGGCCTTGTTGGCCCTCACTGATCTTACTGTCTTGATAATAACTCCTCTGGGTAACTTCTCACTGTCTTCACATGATAATCATCAACTAGGGTGTTTCCCACTCTGGGAGACCCCCTTTTTCTTTTGTATTGTTTCTTCTTCGTAGCCCGTTCCACGCATTGTCGTGGGTTCTGAGACTTATCTCAGGTTGGGCACTACGTTGTAGTTCCTTTGTCGGTTGGTGTACCGTTGGTGTTTTATTTCTCAGCTGTGGTCCCGTAGACACTCGTCTCGGGTTTTTATTAATCCACTTCTTGCCTGTTGCACGGCGGTGCGTTGCAAGCTGGTTATCCTCGACTGCTCGGCATGTCGACCCAGGTTGCCGGAAATTCTATTCTTCTATACACAAGATTCTTCATTCTTCGCTATTAAATGCGGTTAACATTGTTCAATGGGAACCGTCTCCGGGATTCCCTGTTTTCGGGATCTACCGTATGACAGGTTCTCCGTACCTTTAGAGGTATTTAATAACAGCCAGATCGGGCATTCCCGAGTAAGAGTGGACTTCCATCTCTCTGGCGTTGTTTCCCAAGTTATATAACAGGGATTGTGGAGGGCGGGAAGGATATAGTAGGTTTCCAGTACACGCTGGTAATTCCAAACTGGCGTATCTCTCACGCTATCACTCAACCCTTAACCCAAGGTACTAAAATCCTAACTCGGTACTTCCTAAGCTTGGTAATTCAGTCATCAGAGCGATACTTCGCTCTGATACCACTTTTTGTAACACCCCATCCAACAACAAACACATAACAACAATCTGCAGCGGAATACACACCTCATCAAATAACCTAACTCGTTGGTGTTACACGCCGTTAACCACCCATGTGGCTAACAAGGCTATTACATACACATTGTACCGGTCTGATGGACTAGATTCCCGAGCAACTGTACATTACTATACCTTTTCATTAACAACAACCAACATACATAAGCCTTACAACTATACCGAGTATTTACAAATTGATGCCGATCACAGTTTCGGTCTTACTACACCTATTGTATATTTACTACTTAAATGATTTCCCATGTACAACGACTACCCCGTCCTACTCTCGAACGGCTTGCAGCTCTTGTACCTGAAATAGGAAAAGAAGAGAAAGGGTGGCCCCCAAGGGGCTCAGCACCTTTGCTGGTATGGTAATCCCGCAGCCCACATGCTACCGGGCCACGCACAACTAATTGTCGTCTTAGCATGCGGTTGATTATATTTAAATCATGCATGCAACTGTAAACACACAACACATAATGTAACGACCCCAAACACCACCCTAGGAGTTAGGGACGTTACACGCCGCGTATCTATTACCTAATAACGCAAGGCTCTAACGTACGATACCCAAAACAAAACAAAGTACACTTTTATTAACTGAAAATAGATTACAAGGTCCATCTGACATTACATGCAGAAGCCAAACTACATTACGTCACATAATCTAATTACAAAGGGCCTTAAGCCATAACTACAAATACAAAGCGAAGGACGATGTAGAAAGCAGAGCGGAGTCTTCAAAGGAAACTTAAACCTGCAAATCAGACGGAAGTAGGGGTGAGCCAAACTATAGCTCAGCAGGTGATAAACTTCATCAGCTGAGCATGCTCAAAACATATACTGAACATAATCATATGCTAATACATAAGCTTAGCAAATCAGACTGGAAGTTGTAACAGAAATCAGATAGAGAATGAAGCTTTCTCAAATCAGAGCAGAGAAGCAGAAACTGAGCAAACTGAACAGAAGTCTTAAATCAGAACAAAGCAAACCACAAACTCAGAAGCTCATAACAGAAGCTTAATCAAAACAGAGGTGGGACACTAGACACCAGCTGACACATCAGAAGGACTCACATAACGTCCTATGGATCCGAAGATCCCATAACAGAAGCCGTAGAGACAGCTATGGACCCGTCGGTCACTAAACATCCAAGGGACCCTGAGAGATAGAACAGAAGGGAACCCGAGGGAATAACAGAAGGAATTCCTGCGTAGCATGCTACGGGACAGCCAGACCCGACTATCCAAGGCTCAAAAGCTAAACATCTAGGTCCCAAAACAGAGGCTTTACAAAACAACACAGAAGCCTTAACATAACAGAACGGAGGGCCGAAGCACATCATACAGATCATAAGCCCTTATCAAAACAAAAGTCATACACTGACTATCAAACCCGAAAACAAAACAGAAGCGTAGAAGCTCAAACACTCTTCTAGAGCAAATCAAAGTTCCAAGGCTTGTTGAGAACTTTCAAATTACGGTACACATATACATGTGCTAAAACATATCAGAACAGATAGTACTCGAAAAGAGGAATCCAACGCCGTAAACGGCACTCAAAACGGAGCTCAGACGAAGAAGTTATGCTAAAACAAAGGCCGGTCCGAACATGCGTCCGACCTTGCATGTTCGGACCTAATTCGAGAGTCTGAAAATCCTCCGGCGTATGATGTCCGAACTTCAATGTTCGGACACATGTTAGGACATACCGAAAACTGCAAAATCACTTACGGAAATCAGCCAGAACCAAGCCACAAATCCCCCACAAAACATACATAACTTATTGTAGCAAATTAACCAATCGAAAACACATTTCCATGGGGTTTTAACGCACAAACCACATCAAAATCAACCAAAAACATCACCAAATCAAAGAGTTAAAACAATCATATACGAAGAACAAACAAAATCAGAAATCCCCATGGACAAACACACACAACCGAATCCATTCACCACCTACCTCACATCCGACGCTAAGCCATCTCTGTAGACTCTACAATCTGCTCCACTCGAATTACATCCCGAATCACAAATGTTCGCACAAATCGAAGAGGGCCAATAGCGAAGGAAGAAGCAAGGAACTTGACCGACGAACAACAACGCACACTCGGACTCTACAGATTGGAATCATCAATGCAGAAGCTAGACATCAGGCTAATTAATTTGCAAGATTGAGGAATTGTGAAGAAGAGAGCAAGGGAGGGAAGTTTCTGCAGAACGGGAGTTGAGAGGAGAAGGAAGAAAACTGTCGAGAGGGATGATCGAGAAATAAAAATGAGAGAGAATAAAAACAAGAGTTAGGATATCTAAAATGAATTTAGTTTTCTAACTCTCCAACTCCCTAATTAGTAAGAAGACCAAAAGGACAAGATTAATCCTCCTTCCTTCTAACTTAGGAATTATATTGTTGACGACATAATCCCACTAAAATAAGATTAGAAAGTTACAAAGCTCCCTTGCGAATTTGAAACAAGCTGAAATAAAATAGAAAAAAAAACTGGGGCATAACACATAACATTTCGCCTCAATGGGCTCAACAAACAGATAACACATCCCTACTTGATAAGTCACTCATGGTGTTCATTAACCCTAGAGTGTTTCTCCTCTAATGGAGCTACTTCCTTAATAGACGACACTTACCCATAAATCGGGTTATCCTTAAACGCCTCTTATCACAAACTGGGATTCATTTCCATGATCCACACACTCCATATTTTACAACATATAACATTCCTCACATAACAAAACATAACAACACTTTTCACGTTTCGACGTGCACATGATAACATCGCAATAGAAATTGCATTACAACAACATCACATAACATAACGGGAATGGTCCTCTTAGGAACCGACCCAAACATTGTTAATTCACTGGTGAGCCTAGAGAATGAAGTCACTCTCATGATAAGCTCGTTATACAAAAACAACCACACTCATTACCGTCCTAGTAGTCGGACGAGTAACTTAAGTTAAGATGGTTTGGGTTTGGAGGCCTGAACACACCACACAAACACATGTTCCCCCTAAACCGATCATAAGTCAGAATAGCTAAGCTTTGGAATAAGCTAATGGGAGATCATAACCCGTGAGGGAAACAACCATAATAGAGAGAAGGGTAAGGCTAAGAAGGATACCCACTCCCAAACAACGCGCGACCGGCCAAACCGGATCCTCACCATGTTAGTACATACTTATTTTAGATATTAGTTAGAACCCCACTATGGAGTCTATCACATCTACACACCATACAGTATTACAACTGGGTTAAACACACAAGGGAGATCCCTACATTCACATACACAACATCACCTAATCAACTCACGCATAGCCGTGGTTAGAACGTCCTATGGTTCGGGTCGTTTAATCCGAATACCAAACTCTCATGTGATCCTAGACTCAGTTAACTAAGGTTTAACACTTTCGAGGTTAAATGGTATCGGAGTTGAATACGCCACATAAATGAATTACTGTAAACTCATTACATGTTTAATCTTACAACGTGGCAAACATACAGAAAAACACATTGGCATACAAGCCGGTGTAATCCGGTAGGACACAGGTTGCAAGAAAACCATACCTGTCACCGGAGTCCACTTTACCACGTCCACTTATGTTCCTCGAGCAATTCTCAAACAACTGATAACATTACATGTACTTTTATTAACATCGGGGTAGCATGATTATTTAATGTCTAATGCTTATAACTTTTCCCCGTTAACTTAGTTACATAACTTCACTTTTTAACTTGTTTTACTTTTACATTTTAATACATCTTTTCCCCCACTAAATTGTCATTATAACTCACCTAACATGTCTTAAACAACCTTATAACATCATTACTAATCAATCCCCATCATTACATATCATTTTATAACCTTAAACAATGTTTTTGGTCTGACCGACCTTACCGACCAACCCTGCACATGGTCGGTCCATTCCAGAACACTTTTACCGTCAAAATTTCTACTCCGACCGACCTTGTAAGTTCGGTCGCATGTTCGGTCCATTCCTGAGAGTTTCTTCCCTTTGAAAATTCAGGCCCGACCGAACTTGTCAAGTCCGGTCCCACGTTCGGTCGATTCCAGAAACTAATTCTCGCAGGGTAATCTGGGCTCGACCGACCATGGCAAGTTCGGTCGCAAGGTCGGTCTGCTCCAGACCCTTATTTTCCATTGCCCATTTAACTCCAAACTTCACCTCATATATCCTAATATGTCCTAACCTCATTTGGGCACTTCAAACACATCTTTAGCCATGTACTAAATTCCTTAAATCACCCACCAAAACTATCTTTATCATTCCACAAACTCCTTACAAAATCTCTAATACTTGTACATTTTTCATTTGGCTTTCTAAGTGGTATTCCACCTATAATGACCACTATACCAAGATGTTTCCTCTACACCTTAGCATCATTTCTCAACATCTTTTCTTACTACTAAATCTCCTTTTCCACATCTTACCTAAACATCATTTATTCCTTGAATATCAACATTACCTAAACCTTAAACAAACTTCTCCAAGACTTTAATACATCCACAAAACACACATTGAATTCCTAGAACTTCCAAGATAATACCTAAATCCATGTATCACTCTAAATCACCTTATTACATGCTTTCTTCCCTAGTAAATCACTTGTTCACCTTTAACACTTCCTAGTTCACCAAAACTTATTTAAACACTTAGAACTTCTTACACATTTTCCAAATTTTGCCATAGCTTCTCTTGTATATACTCACATCCAAACACTTAGGTTTTTACCTTATTTCATTCAAGAACACCTAAAATCCATCAAGAACTTTCTCACACACAAAACTTCACCAAATTTACACTACATCACAATATAGTGCATAAACTTAAATTGCTTGGCACTTAGGCCCTTAAATAACATGGCTCTTAGGCCCTTAAATTGCATAAACCTTAAACACTGAATTTCCACATAGTATATTGCCTTTAACCTGCAAATACACTCAACATCACATATGCCCCTTAATAGTTTCCTTGAGAGCATTTTCTAGGTCATTCACCTTTGGCTCCTTAGGTATTTTATTAAGAAAATCAAGCTCATTTTCCTAAGGCATTTAAAATACATTGAGATAGCTTGTTTACCTCTTTTTCCTCACAAACTTCTTTCTTGTTTCCTTGTAAAACCGGTAGGGTGTTTGGTTGTTTGTCAACTTCTAAACAATGTACAAATAATAGAATGAGCATTCAAGCATTATGCTTCATCTCATTGTAAACCCTAGTTACATATATTGTTTTAAGGTATTAAAATGATTGTTTTACCTTGGAATGGAAAGAGAGCTTGAATAAGTATCAAGAGAGGACTCCTCCTAGCCCTTGGAAGATTCAAATGAAGATAAAACAAGCAAGGTGAAAACACCATTGTGAGGTGAATTTTTGGACAACAAAAACATGAAGGAAACATCATTTTTTCTTTGAGCTTCCTTACCTTGAAGCAAAGGAGAACAACAAGGTGTGAAATGAAGTCAAGCTCCATCAATGGTGAATCTCCTTGGCACCGAAATGAGGCTTTTGAAGATTTGAAAAGATAGAAGTGTAGAGCTTGCTCCAACTAGAAGAATGGTGGTCTTGAAATTGAATTTGGACCATGGAGCTAGGAGTTACAAGAGATCAAAGCTTGAAGATGGTGCTTGAGCTGTAGCATCACCGAAGGAAAGGAGAAGAGAGGTTGGAGACCGTGTGAAATGAAGGGAAATGAGAGAATGAAGATAGGTTCTACTTTTGGAAGATATTATGTAATAAAGCAAATAGTAAGTTGCTTTAGTATTTGTTATTTGTTTTGTTAACTTACAAGGTGATGACTCACCTCATAAAAACCTGCCCCCATTAGTAGTCTGGGGGTGTTTTGGTCTTTGTTGACCAATTAACTTTTATAATAACATATGTTACAAACTAGCTTATAAAGTTACTATTCATAAAAACAAGGCACATAGAAGTGAAATTTTTGATTTCCCATTGATATAGACTTCCAAATGTGATACTATATAGTACACATTTTAATTAAAGAGTAATGATGGACATTTAGCCATTAAAACTCATTTACAAGACAATTTTTTAAAACGTGCTTTAAGACTCCTTAAAGCACTTTTTGTGTTTTAACTTGTTTTCAAGCTTGGTTTCCTTTAGTAATTGATTTAATATGTTCATTAACATATTTATAAGGTATAAGTATGACCATTAGGTCTTATACAAATTTATCCCAAGCTTAGAGCACGTTTTTGCTCTTATTGACTTTAAGGTATTTTCTTGTGTTTTGTTTGGTTTGACTGTCTACCAAAGTTCCCTAAGGACTTAATTAGCCTTATTAAATCATAATTGAATATTATTAAGTCTTGGTAGGCTCTTTGGGTCCTAACCAAGTTCACTCCTAGCTTAGAGCATGTTTTTGCTCAAACTGTATCTTAGTGCTTTATTGCATTTACTATGGTTTAAATTGTTCACCGATGTCTCTAAGGCACTTTTTAGCCTTTACATACCATATTTTAATATTTAAACCACATATCAGGGTTTGGGGTATTTCAGTTAGGAACTAGTACACCATTAATGGAGCTTGAAGCTCTAAGAGAGAGCAAGAGGAGAGACTTACCTATTCGTGAATGAGGGCAAGGAAATGAGATTGAAATTCACGTAAGTATTAAGACAAGGAAGTGGCTGAATAATATGTCATGTTTATGTTTATTTTTATTACATAATTAGCTACTATGATCCCTTAGCTTGTTAGGCATGCGGCTGAGTGGCCATAATGGAGTTAAGCATCTTTTTAATATTATAGCATTATGGTTAAAGGAGTGGTAGGAGATTAACTAGGTTATTTAATACTAGGCAAGTGTTTAGGATTTACTAGTTTAATTAATGTTGTTAACCCTTGTTTATTCTTGCAGGTGATCGATATTATGAAGATGGCCAGCTCCCCTTGTAGACTTACGGCTACATGAGAGTGTAGGAAGTTAGTTTTGTTTTGTTAATTGCATTAAGTTACTTATGGAAGTTAGGTATATGCTTTATTAGGTTAATCAATTGGCAATTATACAACACTTAGCCCCTTATTGCTCTGCCCATTATCGGCAATCATATCCCCTTTGATCAAATGATTCAATTTGTTTAATTGTCTAGTTGAGGTGTGACTAGATTTGCACATTAATGTGATTATTTTTGGTTAAGCTAATGTGCAGTTCTCCTGCAGGTAACCGATGGGTGAGAGCTCCCAAATTGACTGAATTATTTGTTACTTATCATATAATATATGCTAGGTGAGTCACCTTAGCATAAGACAATTTTTTTGTAAAATATAGCCAAAAATGGCCTTAAATCTCGCCCAATATGGAGGTAAATTGGGACTGATTTTTCATTTGATTTTTGTTACACTATATTGTAATAAGATCATACTAATATGTGTAATAGGTTCCAGCATTTAATTGGTACATTTTTATTATGGTAAAAGATGAAAGTTTTAAGGTAAAAATGCTGATTTTAGGTACCTTTTTGATCCTAAAATCGCCCCCACTTGTACTATGAATTTAGTACTGCCATCAATTGATTTAGATGGTCATTTTATCCACTTTTAAGTTTATCAACTCGTGGCTCCTAAAAAACTTCAAGGCAAATGCGTAAAACGCATTTTCGTGACACCCGAAGGTGTGTTTTTGTGCTTTAAGGATTTTTCTAGGAAACAATTAGTCTCTATGAGTTCCAAGTGTTTATTGACATTGTTTATAGTCAATAATAATATGTTAAGGTGTTACATTGAGTTATATGGGGTTATAACCACTCAGAACACAACTCCCGGGCTAACTGGGCAAAAAGGAGCGTTAAGAAATTCGTCCGAGCACCTTGTTTATTTTTGAGGAAGTAGCTCGTGCATTCTCTTTAGAATGTTAAATAATGACGTTAGGAACTCTAAGAATTAATTTTATTGGAGTCCGTGCCACCTCGGCACTCCTCCTGGGCATTCCCAAGGGTTTATGGGGCCCCCATAAGGCATCTCCTAGCACCTTACGTTTAACTGAGAATTTAGTGTGAGTAATTCATCTCAAATGTTTATTAAGGTGTTACGGTGCATTGGGAATGAAGTGTATTGCTTTACTTCATCCTATAATGTATTTCCGAGACTTTCGGGCCTTAAGGCCTTTAAGGGGATTCCCGAGCATATTGTATTTTCACTTAGTTTTAGATGAAGTCCTGTGTTATGAAGATCATATAATGATCCTTGGTTAACTTCATGTGAATTTTATAGCTTATATATCTTGTTTATCTTAAGGCGGGCTTTAACACACGTTTTTGACCTTATGGAGTTTAGGTGCGTTTTTAACGCCCAAGTGTTTATATACTTTCTTAGGGTTTCATAATCCCCCAAATAATTTATAATTCCTTAAATAATATTTATTTACTTATATTTAATTGTTTAAATGTTAGGGGTATTTCAAAGAGAGGAGGGCAGTACGCGAGGGAGAGGAAATGAAGGGAGAGAGAGAAACAATTACTTTATGTAACTTTTTCCTTTTCTTTACTTTCTTTCTTTTCTTTCTAGATTATTAGTGTGTGTGAGGGGGCTGTTTAATATTTGAAAACCGGCCCCACAAGTATGTACCAGCTGGAGCGTTTTTCGTCTTTTTACAGAAAACGCTCGTTTATTTACCCGGTTTTAGCGCTATTCACTATCCGGGCCCGTTTTCCGGAATTTTCTCGTTTCTTTAATTTTAATGGCTCTTAAGCTTCAATTAATGTTTATTTATAGTTATTTAATGAACTATAATTTTTACAGGTTTATTTGACCACTTAAAGTCACGTTTTTGTGTTTTCTCGAAATACGTGCGCTAAAGCTTTATTAGCGTTTTAATGCATTATTTGGATCCGTTTTCTTCGGGAATTGTTCCCATATATTATTTAGGCCTTATTAAGCCTTTCAAATCAATTTAATACTCTTGTCGTGGTCGTATTCCTCCTACGGTCGCATAACGCTCTTTTTAGCGTTTTTTGCTTTTTAAGCGTTTTTCTTGTTTCTTTTGGATTTATTCTCTTTTCCAAAATTCGTTAAGCACTAATAGGCCCTCAATATCATATTAGAGTAATTTAATAACCCTAATTAAGTTCAAGGTATTTCAACATCATATCCTTCAAACATTTACCATATCAGCTTTGCTTTAACATTGTTTTTAATTGACTACGGTTGAAAAATCTGTATTTAATGGTGCAACTAATGGGCGATGTAACAGCATAAACAATGCAGATTGTCAGTCCATAACCACGAGCTTATAGCAGGTCAGGTGTCTAGAATTTAAACACTCAAAATCTATTTTGTATAATAGTTGAACAGTGAAAGCTCATCTTTTTATGGTTTTTGAAAACATAGATAGTTGGGAGCAATGATGTGTGTTTCCTATTGAGGGAAAATGATGATTGGCAATCTGTCATTTTCTTATTCATAGTTTTGTACTTGTTTGTCGTATAGTTTCTAGCTCATTGAGCATTAACAACAATAATAAAAGGAAGTAAAAACAAATTAATAACAGAGCTCATAACAGTTGTAATATGTATATCGTCTAAAACTGTAAAGTAGCACTATATGAAGCAAGAATACATGTTGAAACAAATTTGGAGTTTTAGTAGCAGCAGCAATTCAAAAGTGAAACTGAGCAGCGATTCTGGAGTATAACTGAGCATAAATTGCACGTTTCAGATTGCAATAATAATGGCACTAAACAATGTATAATACTACATCAATATTAGAGGAATAGTTTTACCGCCTCTATATAATAGCCAAAAGTCATAACCGACACCACTAAAAGAGACTAAAACTGAAGCAAAGTGGCAGATTGTAACAGTAATAAAAAAAGATAAAGAGGTGGTATTATCCATGAGGCAAAATCAGATTCACTCAAGTCCTATTAAAACTCAATATATAGAGGTAAAAACTGAAGCAAAATTGCATCACTCATGGTTGGAAAAACTGCTGAAAAAAGACTATAAACAGGAGCTAAAATCAGGTACTTAAACGGATACATTCATGGGTTTAAACCAAGTGTAACTAACACCATTAAAAGAGAGTAAAACTGTAGCAAAGTGGCGGATTGTAACAGCATAAAAAAAAAGATAAAGAGGGGGTATTATCCATGAGGCAAAATCAGATTCACTCAAGTCCTATTAAGACTCAATAACAGAGGCAAAAACTGAAGCAAAATTGCATCACTCTTGGTTGGAAAAGCTGCTGAAAAAAGACTAGTAGCAACAGCGAAGGAATATCATATTACTTCATTTCAGCAAGATAATATCAGTTGAATACTTATTTCAGAGTGACCGTCCAACAACAGTGTAGAGAAGGAGAGCAATTCACTTTTGAGGTACAAAAACAGCAAAAAAATGATCAAAAAAACTGATCTATAAGACCGTCACAAATATGATTGTAATCTGATCAAAACAGTAGCATAGTAAGAGGGCAATAATAAGCACTATAGCAGCCCATAGACTGCTCACTTTTTGTTCAATTAATGCATTGTAACATCAGTTTAATTCAAGAAAAAATGTACTTTAATACAGATAAAGTAAATTAATAAATTGAGAATTAGAAGTTGATATTCATCCTTACAAGAGAAGTGTTTGAAGACAGGGAATTAGGGTTGAATCTTAGAGCTTTCTTCTTCAATTCCAACTTGTCTCTATTTGTAGTGGGTTGACAAGGTCTGTTGTAAACATCTACGCAAATTGGAAACAAATCAGTGATCCCAACTGTATTCAGAATCTGTCGTATAAAATTTATAGACAGACAGACAAATTCGTTTGTGGTGATGTAGTTGGCTTGCTTTGTCCATAACAAGTACAAGTCCGGTTCATCGACAATTATAAGAACACATGCTGCTATCCACTATGGAAGTGGTTCTATTTCTGGATTCTTTAGTCAAGACAATGTGCAAGTTGGTGATTTTATAGTCAAGCACCAGGTATATATATTATTTTATACATATATATATTAGGATTTTATCGAGGCAACTAGTGAGCCAGGTCCATAATTTGCTTCTTTTAAATTTGATGGTATATTTGGGCTTGGTTTTAAAGAGATTGCAATTGGAGGTGCTGTCCCAGTTTGGTAAGCTTGCTTGCAGTAGTTTTTCTGTTTAATTAGTTTACTGATTAACTGTATGGTATGGTTTCTTAACTGGCATTAACTAATATATACATATATGGTTCAGGGATAATATGGTTAAACAAGGACTAGTTAAAGAGGTGGTATTTTCATTTTGGCTTAACCATAAAGTTGGTGAAGAAGAAGGTGGTGAACTAGTTTTTGGTGGTGTTGATCCAGCCCTTTAAAGGGGAACATACCTTCACTCCTGTAACCACAAAAGGGTATTGGCAGTTTGATATGGGGGAAGTCTATATCGGTGGAAAAGCAACAGGGTTATGTGGTAGTAGTAGTAGTAGTGGGTGTGCAATAGTTGCATATTGTGGAACTTCTCTTTGGGTGGTCCACCTGTAAGCAACTCTATAACTACCTAGCTTGATAATAACATTAATTCATTTACTCCCTCTTAATTTCCTCACACAACACTTAATTACAAACAGCAAGCTATCGACAAGATCAATGCAGCCATAGGAGGAGGAGATGGTCGGTTTGGGAATGCCAACAAAGAGGAATGCAAGGCAGTCATTTCTCGATATGGGGACCTCATCTTGAAACTACTTTTGTTAGAGGTCATGACTGAGCCCTTGAGCTTTAATTTATATATATTTATGTTTACTAATGACACAAATTAATCTCAAGTCTGATCAGTTGCATTTATATATTAATTTAATTCATCTGTAGGCATCTCCAAAGAAGATATGTTCTAGAATTCTGTCTCGTGACACCCAGTTGAGTAACTAGCTAGCTAGTTTTGTTACTTTGTGAGCAGCGAGCATATATATAATTATATCATTATGTATTGACTGGTTGTAATTTCTTTGCAGCAACATAGGAATTAAGAGTGTAGTAGAGATGGAACCCGCTGCACAAGGAAGATCATTATCATCAGGCGTGGATGATGATCATAATAATTGTGTTCTGCTTGTGAGAAGATTGTTGAATGGATTCAGACTTAGATTACACAAAACCAACAGACCCAACACTACTCCACTTTTGCAAATCATCAGTTTCTCTATTATGCATATATATTCATCACATCTATCTATCCATTCTTTCTTTGCCTCTCTTGATATCATTCTTATATTTAACTCACTAATCGGTTATCATTAGCTGCTTAGAGACTCGGAATAGCTTTTTCCTTGCAGGACGTAACCACACAAATAAATCTATTCCAATTTCCCATTATTATCTACTATTTTTTTCTTGAGATGCAAGAAACTTAGAAGCCTCATAAAACAGAAGCAATCAACAAAAGATACCACAATGCAAACAGCAGACAATATGTACCTGTACAGTTCAGCAGCAATGTTTCCTATTTTCTTTGAATCATCACCTATTACTTCTGTAGCCTTCATTTCATCAGAAAAGAAAAACAAGGTTGGTTGTAATAATGACATAAAAGCTCATATGAGTGTACTTGATATATTCCATTGATTATGTATACATATTGGCTAAAAGATCAGGTTATAACCAAGTAGATTTTCAAAAAATCAGTGTAAAACCAAATGAATTAGATTAGGCAAACATTAGAACTCAACATAAAAATAACAGCTGCCTATTATTCACATGCTATGCAAATAATCAGGCCATCACAATTACTACAACAATACGAAAACATATCTATAGCTAAAAGCTATTTCTTTTGTAACAGAATTTTTGCCTTTTCATTATATCTACAGTATTTAGTGGCTTTATAGTTGAAAGGATATTCTTAAGACAAGCACGTCAGTATGTTACGTAAGCCTACAATACATAACTTAACGTAATTCATCTACACCCAAATATATTTTTGTTGTACTAGTTTTTAGAAAGAGAAGACCACATTTTTAACCAAAACTTTTGAAAATGATAAGCAACACAAAAACTCAGAATTATCTATATAATTACTTTAGTTAATGATTTACCACTTAGCAAAAATCAAAATAAAATATATAAATATCACTTTTCATAACATTAAGATTTTAAAATAGCACGTATGCAATTCGTCTGGCTACTTGTTATGACATTTTAAATTAGGATATAGTACATTTTACTAATTTCTCTGGATTGGGCATGGAAGAAGCCTCTTGCAAAATAGTTGTACCAACTTTAAATCAGATCACTGATTATAGTCTTCTTCGCTACATATTTTGTATTGTTCCACTGTCTGCACCCTTTTCTTTAAAGTTCTATAGCTCATCTGGGATTATACAATATTTTCAGTAATTTAAAACCTGGTAAGTAATACCTATAAGATATCTCTGGATAGAAAAGAAAAATAGTTATAAAATCTCAAACAGCTAAATGCTGATAGTATAAATTATGAAGCTGATGAGTTTACATAGCCAAATTGTGTGATAAATTTAGTTAAGTGTTACATATATTTATAGCAATAATCCATTTTTGTTCTGCGATCAAATTTTCAATAACTTACTAGTAATCAATCATACATATCAAGTAACAAACATTTCAATCTGCATAAACATTCATCTGTCAAGAGTTCTACTAGTGTTTGCCGAATTTTTTTGGAAACTAGACTCTTGGCTGAACTGAAGTGGAACAGGCAGCAATGTCTTATGTGGCTTATTAAACATGAGAGTCAAATGGTGTTAAACATGTCTTATGTGGCTTATTAAACATGATTTATCAATAAAAAATTCCATCTCGCTTTCGTAAACAAACATACCACACGAGTGAAACTAGAAAAAAGACGAATAGCTGGCCTGAAATGCATATAGTTGCAGCAGCATAAACCAGTGAAAGGTTACATCAATTAAATATAAACAGCCAGGGATCTAGGCCACCTAATATACATGAGTGATTTGTGATCTTCGGTGTAACCAATTAAACAGGAAAACAAACATTCAAGTTTTTTCTACTAGTGCGGAAGCAAAAAGAGGCTTAAAATCAAAACATTAACAAGTTTGAACATGTCATACTAATGCCTATTAACAGAGACTAAAATTGAAGCAAATTGCATTTAAGACAAATAAAGTAAGTACGTATAGCAGTAGTATAAATCAGAGGCATAACTTGTGATGCTAACCTTTTCTTTTCTTCGCACTTGATTTAGTCAAAGTGAGATGTCCGCCGATATCCGCTCGAAGTGAGAAAGTTGATTTCGGTAATCGTAAGGCTGGAAAAAGTGAAATTTCATGGAAGTAAGAAAACACTACTCTTTAGGCAGTATCAACATTAAACAAAGAGGAAACTGAATATTCAAACATTCACAATACTAAAAAGACAACACAAAGATCCAACACTTTAAAAAAATGGAATGATGAAACAAAAGGAAAGTGGAAGTCATTAATAAATAAAATATGCAGGGACCTAAACATAGCCAAAGAAGCACCTTAATAGTGTAGGAGTAAGGAACTAAATACAACAGGAAAGTGACCAAACTGCACACCGCAGTGAAATTAGCAATTAATCGAGAAGCACAAAGGGGTTTGGTTTCTACTTGTTCTGTGCGGTCACTAGTAGAAAAAAGATTTTTAATGACGGCGTTTAAACCACGGTTAAAAGGAAAACCGTGGTTTAAAGTTTATAAACCACGGTTTTCATAGCAACCGTCATTTAAGGTACACGCCAGAGTGCATATACCACGGTTTTTGGAGAACCGTCGTATATAGGTTACTTATATACCATGGTTTTCCGGGCAACCGTGGTATATAGTACACGCAAGAGTGGATATACCACGGTTCTTGGAGAACCGTCGTATATAGGGTACCTATATACCACGGTTCCTAGGCAACCGTCATTTATATTGCACATCTTACTATATTAAACCACGGTTTTTTGGTCAACCGTGGTATATAGTCTAGGCGGGAATTTTAATTTTTGGCCCAAATTTAACGCGGCTCTTTCTCAATATTCTCTTATATCTCACGGTAATTTTGGAACCCAAACCGACGAAGCTCTACAACTCTTCTTCTTCATTCTCTTCAATCTCACGGTAATTTTGGAACCCTACCGACAAACATGCTCTGCAAATCTTCTTCACTCTCTTCAACTTCACGTAATTTTGGCAACCCTAACCAACGAACAAGGAACATGCTTCGTCCTCACTCATTCCCTTGTTTTTCGGTAATTTTGCAGCTTACACTTGCGAACAAGGAACATATGCTCTGCATCATCTCCACTCACTGTAATTTTCGCAACCATAACCGGCGAACAAGGAACATGGCCTATGCCTCCATTCTTCATTCTCTTCAACCTCACGGTAATTTTGCAACCCACCGCGAACAAGGAACATACTACACCTCCATTCTTCACTCATTATTTTGCAACCCTAAATCGCAAACAAGGGACATACATGTTCTAGCCTCTTCATTCTCTTTTGTGCTCTGTTTGAGATCTGTGAAGCGGCGCTTCTAAATCACCGGCGATTTTGAAAAAAAGTTCATAGACTATAAACCATGGTTATATGTATAAACGTGGTTTATTCGTTGATTTTATACATAATATACCACGGTTTTGCGACTAACCATCATTTAAAAGGAACTATATACCACAGTTCAAGCTTTAACCGTCGTATAAAAGGTACTTTATACCATGGTTCTGACATTCACCGTCGTTTAAAATCGGTGAGGACCGCGTCCAAAAACGGTTTTAAACGACGGTTTTCAACCGTGGTATATAGGCAATTTTCTATATGCGACGTGAGCATAAACCACGGTTCCTAACCGTGGTATATAGGCAAAATAACCGTGGTTAAAAACATTTTTTCCACTAGTGGGTAATGCCAGAGCAAGAAAACTCACTATGAAAGTAGCATTTAATAACCCTCAAATTAACTGGTTAAGTGTGGTTCTGTTTGTATGGATCAGTTACCTTCCATAGTCACAAGTCCTATGTATTGCATGTTCTTGAGGCAGTAAGTTTCTACGTAATCTAATGGATAGAGAAGGATATTTCCAATTACTGATAGCTTTATATGATTCTCATGTTCGAATAAAGTATCATTTTCTGTAACTCCATCAGTTTATGATAAAAGGAAAATCATTACTGTCATTGATTGCAACTCCATTGTTACAGTTTACAAATTCGTAGAAATCACACACCGTAACACTTCATTATCGATTGCCTGAATTTTGTTGTACTAGCCTTGTTCTTCAGTTTTCTGGTATTGGTGGGAGTCCTCCGCATTGCAATCGGTTCTGGTTATAATTTACTTGTTAGCTACATTTGGGTTTGGCTTACTGAAAATGGTGACTCAAGTCCTATATCTACGAGAGAAATTTGCTGGCTCTGCCCACTTCCATGTCTATGTTTGATTTTACTCAGTTATGGTTTGGGAGACTTGTTCAAGAGTATTCCTGCTGCTAATGGTGTAAGTTAAATTGTCGGGTTCAATGACAACTCCTAAACTTGGTTGAAACTGTAGCTTAAAGCATTATATTCCAAACCTATCTGACTTTCTCTAATTGCAACTCAATGTTACAGTCTACACACTTCACTGATGAATTTATTTTATTCTAAGATACAACACAAACAAGATGAATCAGTAGTAGGTTATCAGGGAACTTTTAAGAATCCACACAAATTGCAAAAGGGGGGGGGGGGGGGGGAATTCAAGAGAGAGTATCAAGTTAATTTCTAACTTTGACAACAATGAACGATCGCCCCATAACTAGCCACTAACAACCAAGCATCTCCAAGATTCATCTAATAACTTCGAACAAACTTAAGTAATTAGCATAATCTGAAACAGACATGCAGAAGACAAGGTAAGAGGCAACCGGTAATTTGAGAAGACGAAGATACCTAGCTAGGTATCATCTTGGTGCCTTCGACCTATCTCAGGCGTGGTGAAGCAGCTGCTGGTGGTGGGCGGCGTTTGCTGGCGGTGATAAGCTGCAGGTAGTGGCGTTTGTTGCCGAAGCTGAACCAGTCTCCTGATCAGAATGGAAGGGTTGTAATGAAGGGTTGTAACCGCAGAGGTTGCCTAGCTGGCAAGTGGCGTTGGTGGTGGAAGCGATGTCGGAGGCAAATGGGGCGGTCAAGGCAGCAACGACTGTCGTGGATGTGGTGGAGATTTGTGAGCTTCAAGAGAAGGAAGAGCAAAATTGAGTTTGTTCGATAATACTGGCGGGTTTGCGGGGGAAAATGTTGGTTTTGCCGAATTTTATTAGACCTTATAACATGGTTGGAAGATAACCGTGTTATATAAAATGACATATAACACGGTTTGAAAAAACATCGCGTTGTAAAACATGTACAAATTCTCAACGTTAAACAAATTAAACCTTATAACACGGCTATAAGAAAACCGTGTTATATAAATCAACATTATAACATGGGTAAATAAGAACCGTGTTATAAAACTATTTTTTAGCCTTATATTATTTTCCTTACATCGTTTAACACGGCTGATGTTTGTAACCGTGTTGTAAAATATTTTATAACACTGCAACATGATAACCGTGTTATAAGCTCAGTGTTATAAAATCTTTTTTCTACTAGTGATGTCTCATCTCGGTCCTGGTGTAATCCAAGTTTTCCCCCTTTCTCATAGAAGTTCACAATGCAAACGTCGGCTTTCATGTCTGGTACGGGGTTTGTTTCTAATTGTTGTGCAATCTTGACTGCTTCTGTCACCAAGGTTTGAAAAATGTTGGGTATCCTAGGAACTCGTGCTCCATCTATCTTCCTTACTTCTCGATACAACCTAGTTTGTGGATCCCAATCCCTACCTATGCACATCATATACAATTTAAGTTTTGACCCGCTCTCGTATCTTGGAGTGTATGGTGTCTTCTTGTGTTTTCTTTGGTTTAATTGTCTACCAATGTTTCTTAAGGACTTAATTAGCCTTATTAAATAATAATTGCATATTATTAAGTCTTGGTAGGCTCTTTGGGTCCTAACCAAGTTCATTCCCAGCTTAGAGCATGTTTTTGCTCAAACTGTCTTTTAGTACTTTATGTGTTTACTTTGGATTAAATTGCTCACTAATGTTTCTAAGGCACTTTTTAGCCTTAATATACCATAGTTTAACAGTTAAACCAACATATCAAGGTTTGGGGTATTTCAATCTACCCCCCTTAAAAGAACATCGTCCTCGAAGTTCACACTTCCCACGCATCATTTGGATTAGAACATGGGGATTACTTACCAAATAAAACTTCCATAACCAAACATACTTTACATCACAACCTTGGACTTAACGGTCCGGGTAACATATCCACATCCATACATAACATAACATACTTACATGATAACCTCGGACTCAACGGTCCAGGTATCTTAACAACATTGTACTTGCATAACAACCCTCAGACTCTCAGGTCTAGGTAACATAACAACATTTAGACTCATAGGTTGGAATAATATTTATTACACATACCACACAATATGTCATAGCATGTACAACAATCAGAAATACCTTTTATATATACTGTGATCCCGCAGAACCCGGTCGCGATGGACACCTTCGGGTCCCCGTTCCTTTGGGAGATCAAAACAATCACTTAATTTTTAACATATATACTTCTCATGTCACCGGTCTGAAGATAAAGGCTCATACGTCCTCAGCTCGTGAGCAAGTACTACAAAAATATTCTTTACGAGGTTAAGTATAAGAAAATCCTTTATTCAAAATATCAATCGAATGTTTTGGAAATACCAATTGAAAATCCTTTTTGAAAACGCAATACAACTCCAAGTCCAATTTATGCTCATTGCATCTTTTCTTAGCGTGGTTATTTGTGACCACTTATAGGGAGCTTCAAGAATCATCCAACCCTGATGTGATCAGCATCAGTGTTGAACTATCCTTCCACCCCAATTTGTGTTCGGCTTCCTCTTGATATCATGAAAATCAAGTTTCACCTCCCACTTCAATTTCAAACAACAACTAATTCAAGCACATACCATTTTTCTATCTTTTAATCCTTCTAGTCATAATCATTACATCTCCAAGGGATAGAACTCCATCTATCAGTTATCTTCATTCACTTTTAACCAAGTTACCTAGGGAATCTAATTCTCATCAGGTTCTATGTCGGTTTCAAACCCCTTCATAAATCACAATATTGTATATATACATATGTTTTTATCAAAATACAATACACGGTTTTACATTTATATACTGTCAGGGTTTTTGTTCCCCTGGGAGTTTCTCTACTCCCTAACACTTGTAATAACACACAACAGTTAACAAGGTAGACACACTTATCTTTGTGCACGATTACCATAATTAAACCATGAATGAATGCGTATGTTTATATTACCTACACATCAATCATCAAAACAATTTATTTTATGCTATGCACAACATAGTTCACGTACACTTGTACGTTAAAACAAACTAAGCGGTTTTACGCTCTACCCCCCTTAAAAGGGATTACGCCCACGTAATCAATCACTGAACATTTCTACCGCCATGAAGTGTTTTAACTTCCACGTGGTCTGTTATACAATGCGTTCTGGTAGTTAGAGGATCTTAACCATCTTGGCGGTTTATCATTGAGTTTATTTAACTCATAACCGGTTTCGGTTCTGGCCTGTGAGGCTTCTAGGCGTTAATAATTAGCCATTACTCATATTCACTATGCACATTCACATTTGAATCATGGCTCACTAACTTCTGCTACGCGACTCTGATAACCTTGGAGGTTAGTTTGCCCTTCGTTATCCTCAATGTATTGTATATCTCCCATTTATCACCTTTATCTTGGTAATAATGTTTCTCAACCGACGTGTGGTATCTCTTACCGTGAGCGAATTCGGTGAGTTACAAACTTTCTATCCACTTCCATGATAATTTACTGTGTATGCGCTGCTATGTATTTCACGATGATTGAATTGATTTCTTCTGACTTACTGTCGGTTGAGGTTGAGCTACTACCTAATGTGTAGTGCTCTTTCAGTTATTTCCCACACTTGAGGTATATTCCATACCGATATTTGGTATCCCGTGTTACTGCAGTCACTTATTGTTAATCATGCCTCCACATTCAGTTCTATACAAGTACTCTTTCATTGGTATGACCTTGCATTTCCTATGCCTCGGTCCTTATAGCGTTATACGCCTCTCTCTACTTTTTCACAATTAAAATTTCCCAATTCACACTATGTTTCACTGAGATCCCTATCACATAGTACCGGCTACTGGCTTTACTGCCTAGTCTGTTTACTATCACTTACCTTTGTATCTCCATCGAGTTTAAATCACAACTCTACTTATTCGCCATATTATTGTCTAACCATACCGCACACCGTGTTCTTACGTCTTGTACAACACTAACTTACATGACGTCCACTGTCATATTAGCTTCCGCACATGTACTTTCATTACTTGTATTATGGTTTGTCATTCCTTTGGATGACTACTGGATACTTATCTTTATGCTCCTTGAGCGAACCATCACTTTGTTACCCTCACTCGAGTTATAACCGGCGTTACTCAGCTCGGTGCTTCACATTATACACACACGCTACTAAACTAGTTGCTCTCCCGCAATAACAACATGGTCAATCCTTAACATATTTCTTGAACTTGGTTCACATAACTACCGCTCCCGCGGTCTCACAATATCGAGAGGTATCCCCACTCTTAAAGCAATGGTTCGTCGCTCTATTCTCTTGTACAACATAAACTTCTGCAATCGATGCAAATTTAAATAACACATTTTGTTTGTGGCTTATAAGCCTTATTGCCTCGAGCTCTGCTCATTGTAGGCTGTCCACACACATTTACTTCTCTGTACAACATTTTACATGGTTTAGAGGTAGTATTGGGCTCCATGACAAGGTCGTTATGTCACGCTTCCTTGCATGGGATGCCCCTTAGGAATGTCAGTCTGTCTCCTGATGACTTATGTTTAACTTAGTGTTAGTTTCAACTCTTGCGTTTCTGTCACGTTCTTTTTCGTCCAACAATTGTTGATCCAAACACCCCTTAAGGATTGCTCCTGGGTGTTGCTAAGTTATGCCATTACATCTGGCTTGCACTTATTGGTATGTTTAGTTAACTACGATGTTTTGCGTTCTTAGCTGGTTTACTATCCTCTTCTATGAAGATCGATATTCCCGCGGTAGTCTAGGTGATCATTCCGGGAGTTTCGTCCCGTTCGTTACACATTAACATGTCCATATCAGGCATCTACCTTCCATGTATAGACTGGGTCACCGTCCAGCTATCATGTTTTATCCCTCGTAACACTTGAGACTTATGTTATGTCTTCACTTACTAATCAGTGCACTATGCACTTCTTGACTCTTAAACATTTCCTTAAATGAATTCACTGACTCGTTTAGCCTTGCTAACTTAACCGAGTTCTTTTACTCCAACCATTCATGGTAATCCATTGCTCTTGCTTGACTTTTACTGCTAACCGTAGTATGGAGTTGACTACTTCCCGTGTTCCCGACTCTACTCGTATACATATGTGGGGTACCATACTAAGACATTGCTACTTACACGACTAACCCATAAGTAGGTTGTCAGTCCCCCCAAGCTCCTATCGGAGTGCGGTCGTCCCACATTTCAGTTGGTACACTCGTAGTGTCCGTCACACGCCTAGGTGAAGTATTCTATTGTCAATTCCTCTTATATATCCTATGATAATATGCATTCTGTACTTCCCGAACATAATCAAGGAAAGTCCATCCACTGTAGTATTATTAACAACTCGCTCCATTTCCGGGTTGCTGCCCTTGGGTTTAGTGGTTTGATTTAAAATAAGGTTATAAATAAATATTGGTTTGAAAGAAAATTTGGTTTTGAAGAAAAGAGTTTGAAATAAATTTGAGTTTGAAAGAAAATTCTCGTGGTTTTCACAACGTCTTCTTGCCTTAACCAAGTCTAGCTTCTTATTGACTGGTGTATTTCCAATTACAAAGGTTAGGCTGTTAAGCCTTCTCGAGGTTATAATATTCTCACTTAACTTCGTGGTACTTTACTAAGTACTTTGTAGTTGTTAAAAATTTTCCCCGAACAGCCATGTTATAGCAGCACTTGCCATGGCAAGTGCGCCATGTAAACTGGCTTATCAACTGAACACTTATCGGTTGTGGTATTGTTTTTATCTGCACCATATTCAGTGGCCTTGTTGGCCCTTACTTTGATCTTACAGTCTTGACAATAAATCCTCTGGGCAACTTCTCACTGTCTTCACATGATAATCCTTGACTAGGGTGTTTCCCATTCTTGGAGACCCCTTTTTTACTTAGTATTGTATTTGCTTCGTAACCCGTTCCACGCATTTGTCGTGGTTATTAAGACTTGTCTCTTGTTTGGGTACTACGCTGTAGTTCCTTAGTCGGTTGGTATACCGTTGGCGTATTATTTAGCAATTGTGGTCCTGTAGACACGTGTCTCGGGTTCCATTACTTCACTTCTTGCCTGTTGCACGTTGGTGGTTACAAGCTGGTTGTTCTCGACTGCTCGTCATGTCGACCCAGGTTGCCGGAAATTCTTTTTCTCGTGCGTATGATTCTTCATTCTTCGCTATTAAATGCGGTTAACGTTGTTCAGATGGAAACCGTCTCCGGGATTCCCACTTCTCGGGATCTACCGTATGACAGGTTCTCCGTACTTACAGATTTACCTAACAACAGCCAGATCGGGTTTCCCGGTATGAGAGGACTTCCATCTCTCTGGCGTTCTTTCCCAAGTTATAGAACAGGGATTGTGGAGGGCGGGATGGATATTGTAGGTTTCCAGCACACACTGGTAATACCTAACTAGCGTATCTCTCACGCTATCACTCAACCCTTAACCCAAAGTACTAAAATCCTAACTCGGTATTTCCTAAGCTCGGTAATTCAGTCATTAGAGCGATACTTTGCTCTGATACCACTTTTGTGTAACACCCCAACTACAACAATACACGTAATAACCATTTGCAGCGGAAAACATACATCATCGCATTACTTAACTTGTTGGTGTTACACTCCGTTAGCCACCCACGTGGCTAACAAGGCTAATACATATACATTGTATCGTCTGATGGACCAGATTCCCGAGCAACTACACATTACAATCTTTTTTCATTACCAACATTCATTATACATATACATTCCAACTGTACCGAGTATTTACAAACTAATGCCGATAACAGTTTCGGTCTTACTACTCCTACATTACATAAGTAATTTAAACGACTACCCATGCACAAACAACTACCCCGTCCTACTCTCGAACGGCTTCCAGCTCCTTGTACCTGGAATAAAGAGAGAAAGGGTGGCCCCCCGGGGGGCTCAGCACAATGCTGGTATGGCAATCGTGCAGCCCGCATACTACCGGGCCACGCACAACTAATTGTCGTCTAAGCATGCGGTTGATTTTATATAAATCATGCATGAGAAACTATAAACACATAACACATTGCATACCCACAACAATGGGGTTCAACAAATCAATCAACACAACAAAACTCGTTAGCTCACTCATTTTGTTCCTTAACCCTTGAGGGTTTCTCCTCTAATGGAGCTATTTCCTTAATAGACGACACTTACCCACTAATCGGGTCATACTTAAATTTCTCTTATAACAAAGTGGGATTGATACCTATGAACCACATACTCCACATAACAACTCATATCACACTTTAACGTACATACAACATAACTTAGAGAGGGTCACGTGAGGATTCGCACCCCGAAATGTGAGTTAGTAAACTCATTGGAGTCTAGAGAACCTTTTTATTCCCATGCTAAGCTCTTTATACAATAACTTATTGTTCTACATAGAGAACATAAATTTACTTAAGATGCGTCGGATATAACATAGTTCCGAACACACCGTACATATTAACTTTACTGAGATGTGTCGGTCTCAATATAGTACCGAACACACCGTACATAACCTTCTAGTCCCAAACAATAGTCGAGGTTGGTAAGCCTTGGTTAAGCTTACCGATGATTGTAATCCAAAAAGGAAAACCACCATAACATAACATAACAATGAGCAAGGTAAGGCAAATATGGATACCCACTCCAAACAACGTGCAACCGGAACGACCGGATTCCTCACCCCCCATTAATATATATATATATAAATATAGTTAAGAGTTCCATTATGGAACCTATCACATCCACACACCAGTTGGTGTTACAACCGGGTTATACACACAAGGGAGGTAAACATACTTACACGCACAAACAACACACAACTAACTCACGCATAGCCGTGGTTAGAACGTTCCCATGGTTTGGGTCGTTAAATCCGAATACCGCTCTTAAGTGATCCTACATTTGGTTAGCTAAGGTTTAACACTTTCGAGGTTTAACGGTATCGGACTTAAACACGCCACATTAACGAATTACTATAAACTCATTTCATGCTTATTCTTGCAAGGTGGCAACATTCAGAAAACACGTTGGCATACAAGCCGGTGTAATCCGGTAGTACACAGGTTGCAAGAAAACCATACCTGTCACCACGTCCACTATATTGTGTCCTCTTATGTTCCTCAAATAATTCTCGAACAACTGGTAACATTACAATTGCTTTCATTAACATCGGGGTAATATGATTGTTTAACATCTAATGCCCATAGTTAACCCCGTTAACTAGTTAAATAACTTCACATTTTTAACTTGTTTTACTTTCACATTTCCTACAACTTTTCACCCACTTAATTGTCATTATAACTCACCTAACTTAAACAACCTTATAACATCATTACATACCAATCCCCATCATTAGAAGCCTTAAATTTTTTTTTATAAATATAAGTGGCCGACCGACCTTGTGGGTTAGGTCCTAAGGTCGGTCGGAACCAGAAACATTCCCGTCTGCAAAATTTTAGCCCGACCGACCTTGCCAAGGTCGGTCCTAAGGTAGGTCGAAGTCAGAAAGCTTCCTGGAGGGTATTCTGGGCCCGACCTACCTTGCCAAGGTCGGTCCTAAGGTAGGGCGAAACCAGAAACTTGTTTTTAAGTGTTTATTTCACTCCAAATTCACCCCAATCTTTTCATAATCATTCCATAACCTTTCCACATGTTTCCTACATGTTTAAACACCTTAAAACATGCACTAAACCTTCCTCAATCATCACCAAACTTGTTACTCAATTCCTTACAAAAATTCCTAACACTTATAACATTTTCCAAAGGTGGGCGGTGTTCTCGGTTCCGGAAAGAGCAAGAAGAAGCTGGGGACTTCCACTGGTTGTTGCGTGAAGAAAAGCAGAAGAAGAGTTTAGGAAAGGCTGGAGAAACTAACGAGATGTAGAAGAAGGAATGCGCTAGTTTCATGCGGATTCTTACCTCAGCTTCTCTAAATAAACTCTTCACTTCCTCCTGTGGTTTTTACGTGAAGAGAAACCGGTAAAAGAGCTCAGAAAATGCCAGGCATATCACCGGTACAACAGGGGAAGCGGAGCCTGGTATTAGAGATGGGAACACCTCACTGCAATGGATGAACTGAAGGTCTAAACTTTGAGCTTTTTCCTTCACTACATGCTGGTTCTTCTCCTCTGTTTTTCCATGTAAAGAAGTAAGAATGAGCTGGGGAAACTGGGGTATATTAACGGTAACAAGGAGGGAGCAAGTTCTGGTTTTTTTACCGAAAAGGATGGGAAGTTAGCTCCCGGTACAGGCATTGCTACTGCATGAGCTGAGGTGCTTGTCCTCTGTTTTCTTTGCATGCAGATAGCAGCGAATAGACTGGGGATTAGAAGTATGTTACCGGTGATGGAGAAGGAGTGTTTATGGGGAAAGAGAGCTTACCGTAAGCTTGTTACAGCAAGTGGGTGTACTTGGGTTTGTTCCTTCAGCAAGGGGAGCAAGGGATGATAGCCATGTAAGTTGGGTACGCTCACGTTTTTTTCTTCTGAAGCAGCAGGAGAGGTCTGATGGTGATAGTTACGGTTGGAAAATGAAGAGGGTATTGCAATGGAAAAGAGGGAACCCGACGATCAAGGCTAGTGGTATCGGTTTGGCCAACAAGTCAAGGCACTCTCCTAGCTATCTAGGGAAAACAAAGGTTCTCTTTGTCTGAGGAAACTCTTGGGGTTGTCGGTCAAGTGGGTAGAAGTAGGTATGGGGTAGAAATAAGTAGTTGTTTTATGCAATAGTAGTGCGGTAGGTAGTGGTAGTACTATAGGAAGGACTGATTGGTTTACTTATATATGGTATATATATCTATATATGTCATTAGACTTATGTTTATTGTATGTATTCGGTGGTTTCTGCATGTACTGCAAGCGGACAGGAGTAATCAACTAAAGCAACGACAATGATCAGACGATGAGGTGATTTATTTAATATAGTAAAAGTGTAACAACTTACTTTAGTAAGGTAATGTGATGAGTCACAATTGATTGCAAATGGGGACAGTAACTATTTGGGAAAGGAGGCTTATACTGGCGGAGGTATAATATCCAAGGTCAAGGGAAACATTTGACCAAGGACATGATTAAGAGATAACATGTTATTTTTGCACTATTTGGCTATTACTCACAACTCAATGCATATATTTTTGGCTTTTTGAAAAACTTTGAGTTAAGCATTTTAATGTGGAACACTATGCCACATTAGTATATTTAAGGGTATTTAAAACCCTAAAATTAAATAAGACTCATTTTGGAGATAATCTCACAAAAATGTGTTTTAAGGAAGCTTAGTGCAGGTTTTATGTTCTAGTGCGTTTCTGAGCTTGGTTTCCCCTTGGAAAGGGTTTTAATATGTTCATTTATGTGTTATAAGGCTCAGGTTAAAATTTTAGGTCAAACGGAGTTTGTTTGGATATTTAATCACCCTAAAAGGTCAAAGGGTGTGCTTCTTGTTTTCTGTTAAACTTCGTTGTGTTTAATTTTTTTTTAGGCATGTTTAGGCCTCAATTTAATTGATTATCTATTTAATCAATATTAATTAAGTAGGGGTATTTCAGTCTACCCCCCTTAAAAAGGCTTCGTCCCGAAGTCACTTTACTTAAATAGGTGTATTAATACTACCCATATAGTCCCATAATGAATATCTATGTGATATATCATTTACACATATCGTGTTGTACTAATACCGTACATAGCCCTCAATTGTGGCATTAATTCAAACATATATGGATATAGGCGATCCATCAGCACCATCATTTCCTATCAGTTCTACAAACCCTGGCAACCTCCCCGAGGAGTCCATAACCTACCATCGTTCCACATTCCATATCTAATGATTCATTTCGTATCTAGGCGATACCGTATGTAATCAATCTACAAGGCACTATAAATATATATATATCACAGTATCATAAGGAAAGGTACTACACATGGGTGTAAGCACATCATTCAGACAAGTATTTTATAAGATTCATACACACAAGTGCACATCACACTCAAAACAATTCAACACGTACGGCTCGCGTACCAACAACACCACAAAACAACGTATGCCCCACATACCACCACTCCACTGTATGCCCCTCATACGAAACAACAAGCAACAGACATCGTATGCCCCGCATACCAACAAACATACCACCAAACCACTGTATGCCCCGCATACGAAACAACAAATTCAGTGCCAAGCCAAGAGGCTCTACCCCCCTTAAAAAGGGTTACGCCCCCGTACCCCACAAGTATACAACAGTCGCTCAACAAGGAGCGTTGGATACTTGGCTCTCATAGAGTTCTCTAACTCTCATGTGGCGTTTTCCACCTTTGGAGTTGATTTTTCTTATATCAGAGAGTCGGGTATGGCTCTAGCCCTCCCGGGCTGCAAAACATTTAAAGGAGTGAGGCACTTGTTTGTGCTCTCTCCCGAATTGGTTTTAATGGGCCCACTCGCTCCGTACAGAGGTGCGGACCATGGTCATAGGCTCAGTTTGCCTCTTTCTATGTCGTACATCCTATTGTTTGGATTACTAGCATACATGCATGTATTTGCTCTTACTAATTCTCAGCTTAAGGTGTCATATGACATTGGCTATTATTAGTACTTAGTGCCATTTGCACTTGTCTTCTTAATACTGAGACGTACTAGCCTTTTGTCCACCTAGATGAAGATTGTCATCTGTGTCTCCTAGTGGTTTTGTTCCTGTGTAACACATTGTTGTAGTTTTTCGTTACTTGCTTCGTTTTGATATCCGTTCCTATGCTTCTTGCTGCGAGTTTTACTCGTTTAAATTTTTGCCCACATTTTTATTGTTGATGGCTGTTCCTGTTGGTCGCTTCCGCGCGTACCACATTTCCAGTCGATTCGATGGTTTTCAGTTATCATAACGTTTATGTTCTTGTTAAAAGCAAGTGTTAGTATACTAGCTTTGTCTTTCATTGTTGTCACACGTTTAAGTTCACATTTTGGTCGATTCCACTGAGTTGCAAGAATTTGCTCTATCCTTATGAGGGTTCTATATATCATCCGCCCATACAATGGTTTCCTGTTCCTGTCATCAGCGTCGTCATCTTTGAAAGGTCCTCTTGTCTTCATTGTGTACTGTCTACTGCTCTGTGTTGAAGATTTTTGGTTTCTTTAGCCCGTTGGTTAACTGCAGCTCTTCTCGTCCATTTTGAAGGTAATCTGCATCACTGTCCGTAGCACGGAGTTGACTACTTCTCGTGTTCCAAACACTACTTGTCTACCTGCATGGGGTACCGTATTGATACATTACTACTTACCTGACTAACTTATAAATAAGTCTGTCCGGCCCACATGCTCCTATCGGGTGCGGTCGTCCCATGTCTCGTTCAGTAAACTGGTAGCGTCCGTCACACGGCTATTGTGAAGTATTCTATTGTCAAGCTCCCTTTGATGGACGTCCTTGTTGTAGTTCGATGTTAATTGGTCCACATTGTCGGTTATCTTCTCGTAGATGATAATGTTCTAGTAAGTGGTTGAAGGCAATATTTTTGCTCTTTGGACTCACGTGTTCCCAGTAATATATTGTGTGTGGCACTCCTTTTTAAAGGTAATACGTGGTTATTAATAAGTAAAACGTTAAATGTTGGTTCGTTTGTATGGCTGCAATCGGTTCATGTAATATTCGTGCTGCGTAAGCAATGCCAGATCTCGTATCTCGATCTTTTTGAGTGCTATACATATTCTTTTCTTCTAGGTTTAATCATTATCACATCTCACCTATAATTCCCGATACGATGTAGGGTGAGTTCTCATACTTAGGTATTCATATTTGTTCTTTTTTCCGTTTAATTGGTGTATTGTAGATTGTATGACTGCTTGCGCAACTCGGCTCTTCACTTTTTAAACCATTCTCCTTGGCGGTACTGCATCCACAAAGGGTATGCCATTTCTCAAAAGATTATGCTTGTCCATTAGGACTAAACATTTATCACTATTAGTGATTAGCATTACATGCTGGCATATACTTCTGGTATTCAGCTAGTAAGCAATGTTTTTGTTGTTACTTATTGTTTAGTGCTAGTTGCAAGTTAATCATCATTGTTATTTACATTGCTTACGGTATGTACCGTAGCTACATTACTTTATACTATTATGCAGACACTGTTATGTTAGTAATATACCTTGAAAGGTAATCAGCCCTTCATTTGTACACTAGGGACTTGTTTGCTTGCTTGCGTTATTTAGCGTTCGGTTTGAGTGATTTGTAGTATTGATTCAGTTGTTTGCCATTTTTTAATTTACTCATTCATTCATGATTGATAGTCGCCACGGTAGTAAACGACCTGTCTTTAACATATATCGATACTTATCATTTTTACATGGCGGAATGCCTATGGCGGTAGCCCTTCTTCTACTTAGAACTTGTCTGATAATCAGTATGATCTTGATTATACATATAAAACTTAATCTTGACGTTGATCACTTTTATTGTACATAACCGTACGTGGCACTCCTTGGTAAAGGTAGTGCCCGGAGGTGGTAATTATTCATGCGTTCAGTGTTGATTCGCGTTCATTGCTGCGAATGACATTGGTAATAGCCGTTTTACGGTAGAATTGTTCTTTTCATTTTTGGTCCATTTGTGGACTGATACGTTTTACCAATTCCCTGGTGTTCATCACACGTTGGCGTATACTGGTAGCATGTTTTTGTCGGTACTGATTGTTTTATCATGGACGGAAAATCAGTATCAGTCACATAAGCCCGATGTACTATGGATTAAAATGTTTGACATGCTCCAAAAGTATGATCGCATGCATCAAATTGACCATTTTAATTCTAGATATTGAGGATAGCGGTTGCTCTCTATAACACTTTTTTTTCAGAACACTTCCCTAAACACCATAGTTTTTTTTGTATGATGTTATATATACAACGTAAACTGTTAATCACAAGTATTTAATATCTTATTGCTAAATTATTGCTAGTTGTTTGTAGCTAGTATACTGCAGTTTTGTTTATCCTGACTATAATTAATTTTGGCAACTTGTGAAGAGTCTCAGGAGTCATACGACTCTGGTGTGATCAGCACCAGCATTGAATTATCCTTCCACCCCAATTTGTGGTTGGTTTCCTTTAATCCCCGGGAATCAGGTTTCACCGTCCACTTCCAATTCAGCCATTAGATGGTTTGATAATTAAGTTATGTTATCTTGGCTCTTAAGCCGGTGTCATTTGATTTGTTCTTACTTAGTAGTTATAATTTGTTATGGCTGGTGTGCCATTTTTATTGCGTTAGTCGGACTCGTCGGGTCCTTCAGAGGTTGCAGGCCTCATATCTTAGTGGTTTATTGCAACAGTTGTAGTTTTGTAGTTTATATTAGAGGTGTACAATTGTTTGGTGATCATTGGTAGCTATGGTGTTGTACCATTTGTCTACGCAGTTTATAGAATTTGTTTGTAACGATAATAGCAGTAGTAACTGCAGTCGTAGTTGTTTGCAGCACTTGCAGTAGCAAGTGCGCGGGGTAGACGAAATTACTGGTACATTGTTTAAATCAGCGCTTGCAATGGCAAGCGCTCCATGCTCGTAGAGTTGTCGGTTCCCAACTTGTTTGTCTTACTGCTGCATTGGTTGCTTAAGTACCGTTAGGATGATTGTTCATGAAAAAGACGGTATTTGGGTTGAAAAATTCCTAACCACATTGTCATTAGATTAACCAAGTCCTCTCTCGCATTAAACTCACAGTAGCGTAAACGCTCGGAATTTGTTTCTCCACAGGTGTCGTCACTGTATTGGGTGTACACAAGATTAGGTTTGGACTTTGAACATAACAGGACGGTATACTTACAATTTTTCTCTCCATGTCCTCAATATAATCTCTTTTTTTTCAGTTTGGTGATACGATACGACAGTACGGTGGTTAAAGGTCCCCATTACGGGCGACGGTCTCGCAGAGCTCATGGCGCTTCTGGTCCGTGTGCCCTGATGTCTTGGGTGATTCTTTCCTCGACGTACGTTAGTGGTCGTACTCACCTCTGGTGATGTCCACTGCTACAACGCTTGGTCGTTAAGGGTGTATGGTATTGAGTTTTTATTCATGTTACAGGAGTAGGAATTATTCACTCAGCGTGAGAGCGTTTAGACGGTCTGTTGGCTTGGTAGTTCACTTTCCTATATTCGGGGGTTATCTTTCTCAGTTGTATCATACCCATCGAGTTGTGGCGGGAGGGGTACTGTCGGAGGTGGTCCGTACTGGATTTCCCCATGAAAATGGACCGTCGCCAATGTACTCATGACGTTTGTGTCTCCTCCTGGCTGAGCTCTCAGCTGGTCCTTAATGGGGATAATATTCCCGGGCCTTTATGCCCTTGCCAGCTTCCTAGCTCACACCACCACCAGACTTTAGTATTGCTGTTCGTCTTCTCAATAATGCACCATAATATAATCAACTCATTTGTGTGCCTCAACGCTAGTACTTGCAAGCCAAAGGCTTCGCTAACACCTAATTCCCTTAAAGCAAAGACGTTTCGTACCTCACAAACGTTTCCCAAGACTTAAGCTCACTGTCTTAACCTAGTATCTCGTCATCAGAGCGGTACTCTGCTTTGATACCACTTTTGTAACACCCCTCAAAAACAATTGCGTAATAGTCACTCACGTTAACAGAAAGTAAAACGTCTCACAGCGGAAAATAAACAACGACATTAAACTCACTCGGGTGTCACATGCCATTACTCGCCCACGCGAGTAACGAAGCAGTAATTGAATTCAACGCTAAACAACAATACTAATCAACCGCAGTGACGACGAGATATCTCCTATACATCATACTAAGTCCACATCCATAACAGTCGACAAGTGAGCATCTACCCAAATTCCACATGAATACAACCGTATTGTTATACATCTACAGACTGATGTCGTTATACAATAAATTTCTTACGCAATAATTAAAGTAACCCTAGCTACCCTGTTCCCGCACTTCGGCTTCAACGAAGATCAACAACCTGCACAATAAGTGTAGTCTCAGCGATAGACGCTGAGTATGCCGGGCCTGGACCCTATTGGTCACTTGTCATTTTTAATCGTCTTGATATTAGGTTGATTTCATGCTTTATCATTTTACCGTAAAATAAATACTGTAACAACATGCATGATTATATAACCATTCATCCAATCCAAACAATCATTTATAAATATACACAGCACGGTCACACGTCATACAATACGACAACATTAGTAAATCATACGTCGTATGTTATCATCATCATGTATTACAAAATTCGGCCCCCCGGGCCCTCACATATTATTTGTTTTGGTTAGCACTATCGGGCGTCAATTAGAACAACCCGAAATATACTCACTTGGACAGTAGTCCCACGTACACACAAGGTGCTCACTGCCCTGATCATCCGAAGACTCTGGGACTATTTCACTTTGCCTTTGTAAAGGCGCCCATTTAGGTAGCCAAGGGCCTGGTGCCAACGGTAGCACACTCCGCCTGACGATCTATCTAGGTTCGTTCAGGATTAACTAGTGTAAACCGATACGGGATAACCCAAGAGATCTCTACGCGCGACCAGCAGCCAGTGACTGTCTGGATTAAGGTACATCATCACATTAGTTCACACTCCACTATTACTTCATTAGTTAGGTAGTCAGTTACAGTTTTAATTATGGAGTACATCACTTATTTTGTTGGCTGCCCTGTGGGTCTTACACATGCCTAGAATGATTCTAGGTAGTATTTATGTTTGAGTTGAAGCTCTAGGGACCGACAATGTCGTGTCCCGTCCCTAAGTGTTTTACTTAGGTTATAACTACATACTTGTAATACTTAGCGTATTAGGTCAGGCGACGATAATTCCAATCACACGTCTCGCATATGTAGTTTTATATAAGTCGATCTATAGTCGACGTAATATTAGTTCCGTAGGACGTTCGTGCATAAATAAATAATGCAGTGACACAGATATCCATCACATACATACATCCACACAAGTTATAATTTATCAAACAAATCCGAGCCCGAGGAATTCCTCAGGACACTCGGATCAAACCCCTTTACATACCGTACACCTTGTCGCGATCGCACAGTGTAGACCACTAAGCTTTCTCGAGCGTGCACGTCTGACAGACGATCTAACAATACGAAGAACGCTATATGTCAATCCACATGACAGTATGATTCGGTTTTCCAATAATGTCTGTAATCCCGGTACTACGCCCCCGGATTTCAATGTTACTAATTAACGTATAGTTATCCTTAAAATTCTTACTCGTAGTAGGTATTAATATTCGGTTTAGCACAGGCGTCGGTTCCTATACGAACGTCATAGTTAACGTTTTCAACTTAGGAATTACAGCTTCCAACCGTAGTATTCAAAGCGTTATGTTTTATATAATTCGTTCACGTATACGTCATTCACCGTTATATTGCATGCTTGAGTATTGTTATATCTTATAGTTGCAAGCATGGTTATATTTTATAACCCATAGTTGCATGCGTTCCATGCAACATTACTTATAAGTATGATAGTTTATTATTCTAGATACTCCTTACGTTACCACTTCTTATTCATGTAACAAGTTGTGTCCATTCAAACCCTTATGGCATTATGGTATACAATTTTACTTACATGTTAACATTTATTATTGACTACTATATGGTTTGTAAACCATATTATATGCGTATCATTTGCGCCAGCATTTATATATGTATACACATTAGTTTCTAATGAGGTAAGAAACTTTATATTATGTACATATTATTTCTTTATGCAGGTTTATTTAACCATTATAAAATCATACATTAACCATAGTGTTTATGTCATTGTTTACTATAGTTTATATCTTTTTGATATATATAATGTACGCATGCGCCAGCATGTATAGTTTTATATACTATACTTTTGACCACAATATTATTTAGTGTTACACCTATATCATGATATTTTAGCATGATTATTGTAACACCATATCCAAAGCCAATCGTGGTTATCGCAAAACTGAACACTTAATCGAATTCGTCGCAGCGGAAATAACAAACACCTGGACCTTGCCACGGTCTGATCGTTAGAACTTACCGGCCTTATCGATTACAACACTTATCCAAAATATACAACCGACCTAAACATCACCAACCATAATACCACCACCCAAATACCACCAACCAACCGAGTATAATTATCTAAGACATATTCACAAACTTAGATCAGTTTCAATATAAACAGACGGGAGCACAAGCGCAACCCGTACTCAAATAAACAACCCATCCTAAGTCTAACCGCTCCTACTCTCGTGGTGCGACTTCATGGGCCTCTTACCTGCAGCAAGTGTAAAAACAGCCCCCAAAGGGGGTCAGCACGAATGCTGGTACTCCCTCTCATGGCCCCCAAGCTAACGGGGCTACGATGACTAATTGTCGATAGCATGGAAATTGATTAAGTACACAAGCATGATATGAAGTGTAATAAACACAATCCACAGATGAACATACATAGTTCACAAACAATGAACGACACAAGCGTTCCCTTATCAAGTGGGTTAGTAACCCCCTCCTTAGTCCTGATTTCCTTAACCTCAGTTCCTTAACTTACCTTAATCTTAACCTTAACTTATTCTCAGTATATAAACCGTTCCTGGAAGGGAATGGTTGTAGCTTAATTTCCAACCTGGGATTTAGGTGATCCCACCGCACCATCTTAATGCCACCTACCCTGGACGGGAGTCCAGCGTAGCTGAGCCGGCAACCGGCCGAGGCTACAAGTCCGAAGACAAGTCCTTAAGCGGAGGGCGGATCTAATTCAGATACCGTCCCCCTTTCCTTAGCATGCATGACCGGAGTCAGTCCCGGGTTTCCTCACTCAAGTTCCAATTAGCAGAAATCTTACACACCATGGGTTTGTTAAACCTTATCGGGTATTAACCAACAACCACCAATACTTAACTCTTATCCTTAACTCAGTAAGTACTAAACTTAGTTAGTAACAATCTCAAGCCTCGTGGTTAGTGTAAAGAAAAATATACACAACGAGAACAAATATACCGGTTGCATGCTTTATCTTGTCTTAGTCATTGCAAGTAAACAGACAGCACACAAGCCGAGGGACACCTCGTTAGCAAGCAGGTCACAAGAAAGATTGTACCGTTCACCGTCGTCCGTCGTTTGTTTAACCTTCTCCGGGGTCCCAACTCACAAACTAAAACATTGATTCATTTTTAGGCCATTAGTTACTTGCACCTTACTTAACTCACTTAGTCCCTAAAGATCCCCATTGAATACCCTCTTAAGTCTTTGCCACTTAACCTTATAACTTAACTTTAACTTTACTGTAACACCCCAACCGCTAATCGTCCTATTAATCCTACGAGTTCGCAGCGGAATTATTACAAACTTACTACGGCGGGGTGAAACAATGCCGCTAACCGCCCATACGGCTAGCTAGGCTACTAATACTTACAGTCACGGTCTGATGAACATAGTGTACCGAGCTACTAATATAATGCATACTGAATACAAAATAACTTACTTACATTCTTGGATCACCGAGTATTTAAAGTATTACCTTACATTCTTTACCACACTTCCCAAAGAATGAGTTTCTACCTATTACTCATCTATACCAATTCCCTTCCATCAATATCCAAAAAGTGTACCCCATGGTACACCGGCTAATCAAAAGTTACAGCCATGTACTACTTAGTACACCCATCATAAATTCATTGTTTACATTCAAAAGAAGATAAAAATAGAACTATGTCCTCAGCATCTTCATCCTTCACGAGTACCTGTGTGTAGTAAAAATGGTGCCCCAAGGGGCTCAGCAAACGCTGCATATAGACGTCCGCATATACCGCGTGCTAGCTAGGGCACGCCGACTATTTGACGTCCACTAAACATGTTGTTCATTTATTTCATACATGCATGCTTTTCATACATCATACATGCTATACAATTCATTACACAATTCAAGGCACAATATCATAGCATACATCTCACTTACATTCACAAGGTTAGCCAAATTATGCATCCGGGTTAATCAGAATGCTTTACTCTTTCACTCATTACTTACTTTTTCTTACTTACAATTACTTACTTTCATTTACTTTACTTACTCATTCTTACTTACTACTTATACTCAAGTTAAGTCGTCGGGACCTCCGGCCCTGGAGACTACACACGTCCCACCTCCGGGATTTACTTGACTCACCAATCCGGGATGCTACCCACTTAAGGGATTTGGGCCGCGGACCAGTTTAAGAGTCAGGAATTGGAGCCAACCTCTCATGACTCCGCATCCTCACGCGTGGCCGAAACTATATCGGACTTCTACTCATTCCAATTTAATTACCATTTTAAGTTAGGATGGTTAGCTTGTTAGGAATAAGTTAGAAGTCCAAACACATCACAATCGGTCACAATATAATACATCATACATACACACATTCATATTCATCCAAACATTTCATGAGTTATACAAACTAAAATTTAAGAAAATATTCACAACATACAACACTACATATTCACAGGTATGCATATTAAATCCGATTCGTGCATTTATCTTATTTGGTGATCAATTAGCACACAACACACAAATCAGAGTAACCAAGATAGCATACGGGGCATGAGGAATCCATACCGTTCACCGTTGTCCGTATTTCCAAACGTCTTCCCGGTGTCACAAATCAATCCTATTATATTCATACAATTGAATGATTAATCTAACTATCATTACTTAACTCATACTTACTATGTCCTTATACTTCTTACACTTACACATTACTTACTCATTTTTCATTACCTTAGGTTTTATTTTCTTACTTAAGGTTTGCATGCTTACATACATGTACATATACACATGCATATGGGTATACATGTATATATATATACAATTATTATTTAAATTAAAATAATTTTTTTTTTTGTCAGGACCGGACTTGCGACCGACCTTGCAAGTCCGGTCCATTCCAGTAGCTCAGGTTACGGAAATTCTTCTGGCCGACCGAACTTGCAAGTCCGGTCGCAAGTTCGGTCCATTCCAGTAGCTATCCTGGAGAAATTTTTCTGGACCGACCGAACTTGCATGTCCGGTCGCAAGTCCGGTCGATTCCAGTAGGTTACACGATGGAAATTTTTTCTGGCCGACCGAACTTGCAAGTCCGGTCGCAAGTTCGGTCGATTCCAGTAGGTTGCAGACGGGAGAATTTTTTGGTCCGACCGAACTTACAAGTCCGGTCGCAAGTCCGGTCGATTCCAGTAGCTCACCCGTCTTTGTAAGTCTGGGCTCGACCGAACTTGCAAGTCCGGTCGCAAGTTCGGTCCGGCCCAGTATTTGCATTTTAATTTCTGTTTTCAGTCCTCTCTTTTACCCATTACTTCCCATTGTTCCTACACTTAATCCCACATTTTTGACACTAATTAAAACTCCTACTACACCTTAGTTCATTCATTAACTCCTTACACAATTCTATACTCATTCACTCACATAATTTTCCAAGTTTCAACTCAACACTTTCACTAGTTGTTTCCTAGTTGTGTTTTGCTACAGATTTTATTCTAACTCTCTCCCAACAATAGCTCTCTCTTCTAATGTCATTTCTAGCACTCTCAATGCCTTAGAATACATTATCTAGCTCTCTCAACTTACCCTCTATTTTCCTTAATCAAAATCTGTTACACACTCACATTAGTCACCTAGTTTTAATTCTCTAAGTGTTCTAATCCTAGGCAAATTTTGCCATAGTCTCCCCTATAATTTTATACTCTCACCACATGTTCTAGTTCACCTTACCACACTCGTTTCACCTGTTTCAATAGGCATCAATATACAAGCTCCCATATACAATACCAATGCTAAAACACTCATAACAATTCCTGCACTCAACACTAATTCCCAATCTGTTTGCAATAGGTTTTACATATCTTTTTAAGGCTTCCAAATACTTATATTCTCTTACACATTACACTACTAATACATTACAATTTTACACTACACATTTTCACTCTTAAAAATCTGTTACATTACCATTTACAAAGTTACACAAGGATGAGCATCTTTACCTTGATATTTCATAAGCTTCTCCTTTCTTTCTCCTTCCTCTTTCCTTCCTCTTTCTCACCGGTTTGTAACCCAATTCTAACACTACAACCCATACATATACATATTTCAATACACCATACTAATATACAATTTAACCCTAACCCTTAAGTAAGTGCTAATATAGATTTTAGGGTTTAGAATTTATATTACCTCCCAAGAGTGCAAATGAAGCTTGGAGTGGTTCAAGAACAATATTTCCAACTCCACCAACAAGCCAAAATCGGCTAGAACACAAGGAACAACAAGGGTTTAGTTTATGAATTTCGTTTTGCCCACAAGGGCTAGAAAAAGATGGAGTTTTCGAAATATTTTTACCTTAGAAGAACAAGGAGAAGGAGGGCCTTCTAATGGTGGTCTTGAAGCTTCAAATGGGACACACCCATAAAAACGAAAATGGTTGTTTTCGAATTTTGGAAGGATGAAAATGTAGCTCTTGATGAGAGGGTTACAATGGTGGTGTTTTTATAATTTTTGGAAGAGTTTTGAGGGAGTTACAAAGGAGAGAAGTAGGAGTTTGTGTGGGTTTCTCTATTTCTCCATGGCCATCGGCTGGAGGTAGAAGAAGAGGAAAAAAAGAGAGTGAGGGAGGAGGGTGCATGCGTGAGAGAAGAGAATGAGAGGAGGAGAGAGAATAAAGTGAGGTAGTATAGGGTGAGTGGAGTTGTTTAATTATTTTTGTCTTTTGTAAATAGAGGGGAGTGTGAGGGGAGGGTCCAATCGGACACACACACACACATATAACACTTTTACTTTTTATTTTCAAAGTGGACACATAACTCTTGGTTATTTATGTTTCTACCCCACAACTTCCCGTTTTTGACAGTTTTTACTAATCTCTCGTTTTATTGATTTTATTGGTTCTAAAGCTTCACTAATATTTATTAATGATTATTTAGTTGACCAAAACTGTTACGAGTCTATTTGACCCGCTTAAAGACGCGTTTTCCCGGTTACCTCGAAAAACGCGCTTTAATGTTCATTAGTGATTTTAGTCCATTTTAAGGATCCGTTTCCTTCGGGATTTGTTCCCTCATGATTATTTATACTTAATTAAGCCTCTAAATTACTTATTAGCCTAATTAATCACTATTTTTAATTACGGGGTATTTCATTTACGGTTTATACTTAACTTAACTTAATTCCTTAGGTTCTTAGGGTCCTAATCATTACTACCCTACCAATGGCATACCTCATTACCAATTATCTTCCTTAGAATTTAAAATTTCTTTTTTTTATGTTTTAGGCTCGACCGAACTTACCGACCGACCTTACCCAAGGTCGGTCCATTCCAGAACCTATCTCCGTTTGAAAATTCTACCCCGACCGACCTTGCAAGTCCGGTCCCCAAGGTCGGTCCATTCCCGAGAGTTTTCCCCGTGGGAAATTTAAGCCCGACCGAACTTGCTAAGTCCGGTCCCATGTTCGGTCGATTCCAGAGACCAATTCCCGTACAAAATTCTAGGCATGACCGACCTTGCAAGTCCGGTCCCAAGGTCGGTCCATTCCAGAGACTTAATTCCTACACAAAATACAAGCCCGGCCGAACTTGTAAGTCCGGTCCCCAAGTTCGGTCGATTCCAGAGACTCTTTCCGGTAGTGTAATTTGAGCTCGACCGACCTTGCAGGTCCGGTCCCTAAGGTCAGTCGGCTCCAGAACCTTGTTTCTAAATCCCCATTTAACTCCAAACTTCTCCTCATATATCCTTTTTTGTTATAACCTCATTTGGGCACCTCAAATACACCTTAAGCCAACCACTAAACACTTTGAATCACTCACCAACATCCACTTTAATCATTATGCATTTTTCCTTGTAATCATGCCAACACTTGTAATATATTCCACTAGGTTTCTAGGTGGTGGTTCATACCTAATGTAACCACTATGCCAAATGCTTCCCCACCACTATAACATCATCTCCCAAGCATCTTTCACCATCTAAAACTCTTTTATGCATTTACTTAAAGTTCCTTCACAAGCTTATGCTTCCATCCATCAGCACATTATTTCCTTACTAGTTGTTTACCAACATTTGCCTAAGTCCTATATACTCAAATACATTCTCTTGATTCCTAAATCCTTCATAGTGATGCCTATGTCATTATAACTCATTAAAACACCTTAATCTCACCCATTTTTCATCAAGAAAACCTCTAAAACTTCCTAGTACTTCCTTAGTCATGAAATCTCCTTAGAACATCTTAAACACTTAGGTTCTTCACTAAATTTTGCCATGGGTTCTCTAGTATATTGTTACACCCAACCACTTGGTTTTTCACCATTAAACAACCAAGATCACTCAAATTCTCATCACAACACCTTAACACACAATTTACATCAAAACTACACCACATCATTATATAGTGTATAAACTTAAATGCTTGGCACTTAGGCCCTTAAATGACAATAATCTTAACCGCTGAATTTCCACATATATTTGCCTTTGACCTATGAATACACACAACAAGGCTCCCATTGAAATAAAATGCTTCTTGTAATTCACCTCAACATTGTTTGACTATCTCTTTTCTCATTCGCTCCTTAGTCACAAGTTCACAAGTATAGTCATTGTTTCTCCTAGGTTGTATATAGCCCTTTTCTAATGTAAACCTTAAGCCACACTTATCACATATCTAAATCCCATTCCCTTAAACAATAAAACACCTTAAGGTAAGTATTTTACCTTATTCTTTCACAAGCTCACAAACTTTCCTCCTTAGGTTTTTCCTTGCTCTATCTCGGTCACCAATATATATCTCCTTGTCAATGTTCTAACCAATATCCAATGACTCCAATGAGTACTAGATAATACATTAACCCTAAGGAACAAACCCTAGGTCAAAATGTGCTTTAAGGTTTTAAGGTGATTGTTTTACCTTGGTTTCTCAAGACAAGCTTGGATATGAAGCAAGAAGGACCTACTCAATCCTTTGAAGAGTAGAAAACAAGCTAGAACAAGGCATTAAAATGAAGCCTCATGAGCATGTATTTTCGGTTATGAAGAAAAATGATGGAAACCTAGATTTTCTTACACTTTCTTTACCTTAAGAGAATGGAGAAGCCAATGGAGTCTCCAAACTTGAATTTCCTCCTCTAATGGTGGTTTGGCTTGGCACCAAATCAAAGCTCTTGAAGTTTTGAAAAGATAGAAAGAGAGAGCTTGAGCTAACTAAGAGGAATATGTAATTTGCTTTGGTTTTGGAGCTAAAATGAGCAAGATGTGTGCAAGGGAAGTTGAAGCTAGCATGGGGTTGTTCTTCACGTCAATGGAGAAGAAGAGAGGAGCAGCTCAAACCGTGGGAACAAGAGAGAATGAAGAGGTGAGGAGAGAGATGATTAAAGGTAAGATATTTATCTTGTAAAGTAAATAGTAGTTTTGCTTTATAATTATTTGTTTACTTATTAACTAATAAAGGTGGTGACTCACCTTGTAAAAACCGGCCCCCATTAAGTAACAAGGGGTACTTAAGTCTTTGTTGACCAAATATCTCACTTATATGGACTTATGTTATAAACTAGCTTAATTAAATTACTATTCACAAAACAAGGCACATTGTTGTGAAATTTTGATTTCCCATTGATTTAGACTTCCTAATGTGATACTAATTAGTACACATATTAATTAAAGAGTAATGATGGACATTTAGCCATTCAAAACCCATTTACAAGACAATTTTTCAAAAATGTGCTTTAAGAGTCCTTAAGCACATTTTGTGTTTTAACTTGTTTTCAAGCTTGGTTTTCTTTGGTAATTGATTTAAAATGACCATTAGGATATTACTAAGGTCTTAGAACAATATTTGGGTACTCACCCAAGTCTCTCCAAGCTTAGAGCACGTTTTTGCTTAAACTGCTCTTTTGGTGTTTCCTTATGTTTTCTTTGGTTAAAATGGTTTCTTAATGTTTCTAAGGCATTATTTAGCCTCCTTATAACTTAGTTTATGATTTAAACACCATATCTAAGTTTGGGGTATTTCAATTATTTTATGTGTCATTAAACTTTATAGCATATAGTTTTGGTAACTAATATTATTACCGAAAATGGCATATATATATAACACACTTTTACTTCTTTATTCTTATAGCTTCCATTAATTACAATATAGCCACATACCTCATACCATGTTATAAATACCTTATTCTATAACATCAAAACTTCGTAATAAGATATAATCTATAGTTTTGTAATATTTCCCTTTTATTGCCGAATAGGCATATTTTTAATATTTCGTTTCCTTTCGAATCTCGTACTCTCCAAATATTACAATTTCACCACAATTTTTATAACATACTTAACTTACCATCTATTATAGCATTTGAATCATATAGTATGTATACCATATAGTTTCAATATTTCCGAAAAATACAAACGAACCCTTAGGTTCTGTTTTTTTTTTTTTTTAACCCTAAACTTCCCATATTTATACTTTTACCGCAAATCTTATAATATTTTTACATATCATATGTTATATCATTCCAAACATTATATTATTTATAACATATAGTTTTTATATGTTATTTCCTTAATATTACCGAACAACCCATAGCTGTTTGGTATATTTCTTTTCCAGCCACTATCCTTTCCTTATTTACAAAATAACCACATATTTTACCATATAGTTTTAATATTCAATATTGATATAACCTATAGTTTCTTGTTACTTATTTCTACACAACTCCCTTATGTTTCTGAAATTCCTTTTTCCGCCCCATCTTTTTCCTTATTTACATTTTGACCCAAATTTATATTATATACTTTCATATGTCACAAAAATCATATATTATACTCTTTTATCAATATACCCACTTATATAACTCCAAAAATTCCCAAATTTTATACTTAGGACATAAGTCACTATATTAACCAAACCAACCCATTATTTTTGGTATTTACACTCTACACCCCAAAATTTCATAAACTTGACATTTAATCCCTAATGTTACCTTAAGTTCATAAATTAATTATTTATGTTATAAATTTTGGTCAAGGCTTTTATTTTGGTCAATGTTGACCCAATATACACTAGTTTGACCATAGATTCATGTATTTGTGGTTTGACCACATTTTTTCAAAAATTACAATTTGGCCCCCATATTTTATAAAACTTAATAAAATTCATAAGATAACTCTTTTAACATATGGTTCTCGGTTTTATTTATTTCCAGCCTCTACAATTTATTTAAATTGCGAATCAATTTCCACACACTTACGATAACATCATTTTGTTCTAAATTCATTTTAAATCCATTTTTAAATCAATATAGCAATTAAATTAAATGGCCTAAAATGCATGGCCTTGTTACAATAATTAACATTGGATAAAATTAAACATAATGCCATAAAAACTTTATTGCTTACGGTTTAATATATAGTTTTCCTTTAATGTTTCCTAAAATCATTTAATTAATTCCTATGACATTATATGTCATCTAAACCTTATATTACCAACCAATAAATGTTATAAAACATTATCGTACATAATTTAGCTATTTAAGACCACGTTTGGTCTCGGCTTTATTTCCCTTGCCCCCATATATTTTATAAATTAAGTTCTTAGCCCTTATTTAATTTCCTTGACCTTATAGGTCATTAATAAACCAAACTAACCAACCAAAAATGTTATTTAACATTTTAATACACAATCAAATTATATCACCCCCATAAAACCCACGGCTGCTAAATTAATGTAACAAAATGCCATAAAAACCATATCATAATATAGATAGGGTTTCTCACCTACTTTTAAGTTTCAAGCCACCAAAGCTCTCCCAATTGCTTTCACCTCTCGGCCTAAATTTCAACATAGGATTTATTCAGTTTTTGAAGTGTTAATAACATAACCTTAACATATACACCTTAGAAGGTATTAACACTCACTTGTGTTTTTTTTTTGACTGGTTTTCTCCACGGTTTGAGCATGGGGTTTCCAAGAGTAATGATGGACATTTAGCCATTCAAAACTCATTTACAAGACAATTTTTCAAAAACGTGCTTTAAGACTCCTTAAAGCACATTTTGTGTTTTAACTTGTTTTCAAGCTTGGTTCCTTGTAATTGATTAATATGTTCATTAACATATAAATAAGGTATAGGTATGACCCTTAGGTCTTATACAAATTCATCCCAAGCTTAGAGCACATTTTTGCTCATATTGACTTTAAGGTATTTTCTTGTGTTTTATTTGGTTTAACTGCCCACCAAGGTTTCCTAAGGACTTATTTAGCCTTATTAAATCATATTTGAATATTATTAAGTCTTGGTAGGCTCTTTGGGTCCTAACCAAGTTCACTCATAGCTTAGAGCATGTTTTTTCTCAAACTGTGTCTTAATGCTTTATTACATTACTATGGTCTAAATTGTTCACTGATGTTACTAAGGCACTTTTTAGCCTTTACATACCATAGTTTGATATTTAAACCACATATCAAGGTTTGGGGTATTTCAATCTACCCCCCTTAACAGAACTTCGTCCTCGAAGTTCACACTTTCCTCACATCATTAGATTAGAACACAGGAATCACTTGGAAATAAACTTCCATAACCAAACACACTTTACATCACAACCTCGGACCTAATGTTCCGGGCAACACATTCACATCCACACATAACATAACATATCCACATGATAACCTTGAACTCTTTGGTCCGGGTATCTTAACAACACTTACACATACATAACAACCCCTTGGACTCACTAGTCTCGGGTAACATCACAACATTTGGACACATAGGTCCCCATAACATAACAGTCTTTAGACACTTAGGTTTATGTAACACAACACATTTAGACTCATAGGTCTCAATAGCATACACTTTTAGGAGATCAAAGTCAAAATAACATTTATTACACATACCACACAACATGTCATAGCATGTATAACAATCCAAAATATCTTTTACATATACACTGTGATCCCGCAGAACCCGGTCGCGATGGACACCTTCCGTCCCCGTGCCTTTGGGAGATCAAAACAATCATTTAAGTTTAAAATTTCCTTGTGAGGTTAAGTAAGAAGACTTTAATTACGTAAAGTATCCATCAAGGTTTTATAAATACCAATTTAAAATCCTTTTGAAAACACACACAACTCCAAGTCCAACTTAAGCTCTTTGCTTCATTTCTTAGCGTGGTTATTTGTGACCACTTATAGGGAGTTTCAAGAGTCATCCAACCCTGATGTGATCAGCATCAGTGTTGAACTATCCTTCCACCCTAATTTGTGTTCGGCTTCCCTTGATCACATGCAAATCAAGTTCCACCTCCCACTTCATTTTCAAGCATCAAGTAAATCACTCATTTCCAATTTTCTATCTTTTTAATCATTCTAATCATGATCATACATCTCCAAAGGATAGAACTCCGTCTATCAGTTACCTCCACTCACTTTAATCCTGTTGCCTAGGGAATCTTATTCTCATTAGGTTTTATATTGATCTCATACCCTTTTATGAATCACTATATAGTATATATACACATATATTTTATCAAAATACAACACACAACTTCACATTTATACTCTGTCGGGGCTTTTGTTCCCCCGGGAGCTTCTCTACTCCCCACAATTGTACTATCACACACAACTGTTGACAAATACACACACTTATCACAATGGTATTCGCATCTTCTGTGCGCAATTACCACAATTAAACCATGAATGAATGTGTATGTTTACGTAACACACACACCAATCATCAAAACAATAATATAATTTTGTGCTATGCACAATATAAATCACATACACTACGTACACTTGTACGGTAATATACACTAAGTGGTTTTGCGCTCTACCCCCCTTAAAAGGGATTACGCCCACGTAATCAATCACTAAGCATTGGCTTAAATGTTCTGCCGTCGTGAAGTGTTTTAACTTCCACGCGGTCTATTACACAATGGATTATGATTAGAGGATCTTAACCATATTGGCGGTTTAGTTCCTAAACCAAGAATTCTTATTGGAGTTTGTTTAAACTCTTAGTTGGTTTCGATTCTGGCCTGTTAGGCTTCTAGGCGTTAATAATTAGCCATTCACTCGTGTTCACCATGTACATTCAACACTTGAATCACTGGCTCACTAGTTTCTGCTGCGAAACTCTAGTAACTGTAGAGCTCAATTGCCCCATTTGTTATTCTTACTGTATTGTACATCCCCAATCGTCACCTTCATCTGGGTAACAATGGTTTCTCAACCGACGCGTGGTATCTCTTACCGTTAGCGAATTCGGTGAGTTATAAACTTTCTATCCACTTCCACAACAATTTACTATGTATACAGCTATGTATTTCACAATGATTGACTTGTTCCCTTCCGGCTTATTGTTGGTTGAGATTGAGCTACTACCTAGTGTGTAGTGCTCTCTCAGCTATTTACAACATTTGGGGTATATTCCATACCGATATTTGGCAGTTAGTGCTACTGTAGTCACTTACTGTTAATCATGTCACTTACTGTACAAGTACTTTTTTTTTCTTTTGGTGCGGCCTTGCATTTCCTATGCATCGGCCATTATAACCTTATTGCTCCACAGTTAACATGTTTCAAATTCCTAGCTATCTCATTCGATCATTACACAATGCCCAGTGCAATACCAAAACACTCAGTCATACAGAGTGCAGAGGTGTAAACTCTTGACAGTAAATCTCTTATGCGACTCGCCATGGAATTCACACTGAGTTTCCTTATCACATAGTACCGACCATTGGCTCATTGCCCAGTCTGTGTATCATCACTTATCTTGCATCTCCACGAGTTTAACTCATAATTGGTCTTATCTGTTACATTATCGTTTAACAACATTTATACAACGGTCGCTTGTTGCGCACCGTGCTCTTACTCCCTGTATAACATCAGCTTATATCGTATCTACTGTCACCTCAACTTCACACATAAACTTACATCATTCACATTACGGTTCATCCCTCCTTTGGATGACTACTAAATGCTCCTTGAGCACGATCATTCGAGTCACAAGCCGGCATTTTCAGCCAGGTGCTTCACTTTATACACATACTACTAAGCTAATTGCTCTCTTTCAATAATAACATCGTCCATCCTTAACATATTCTTGAACTTGATTCACATAACTACCGCTCCTGCGTGCTGTCACAATATCGAGAGGTATCCCCATTCTTAATGCAGTGGTTCGTTTACCACTCTATTCACTTATAAACATAAACTTCTACAATCAATCTAATTTTCATAACACATTTTATTTGTGGCTTATAAGCCTTACTGCCTTGAGCTGCGCTCATTGTAGGCTGTCCACACACATGTACTTCTCTGTACAACATTACATGGTTTGGATATTATATTGAGCTCCATGACAAGGTCGTCATCACGTTTCCTTTCACGGAATGCCCCCTTAGGATTGCCAGTCCGTCTCCTGACAACTTATGTCTAAACTGGGTGTTAATTTCAACCCTCGTGTTTCTGTCACGTCATTTCATGCAACAACTGTTGATGCGAACACCCTTCAAGGATTTTTCCTGGGTGTTGTTAAGTTATGCTTTTACATTTAGTTCACACTTATTGATATATTGAGTTAGCCACGCCGTTTGCGTTCTTAAATGACTTATTATCTCCTTCTGTGAAGATCAACATTTCCTGGTAGTGTAAGTACTCATTCTGGGAGTTTTCATCCCGTTCATTGCACATTAATGTGTCCACATTAGTCATCTACTTGCCATGTACAGGCTAGGTCACCGTTCCAGCTAACATGTTTTATCCCTAAGGATCCTTAAGACATATGTGATGTCTTTACATAACAGTTTGTGCCCTTCGCACTTCCTAACTCTTAAACATTTCCTTGAGAGGAATTCACTAATCCTTTTAGTCTCGTTAACTTAACTGAGTTCCTTAGCTTCAACCATTCATGGTAATCCTTAGCTCTTGTTTGTTTTATACTGCTGACCGTAGTACGGAGTCGACTACTTCCCGTGTTTCGGACTCTACTCGTATACATATGTGGGGTACCATACTGATACATTACTACTTACCCAACTAACCCATAAGTAGGTCTGTCAGGCCCACAAGCTCCTATCGGAGTGCGGTCGTCCCACAATTCAGTTGGTACACTCGTAGTGTCCGTCACACGCCTAGGTGAAGTATTCTGTTGTCAACTCCCTTATATTGTCCCGTGACAATATTCATTCCATGCTTCCCGAACTTAATCGAGGGAAAGTTTATCCATTGTTGTATCCTTGTGAACTGTCCTTGGTCTTACTGGTTTGGTTTAAAAGAAGGTTGGAAAGAAGTGTTGGTTTGAAAGAAAATCTGGTTTTGAAAAGAAAAGGGTTTGAATAAATCTGGGTTGAAAAAAATTTTCATGGTTTCACAACATCTTCCTACCTTAACCAAGTCTAGCTTCTTGCTGACTGGTGTGTACTTCCAATTACAGGGGTTAGGCTAACAGGCCCTTCCACTGTTATGACGATCACATTTAACCTTCTAGTACTTTGCTAAGTACTTTGTAATGGTTATAAATTTCCCGAACAGCCCTGTTATAGCAGCACTTGCTATGGCAAGTGCGCCATGCTAACTGGCTATCGGTTTAACACATACAGGTTGTGGTATGTTTTTACCCGCACTGTCATCAGTGGCCTTGTTGGCCCTCACTGACCTTACTGCCTTGATAATAACTCTTCTAGGTGACTTCTCACTGTCTTCATATGGTAATTATCAACTAGGGTGTTTCCCATTCTGGGAGACCCCTCTTACTTAGTATTATATCTCCTTCGTAGCCCATTCCACGTATTTATCGTGGTTACTGAGACTTGTCTCTTGTTTGGGTACTACTTTGTAGTTCCTTTAGCGGTTGGTATACCGTTGGTGTATCACTTAACAACTGTGGTTCCGTAGACACTCGTCTCGGGTTTTATTAATCCATCTCCTGCCTGTGCACGGTCGGTGCGTTGCAAGCTGGTTGTTCTCGATGCTCAGCATGTCGACCCAGGTTGCGCGGAAATTCTATTCTCTTATACACAAAACCCTTCATTCTTCGCTATTAAATGCGGTTAACACTGTTCAGATGGAGACCGTCTCCGGGATTCCCAGTTTTCGGGATCTACCGTATGACAGGTTCTCCGTACCCTAAAGGTATTTAATAACAGCCAGATCGGGTATTCCCGAGTAAGAGTGGACTTCCATCTCTCTGGCATTCTTGCCCAAGTTATAAAACAGGGATTGTGGAGGGTGGGATGGATATTGTAGGTTTCCAGTACACACTGGAAATTCCTATCTAGCGTATCTCTCACGCTATCACTCAACCCTTAACCCAAGGTACTTAAATCCTAACTCGGTACTTCCTAAGCTCGGTAATTCAGTCATCAGAGCGATACTTCGCTCTGATACCACTTTTTGTAAACCCCATCCAACATTAACACACTTACAATAAACTGCAGCGGAAAAACAACTTCATCACATTACTTATCTCGTTGGTGTTACACGCCGTTAGCCACCCACGTGGCTAACAAGGCTAATACACATATATTGTACCGGTCTGATGGGCTAAATTCCCGAGCGACTACACATTACTTATCCCTTTCCATTAACAACAACAACAACGTACACCTTCCAAACTATACCGAGTACTTATAACTAATGCGATAACAATTCCGGTCTTACTACACCTACTGTATATATATACAACATAAACGATTACCCATGTACAACGACTACCCGTCCTACTCTCGAACGGCTTCCAGCACTTCGTACCTGAAATAGGAAAAGAAGGAAAGGGTGGCCCCCAAGGGGCTCAGCACCTTTTGCTGGTATGGTAATCCCGCAGCCCACATGCTACCGGGCCACGCACAACTAATTGTCGTCTTAGCATGCGGTTGATTATTTTTAAATCATGCATGCAACTGTAACACACACACATAATCATTTCGCCTCAACGGGCTCAACAAGCGGATAATATATCCTTACTTAATAAGTCACTCAGGTATTCATCATCCCTAGGTGTTCCTCCTCTAATGGAGCTACTTCCTTAATAGACGACACATACCCTTAAATATCGGGTTATCCTTAAACGCCTCTTATCACAACGGGAATCATATCCATGATCCACACACTCCACACTTATACAACCTACAACATACACTACATACCACACTTAACACACTTTGCACGTTTTCATCGTGCACAACATAATACCGCAATAGATATTGCATCACAAACAAAAATAACATACATAACGGGAGTGGTTCTCTAGGAACCGACCCAAACATTGTTTATACACTGGTGCCCTAGAGAATGTTGCCAGCTCATGTAAGCTCGTTAGACAATAAAACAACACTCATTACCGTCTAATAAGTTGGACGAGTAACTTAGTTAAGGCGGTTCGGGTTTGGAGGCCCGAACACACCACACAAACACATGTTCCCCCTAAACCGATCATAAGTCAGAATAGCTAAGCTTTGGAGTAAGCTAATGGGAGATCATAACCCGTGAGGGAAACAACCATAACAAAGAGAAGGGTAAGGCTAGGAAGGATACCCTCTCCCAAACAACGCGCGACCGGCCAAACCGGATTCCTCACCACTGTTAGTACATACTTACTTTAGATATTAGTTAGAACCCCACTATGGAGTCTATCATGACTACACACCATACAGTATTACAACTGGGTTAAACACACAAGGGAGATCCCTACATTCACATACACATATCACACAATTAACGCACGCATAGCCGTGGTTAGTACTTCCCATGGTTCGGGTCGTTTACTCCGAATACCGAACTCTCATGTGATCCTAAACTCAGTTAACTAAGGTTAACACTTCCGAGGTTAAATGGTATCGGAGTTGAACACGCCACAAAATGAATTACTGTAAACTCATTACATGTTTTATTACAACGTGGCAAACATACAGAAAAAAACACATTGGCATACAAGCGGTTGTAATCCTAGGACAGGTTGCAAGAGAAACCATACCTTCACCGGAGTCCCACTTTACCAGTCCACTTATGTTCCTCGAGCAATTCTCGAACAACTGATAACTTACATATACTTTTGTTAACTTCGGGGTAACATGATTGTTTAATGTCTAATGCTTATAAACTTTCCCCGTTAACTTAGTTACATAACTTCACTTTTAACTTGTTTTATTTTACATTTTAATACATCTTTTCACCCACTTAATTGTCATTAAAACTCACCTAACAAGTCCTTAACAACCTCATAACATCATTAACCATCAATCCCCATCATTACAACATCATTCTATACCTTAAACAATGTTTTTGGTCCATACAACACCTTGTCCGAACTTGTGTCCGGACTTCCCAAGTTCGGACACAAGCCGCGACCTAATACTGAAAACCATACACACGTCCGAACTTGTGTCCGGACTTCCAAGTTCGGACACAGTTCGAGAGTAAATCCCAGATAGAAACAGTCACGTCCGAATTGTGTCCGGATTCCCAGTTCGGACACAGTTCGAGAATGAGAAAATCCTTTATCCAACAGAGCCTGTCCGAACTTCCATGTCCGGACGGAAGTTCGGACACGGCAAAACATTCAATTTCCAAGTCTTTAAACACTTAACCAATTTCACCAAACTTCTCCTAAAGCCTCATAATGTTTCCTAACATCATTGGCACATCAAACACACCTTTAGGCATGTGCTAAACTTTTAAACTCACCCAAAACCATCTTATCATTCACAAATTTCTTACAAAATTCCTAGCACTTGGGATGTTTTCTCCTTAAGATTTTTTAAGTGGTAGTCACAATAATGACCACTACACCAAGGTGTTTCCTCTACACTTAACATCATCTCTCAATTCTTTTCTTACTAACTAAACCTCCTTTTCACATCTTACCTAATCATCACTTATTCCTTGGATATCAACATTACCTCAACCTTAAACAAAACTCCAAGACTTAAATACATCCTCAAAACACACATTGAATTCTAGAACTTCCAAGATAACACCTAAATTCTTGCATCACTCTAAATCACCTTAACCCATGTTTCTTCTCAAGTAAACATTTATTCACCTTTAACACTTCCTAGTCACCAAAACTTTCTTAAAACATAGAACTTCCTACACATTTCCCCAAATTTGGCCATAGTTCTCTTGTATTTACTCACATCCAACACTTAGGTTTTTACCTTATTTCATTCAAGAACACCTAAAATCCATCAACACTTTTTATACACAAACTTCACACATTTAGCACTACATCACAATATAGTGCAAGCTTAAATTGCTTGGCACTTAGGCCCCCTTAAACAACATGGCTCTTAGGCCCTTAAATTGCATAACCTTAAACACTGAATTTCCCACATAAATAAGGCCTTTAACCTGCAATACATACACCATTACATATGTTCTTTTACTAGTCTCCTTGAGAACACTTTACTAGGCCATTCACCATTTGCTCTTTAGGTAGTTTTAACAAGCATTATAAGCTTATTTCTCCTAAGGCATTAAACCACATAAGATAGCATATTTACTCTTTTCCTCCCAAATTTCTTTCTTGTTTCCTTACAAACCGGTAAGGCATTTGGTTCCTTGCCAACTACTAAACATTATACAAACAACATAATGAGTATTCAAGCTTTAAGCTCCATCTCATTGTAAACCCTAGGTTTACATTATTTCAAAACATTAATGTAGTGTTTACCTTAATCTTTGAAGGGTGTTGTTGAATATCTATGAAGAGAGGACTCCACCTAGTCCTTGAAAGATTCAAATGGAGCTAGAACAAAGCAACACAAGGAGCTCCATTAATGAATATTTTCGGTCACACACAAAACATGGATGAAACTTGATTTTTCTTTGAGATTCCTTACCTAGGAGCAAAGGAGATCAATAATGTGGAAAGACAAGCTCAAGCTCCATTAATGGTGGAACTCCATGGCACCGAAATGGGGCTCTTGAAGTTTGAGAGGTAGGAATGAAGAGCTTGATGATAGGAAGAGAATGGGTGGTGTTTGTTTTTGATTTGTTAAGTGAGTCATGAGATATTGACAATGGAAGATGGTGAAATGGTGCTGGTGCTGTAGCTCACCGTGAGAACAGAAGAGAAGAGAGGTAGAAGAAGAAGGGAACCGTGTGAAATGAAGGGAGAAATGAGAGAAGTGAGTTGGTTTGTGTTTTGAAGATATTTATGACTTAAAGCAAATAGAACTTATGAGTAATCTTATTATTAATAAGGTAACATGTTTGGTGACTCATACTACAAAAACCGGCCCCCTTTTAAGCCTAGGGGTAATATAGTCTTTATTGACTCATTTAATTACTTATAACATCATATGTTACAAACTAGCTTATAAAAATCACTATTCACTAAAACAAGGCACATAGAAGTGAAATTTTTGATTTCCCATTGATATTGCCACCCAAATGTGATACTATATAGTACACATGTTAATTAAAGAGTAATGATGGACATTTAGCCATTCAAAACTCATTTACAAGACAATTTTTCAAAAACGTGCTTTAAGACTCCTTAAAGCACATTTTGTGTTTTAACTTGTTTTCAAGCTTGGTTTCCTTTAGTAATTGATTTAATATGTTCATTAACATAAATAAGGTATAGGTATGACCATTAGGTCTTATACAAATTCATCCCAAGCTTAGAGCACATTTTTGCTCATATTGACTTTAAGGTATTTTCTTGTGTTTTATTTGGTTTAACTGCCCACCAAGGTTTCCTAAGGACTTATTTAGCCTTATTAAATCATAATTGAATATTATTAAGTCTTGGTAGGCTCTTTGGGTCCTAACCAAGTTCACTCATAGCTTAGAGCATGTTTTTGCTCAAACTGTGTCTTAATGCTTTATTGCATTTACTATGGTTTAAATTGTTCACTGATGTTGCTAAGGCACTTTTTAGCCTTTACATACCATAGTTTGATATTTAAACCACATATCAAGGTTTGGGGTATTTCAATCTACCCCCCTTAACAGAACTTCGTCCTCGAAGTTCACACTTTCCTCACATCATTAGATTAGAACACAGGAATCACTTGGAAATAAACTTCCATAACCAAACACACTTTACATCACAACCTCGGACCTAATGTTCCGGGCAACACATTCACATCCACACATAACATAACATATCCACATGATAACCTCGGACTCTTTGGTCCGGGTATCTTAACAACACTTACACATACATAACAACCCCTTGGACTCACTAGTCTCGGGTAACATCACAACATTTGGACACATAGGTCCCCATAACATAACAGTCTTTAGACACTTAGGTCTATGTAACACAACACATTTAGACTCATAGGTCTCAATAGCATACACTTTTAGGAGATCAAAGTCAAAATAACATTTATTACACATACCACACAACATGTCATAGCATGTATAACAATCCAAAATATCTTTTACATACACACTGTGATCCCGCAGAACCCGGTCGCGATGGACACCTTCCGTCCCCGTGCCTTTGGGAGATCAAAACAATCATTTAAGTTTAAAATTTCCTTGTGAGGTTAAGTAAGAAGACTTTAATTACGTAAAGTATCCATCAACGTTTTATAAATACCAATTTAAAATCCTTTGAAAACACACACAACTCCAAGTCCAACTTAAGCTCTTGCTTCATTTCTTAGCGTGGTTATTTGTGACCACTTATAGGGAGTTTCAAGAGTCATCCAACCCTGATGTGATCAGCATCAGTGTTGAACTATCCTTCCACCCTAATTTGTGTTCGGCTTCCCTTGATCACATGCAATCAAGTTCCACCTCCCACTTCATTTTCAAGCATCAAGTAAATCACTCATTTCCAATTTCTATCTTTTTAATCATTCTAATCATGATCATACATCTCCAAAGGATAGAACTCCGTCTATCAGTTACCTCCACTCACTTTAATCCTGTTGCCTAGGGAATCTTATTCTCATTAGGTTTTATATTGATCTCATACCCTTTTATGAATCACTATATAGTAATATACACATATATTTTATCAAAATACAACACACAACTTCATTTATACTCTGTCGGGGCTTTTCCCCGGGAGCTTCTCTACTCCCCACAATTGACTATCACACACAACTGTTGACAAATACACACACTTATCACAATGGTATTCGCATCTTCTGTGCGCAATTACCACAATTAAACCATGAATGAATGGTATGTTTACGTAACACACACACCAATCATCAAAACAATAATATAATTTTGTGCTATGCACAATATAAATCACATACACTACGTAATTGTACGGTAATATACACTAAGTGGTTTTGCGCTCTACCCCCTTAAAAGGGATTACGCCCACGTAATCAATCACTAAGCATTGGCTTAAATGTTCTGCCGTCGTGAAGTGTTTTAACTTCCACGCGGTCTATTACACAATGGATTCTGATTAGAGGATCTTAACCATATTGGCGGTTTAGTTCCAAACCAGAATTCTTATTGGAGTTTGGTAAACTCTTAGTTGGTTTCGATCTGGCCGTTAGGCTTCTAGGCGTTAATAATTAGCCCATTCATCGTGTTCACCATGTACATTCAACACTGAAATCACTGGCTCACTAGTTTCTGCTGCGAAACTCTAGTAACTGTAGAGCTCAATTGCCCCATTTGTTATTCTTACTGTATTGTACATCCCCCTCACGCACTTCACTGGGTAACAATGGTTTCTCAACCGACGCGTGGTATCTCTTACCGTTAGCGAATTCGGTGAGTTATAACTTTCTATCCACTTCCACAACAATTTACTATGTATACAGCTATGTATTTCACAATGATTGACTTGTTCCCTTCCGGCTTATTGTTGGTTGAGATTGAGCTACTACCTAGTGTGTAGTGCTCTCTCAGCTATTTACAACATTTGGGGTATATTCCATACCGATATTTGGCAGTTAGTGCTACTGTAGTCACTTACTGTTAATCATGTCACTTACTGTACAAGTACTTTTTTTTTCTTTTGGTGCGGCCTTGCATTTCCTATGCATCGGCCATTATAACCTTATTGCTCCACAGTTAACATGTTTCAAATTCCTAGCTATCTCATTCGATCATTACTGCACAAGTGCAATACCAAAACACTCAGTCATACAGAGTGCAGAGGTGTAAACTCTTGACAGTAAATCTCTTATGCGACTCGCCATGGAATTCACACTGAGTTTCCTTATCACATAGTACCGACCATTGGCTCATTGCCCAGTCTGTGTATCATCACTTATCTTGCATCTCCACTGAGTTTAACTCATAATTGGTCTTATCTGTTACATTATCGTTTAACAACATTTATACAACGGTCGCTTGTTGCGCACCGTGCTCTTACTCCCTGTATAACATCAGCTTATATCGTATCTACTGTCACCTCAACTTCCACACATAAACTTACATCATTCACATTACGGTTCATCCCTCCTTTGGATGACTACTAAATGCTCCTTGAGCATCGATCATTCGAGTCACAAGCCGGCATTATTCAGCCAGGTGCTTCACTTTATACACATACTACTAAGCTAATTGCTCTCTTTCAATAATAACATCGTCCATCCTTAACATATTTCTTGAACTTGATTCACATAACTACCGCTCCTGCGGTGTCACAATATCGAGAGGTATCCCCATTCTTAATGCAGTGGTTCGTTTACCACTCTATTCACTTATACAACATAAACTTCTACAATCAATCTAATTTTCATAACACATTTTATTTGTGGCTTATAAGCCTTACTGCCTTGAGCTGCGCTCATTGTAGGCTGTCCACACACATGTACTTCTCTGTACAACATTACATGGTTTGGATATATATTGAGCTCCATGACAAGGTCGTCACATCACGTTTCCTTTCACGGAATGCCCCCTTAGGATTGCCAGTCCGTCTCCTGACAACTTATGTCTAAACTGGGTGTTAATTTCAACCCTCGTGTTTCTGTCACGTCATTTCATGCAACAACTGTTGATGCGAACACCCTTCAAGGATTTTTCCTGGGTGTTGTTAAGTTATGCTTTTACATTTAGTTCACACTTATTGATATATTGAGTTAGCCACGCCGTTTGCGTTCTTAAATGACTTATTATCTCCTTCTGTGAAGATCAACATTTCCTGGTAGTGTAAGTACTCATTCTGGGAGTTTTCATCCCGTTCATTGCACATTAATGTGTCCACATTAGTCATCTACTTGCCATGTACAGGCTAGGTCACCGTTCCAGCTAACATGTTTTATCCCTAAGGATCCTTAAGACATATGTGATGTCTTTACATAACAGTTTGTGCCCTTCGCACTTCCTAACTCTTAAACATTTCCTTGAGAGGAATTCACTAATCCTTTTAGTCTCGTTAACTTAACTGAGTTCCTTAGCTTCAACCATTCATGGTAATCCTTAGCTCTTGTTTGTTTTAACTGCTGACCGTAGTACGGAGTCGACTACTTCCCGTGTTTCGGACTCTACTCGTATACATATGTGGGGTACCATACTGATACATTACTACTTACCCAACTAACCCATAAGTAGGTCTGTCAGGCCCACAAGCTCCTATCGGAGTGCGGTCGTCCCACAATTCAGTTGGTACACTCGTAGTGTCCGTCACACGCCTAGGTGAAGTATTCTGTTGTCAACTCCCTTATATTGTCCCGTGACAATATTCATTCCATGCTTCCCGAACTTAATCGAGGGAAAGTTTATCCATTGTTGTATCCTTGTGAACTGTCCTTGGTCTTACTGGTTTGGTTTAAAAGAAGGTTGGAAAGAAGTGTTGGTTTGAAAGAAAATCTGGTTTTGAAAAGAAAAGGGTTTGAATAAATCTGGGTTGAAAGAAAAATTTTCATGGTTTCACAACATCTTCCTACCTTAACCAAGTCTAGCTTCTTGCTGACTGGTGTACTTCCAATTACAGGGGTTAGGCTAACAGGCCCTTCCACTGTTATGACGATCACATTTAACCTTCTAGTACTTTGCTAAGTACTTTGTAATGGTTATAAATTTCCCGAACAGCCCTGTTATAGCAGCACTTGCTATGGCAAGTGCGCCATGCTAACTGGCTATCGGTTTAACACATACAGGTTGTGGTATTGTTTTTACCCGCACTGTCATCAGTGGCCTTGTTGGCCCTCACTGACCTTACTGCCTTGATAATAACTCTTCTAGGTGACTTCTCACTGTCTTCATATGGTAATTATCAACTAGGTGTTTCCCATTCTGGGAGACCCCTCTTACTTAGTATTATATCTCCTTCGTAGCCCATTCCACGTATTTATCGTGGTTACTGAGACTTGTCTCTTGTTTGGGTACTACTTTGTAGTTCCTTTAGCGGTTGGTATACCGTTGGTGTATCACTTAACAACTGTGGTTCCGTAGACACTCGTCTCGGGTTTTATTAATCCATCTCCTGCCTGTTGCACGGTCGGTGCGTTGCAAGCTGGTTGTTCTCGATGCTCAGCATGTCGACCCAGGTTGCCGGAAATTCTATTCTCTTATACACAAAACCCTTCATTCTTCGCTATTAAATGCGGTTAACACTGTTCAGATGGAGACCGTCTCCGGGATTCCCAGTTTTCGGGATCTACCGTATGACAGGTTCTCCGTACCCTAAAGGTATTTAATAACAGCCAGATCGGGTATTCCCGAGTAAGAGTGGACTTCCATCTCTCTGGCATTCTTGCCCAAGTTATAAAACAGGGATTGTGGAGGGTGGGATGGATATTGTAGGTTTCCAGTACACACTGGAAATTCCTATCTAGCGTATCTCTCACGCTATCACTCAACCCTTAACCCAAGGTACTTAAATCCTAACTCGGTACTTCCTAAGCTCGGTAATTCAGTCATCAGAGCGATACTTCGCTCTGATACCACTTTTTGTAACACCCCATCCAACATTAACACACTTACAATAAACTGCAGCGGAAAAACAACTTCATCACATTACTTATCTCGTTGGTGTTACACGCCGTTAGCCACCCACTGGCTAACAAGGCTAATACACATATATTGTACCGGTCTGATGGGCTAAATTCCCGAGCGACTACACATTACTTATCCCTTTCCATTAACAACAACAACAACGTACACCTTCCAACTATACCGAGTACTTATAACTAATGCCGATAACAATTCCGGTCTTACTACACCTACTGTATATATATACAACATAAACGATTACCCATGTACAACGACTACCCGTCCTACTCTCGAACGGCTTCCAGCACTTCGTACCTGAAATAGGAAAAGAAGAGAAAGGGTGGCCCCCAAGGGCTCAGCACCTTTGCTGGTATGGTAATCCCGCAGCCCACATGCTACCGGGCCACGCACAACTAATTGTCGTCTTAGCATGCGGTTGATTATTTTTAAATCATGCATGCAACTGTAAACACAACACATAATCATTTCGCCTCAACGGGCTCAACAAGCGGATAATATATCCTTACTTAATAAGTCACTCATGGTATTCATCATCCCTAGAGTGTTCCTCCTCTAATGGAGCTACTTCCTTAATAGACGACACATACCCTTAAATCGGGTTATCCTTAAACGCCTCTTATCACAAACTGGGAATCATATCCATGATCCACACACTCCACATTATACAACCTACAACATACACTACATACCACACTTAACAACACTTTGCACGTTTTCACGTGCACAACATAATACCGCAATAGATATTGCATCACAACAAAAATACATAACATAACGGGAGTGGTTCTCTTAGGAACCGACCCAAACATTGTTTATACACTGGTGAGCCTAGAGAATGTTGCCAGTCTCATGATAAGCTCGTTAGACAATAACAACAACACTCATTACCGTCCTAATAGTTGGACGAGTAACTTAAGTTAAGGCGGTTCGGGTTTGGAGGCCCGAACACACCACACAAACACATGTTCCCCCTAAACCGATCATAAGTCAGAATAGCTAAGCTTTGGAGTAAGCTAATGGGAGATCATAACCCGTGAGGGAAACAACCATACAAAGAGAAGGGTAAGGCTAGGAAGGATACCCTCTCCCAAACAACGCGCGACCGGCCAAACCGGATTCCTCACCACTGTTAGTACATACTTACTTTAGATATTAGTTAGAACCCCACTATGGAGTCTATCATGACTACACACCATACAGTATTACAACTGGGTTAAACACACAAAGGAGATCCCTACATTCACATACACATATCACACAATTAACGCACGCATAGCCGTGGTTAGTACGTCCCATGGTTCGGTCGTTTACTCCGAATACCGAACTCTCATGTGATCCTAAACTCAGTTAACTAAGGTTAACACTTCCGAGGTTAAATGGTATCGGAGTTGAACACGCCACATAAATGAATTACTGTAAACTCATTACATGTTTTATCTTACAACGTGGCAAACATACAGAAAAAACACATTGGCATACAAGCCGGTGTAATCCGGTAGGACACAGGTTGCAAGAAAACCATACCTGTCACCGGAGTCCACTTTACCACGTCCACTTATGTTCCTCGAGCAATTCTCGAACAACTGATAACATTACATATACTTTTATTAACTTCGGGGTAACATGATTGTTTAATGTCTAATGCTTATAACTTTCCCCCGTTAACTTAGTTACATAACTTCACTTTTAACTTGTTTTATTTTTACATTTTAATACATCTTTTCACCCACTTAATTGTCATTAAAACTCACCTAACAAGTCCTTAACACCTCATAACATCATTACCATCAATCCCCATCATTACACATCATTCTATACCTTAAACAATGTTTTTGGTCCATACAACACCTTGTCCGAACTTGTGTCCGGACTTCCCAAGTTCGGACACAAGCGACCTAATACTGAAAACCATACACACGTCCGAACTTGTGTCCGGACTTCCAAGTTCGGACACAGTTCGAGAGTAAATCCCAGATAGAAACAGTCACGTCCGAACTTGTGTCCGGACTTCCCAAGTTCGGACACAGTTCGAGAATGAGAAAATCCTTTATCCAACAGAGCCTGTCCGAACTTCCATGTCCGGACGGAAGTTCGGACACGGCAAAACATTCAATTTCCAAGTCTTTAAACACTTAACCAATTTCACCAAACTTCTCCTAAAGCCTCATAATGTTTCCTAACATCATTTGGCACATCAAACACACCTTTAGGCATGTGCTAAACTCTTTAAATCACTCACCAAAACCATCTTATCATTCACAAATTTCTTACAAAATTCCTAGCACTTGGGATGTTTTCTCCTTAAGATTTTTAAGTGGTAGTTCACCAATAATGACCACTACACCAAGGTGTTTCCTCTACACCTTAACATCATCTCTCAACTTCTTTTCTTACTAACTAAACCTCCTTTTTCACATCTTACCTAATCATCACTTATTCCTTGGATATCAACATTACCTCAACCTTAACAAACTCCTCCAAGACTTAAATACATCCTCAAAACACACATTGAATTCCTAGAACTTCCAAGATAACACCTAAATTCTTGCATCACTCTAAATCACCTTAACCCATGTTTTCTTCTCAAGTAAACATTTATTCACCTTTAACACTTCCTAGTTCACCAAAACTTTCTTAAAACACTTAGAACTTCCTACACATTTCCCCAAATTTGGCCATAGCTTCTCTTGTATTTACTCACATCCAAACACTTAGGTTTTTACCTTATTTCATTCAAGAACACCTAAAATCCATCAACACTTTTTATACACAAACTTCACACATTTAGCACTACATCACAATATAGTGCATAAGCTTAAATTGCTTGGCACTTAGGCCCTTAAACAACATGGCTCTTAGGCCCTTAAATTGCATAACCTTAAACACTGAATTTCCCACATAAATAATGCCTTTAACCTGCAAATACATACACCATTACATATGTTCTTTTACTAGTCTCCTTGAGAACACTTTACTAGGCCATTCACCATTTGCTCTTTAGGTAGTTTTAACAAGCATTATAAGCTTATTTCTCCTAAGGCATTAAACCACATTAAGATAGCATATTTACCTCTTTTCCTCCCAAATTTCTTCTTGTTTCCTTACAAAACCGGTAAGGCATTTGGTTCCTTGCCAACTACTAAACATTATACAAACAACATAATGAGTATTCAAGCTTTAAGCTCCATCTCATTGTAAACCCTAGGTTTACATTATTTCAAAACATTAATGTAGTTGTTTTACCTTAATCTTTGAAGGGTGTTTGAATATCTATGAAGAGAGGACTCCACCTAGTCCTTGAAAGATTCAAAGGAGCTAGAACAAAGCAACACAAGGAGCTCCATTAATGAATATTTTCGGTCACACACAAAACATGGATGAAACTTGATTTTTCTTTGAGATTCCTTACCTAGGAGCAAAGGAGATCAATAATATGTGGAAAGACAAGCTCAAGCTCCATTAATGGTGGAACTCCATGGCACCGAAATGGGGCTCTTGAAGTTTTGAGAAGGTAGGAATGAAGAGCTTGATGATAGGAAGAGAATGGTGGTGTTTGTTTTTGATTTGGTTAAGTGAGTCATGAGATATTACAATGGAAGATGGTGAAATGGTGCTGGTGCTGTAGCTTCACCGTGAGAACAGAAGAGAAGAGAGGTAGAAGAAGAAGGACCGTTTGAAATGAAGGGAGAAATGAGAGAAGTGAGTTGGTTTTGTTTTTGAAGATATTTATGACTTAAAGCAAATAGTAACTTATGAGTCATCTTTATTTACTTAATAAGGTAACATGTTTGGTGACTCACTACTACAAAAACCGGCCCCCTTTTAAGCCTAGGGGTAATATAGTCTTTATTGACTCATTTAATTACTTATAACATCATATGTTACAAACTAGCTTATAAAAATCACTATTCACTAAAACAAGGCACATAGAAGTGAAATTTTTGATTTCCCATTGATATTGCCACCCAAATGTGATACTATATAGTACACATGTTAATTAAAGAGTAATGATGGACATTTAGCCATTCAAAACTCATTTACAAGACAATTTTTCAAAAACGTGCTTTAAGACTCCTTAAAGCACATTTTGTGTTTTAACTTGTTTTCAAGCTTGGTTTCCTTTAGTAATTGATTAATATTCATTAACATATAAAAGGTATAGGTATGACCATTAGGTCTTATACAAATTCATCCCAAGCTTAGAGCACATTTTTGCTCATATTGACTTTAAGGTATTTTCTTGTGTTTTATTTGGTTTTAACTGCCCACCAAGGTTTCCTAAGGACTTATTTAGCCTTATTAAATCATAATTGAATATTATTAAGTCTTGGTAGGCTCTTTGGGTCCTAACCAAGTTCACTCATAGCTTAGAGCATGTTTTTGCTCAAACTGTGTCTTAATGCTTTATTGCATTTACTATGGTCTAAATTGTTCACTGATGTTACTAAGGCACTTTTTAGCCTTTACATACCATAGTTTGATATTTAAACCACATATCAAGGTTTGGGGTATTTCAATCTACCCCCCTTAACAGAACTTCGTCCTCGAAGTTCACACTTTCCTCACATCATTAGATTAGAACACAGGAATCACTTGGAAATAACTTCCATAACCAAACACACTTTACATCACAACCTCGGACCTAATGTTCCGGGCAACACATTCACATCCACACATAACATAACATATCCACATGATAACCTCGGACTCTTTGGTCCGGGTATCTTAACAACACTTACACATACATAACAACCCCTTGGACTCACTAGTCTCGGGTAACATCACAACATTTGGACACATAGGTCCCCATACATAACAGTCTTTAGACACTTAGGTCTATGTAACACAAACACATTTAGACTCATAGGTCTCAATAGCATACACTTTAGGAGATCAAAGTCAAAATAACATTTATTACACATACACACAACATGTCATAGCATGTATAACAATCCAAAATATCTTTTACATATACACTGTGATCCCGCAGAACCCGGTCGCGATGGACACCTTCCGTCCCCGTGCCTTTGGAGATCAAAACAATCATTTAAGTTTAAAATTTCCTTGTGAGGTTAAGTAAGAAGACTTTACGTAAAGTATCCATCAACGTTTTATAAATACCAATTTAAAATCCTTTTGAAAACACACACAACTCCAAGTCCAACTTAAGCTCTTTGCTTCATTTCTTAGCGTGGTTATTTGTGACCACTTATAGGGAGTTTCAGAGTCATCCACCCTGATGTGATCAGCATCAGTGTTGAACTATCCTTCCACCCTAATTTTGTTCGGCTTCCCTTGATCACATGCAATCAAGTTCCACCTCCCACTTCATTTTCAAGCATCAAGTAAATCACTCATTTCCAATTTTCTATCTTTTTAATCATTCTAATCATGATCATACATCTCCAAAGGATAGAACTCCGTCTATCAGTTACCTCCACTCACTTTAAATCCGTTGCCTAGGAATCTTATTCTCATTAGGTTTATATTGATCTCATACCCTTTTATGAATCACTATATAGTATATATACACATATATTTTATCAAAATACAACACACAACTTCACATTTATACTCTGTCGGGGCTTTGTTTTCCCCCGGGAGCTTCTCTACTCCCCACAATTGTACTCCACCACACTGTTGACAAATACACACACTTATCACAATGGTATTCGCGATCTTCTGTGCGCAATTACACAATTAAACCATGAAGAATGTGTATGTTTACGTAACACACACACCAATCATCAAAACAATATATATTTTGTGCTATGCACAATATAATCACATACACTGTACCTTGTACGGTAATATACACTAAGTGGTTTTGCGCTCTACCCTACCCCCCTTAAAAGGGATTACGCCCACGTAATCAATCACTAAGCATTGGCTTAAATGTTCTGCCGTCGTGAAGTGTTTTAACTTCCACGCGGTCTATTACACAATGGATTCTGATTAGAGGATCTTAACCATATTGGCGGTTTAGTTCCTAAACCAAGAATTCTTATTGGAGTTTGGTTTAAACTCTTAGTTGTTTCGATTTCTGGCCTTTTGCTTCTAGGCGTTAATAATTAGCCATTCACCTCGGTTCACCATGTACATTCAACACTTGACTCACTGGCTCACTAGTTCGCTGCGAAACTCTAGTAACTGTAGAGCTCAATTGCCCTTTGTTATTCTTACTGTATTGTACATCCCAATCGTCACCTTCATCTGGGTAACAATGGTTTCTCAACCCGACGCGTGGTATCTCTTACCGTTAGCGAATTCGGTGAGTTATAAACTTTCTATCCACTTCACAACAATTTACTAGTACAGCTATGTATTTCACAATGATTGACTTGTTCCCTTCCGGCTTATTGTTGGTTGAGATTGAGCTACTACCTAGTGTGTAGTGCTCTCTCAGCTATTTACAACATTTGGGGTATATTCCATACCGATATTTGGCAGTTAGTGCTACTGTAGTCACTTACTGTTAATCATGTCACTTACTGTACAAGTACTTTTTTTTTCTTTTGGTGCGGCCTTGCATTTCCTATGCATCGGCCATTATAACCTTATTGCTCCACAGTTAACATGTTTCAAATTCCTAGCTATCTCATTCGATCATTACTGCACAAGTGCAATACCAAAACACTCAGTCATACAGAGTGCAGAGGTGTAAACTCTTGACAGTAAATCTCTTATGCGACTCGCCATGGAATTCACACTGAGTTTCCTTATCACATAGTACCGACCATTGGCTCATTGCCCAGTCTGTGTATCATCACTTATCTTGCATCTCCACTGAGTTTAACTCATAATTGGTCTTATCTGTTACATTATCGTTTAACAACATTTATACAACGGTCGCTTGTTGCGCACCGTGCTCTTACTCCCTGTATAACATCAGCTTATATCGTATCTACTGTCACCTCAACTTCCACACATAAACTTACATCATTCACATTACGGTTCATCCCTCCTTTGGATGACTACTAAATGCTCCTTGAGCATCGATCATTCGAGTCACAAGCCGGCATTATTCAGCCAGGTGCTTCACTTTATACACATACTACTAAGCTAATTGCTCTCTTTCAATAATAACATCGTCCATCCTTAACATATTTCTTGAACTTGATTCACATAACTACCGCTCCTGCGGTGTCACAATATCGAGAGGTATCCCCATTCTTAATGCAGTGGTTCGTTTACCACTCTATTCACTTATACAACATAAACTTCTACAATCAATCTAATTTTCATAACACATTTTATTTGTGGCTTATAAGCCTTACTGCCTTGAGCTGCGCTCATTGTAGGCTGTCCACACACATGTACTTCTCTGTACAACATTACATGGTTTGGATATTATATTGAGCTCCATGACAAGGTCGTCACATCACGTTTCCTTTCACGGAATGCCCCCTTAGGATTGCCAGTCCGTCTCCTGACAACTTATGTCTAAACTGGGTGTTAATTTCAACCCTCGTGTTTCTGTCACGTCATTTCATGCAACAACTGTTGATGCGAACACCCTTCAAGGATTTTTCCTGGGTGTTGTTAAGTTATGCTTTTACATTTAGTTCACACTTATTGATATATTGAGTTAGCCACGCCGTTTGCGTTCTTAAATGACTTATTATCTCCTTCTGTGAAGATCAACATTTCCTGGTAGTGTAAGTACTCATTCTGGGAGTTTTCATCCCGTTCATTGCACATTAATGTGTCCACATTAGTCATCTACTTGCCATGTACAGGCTAGGTCACCGTTCCAGCTAACATGTTTTCCCTAAGGATCCTTAAGACATATGTGATGTCTTTACATAACAGTTTGTGCCCTTCGCACTTCCTAACTCTTAAACATTTCCTTGAGAGGAATTCACTAATCCTTTTAGTCTCGTTAACTTAACTGAGTTCCTTAGCTTCAACCATTCATGGTAATCCTTAGCTCTTGTTTGTTTTATACTGCTGACCGTAGTACGGAGTCGACTACTTCCCGTGTTTCGGACTCTACTCGTATACATATGTGGGGTACCATACTGATACATTACTACTTACCCAACTAACCCATAAGTAGGTCTGTCAGGCCCACAAGCTCCTATCGGAGTGCGGTCGTCCCACAATTCAGTTGGTACACTCGTAGTGTCCGTCACACGCCTAGGTGAAGTATTCTGTTGTCAACTCCCTTATATTGTCCCGTGACAATATTCATTCCATGCTTCCCGAACTTAATCGAGGGAAAGTTTATCCATTGTTGTATCCTTGTGAACTGTCCTTGGTCTTACTGGTTTGGTTTAAAAGAAGGTTGGAAAGAAGTGTTGGTTTGAAAGAAAATCTGGTTTTGAAAAGAAAGGGTTTGAATAAATCTGGGTTGAAAGAAAAATTTTCATGGTTTCACAACATCTTCCTACCTTAACCAAGTCTAGCTTCTTGCTGACTGGTGTACTTCCAATTACAGGGGTTAGGCTAACAGGCCCTTCCACTGTTATGACGATCACATTTAACCTTCTAGTACTTTGCTAAGTACTTTGTAATGGTTATAAATTTCCCGAACAGCCCTGTTATAGCAGCACTTGCTATGGCAAGTGCGCCATGCTAACTGGCTATCGGTTTAACACATACAGGTTGTGGTATTGTTTTTACCCGCACTGTCATCAGTGGCCTTGTTGGCCCTCACTGACCTTACTGCCTTGATAATAACTCTTCTAGGTGACTTCTCACTGTCTTCATATGGTAATTATCAACTAGGGTGTTTCCCATTCTGGGAGACCCCTCTTACTTAGTATTATATCTCCTTCGTAGCCCATTCCACGTATTTATCGTGGTTACTGAGACTTGTCTCTTGTTTGGGTACTACTTTGTAGTTCCTTTAGCGGTTGGTATACCGTTGGTGTATCACTTAACAACTGTGGTTCCGTAGACACTCGTCTCGGGTTTTATTAATCCATCTCCTGCCTGTTGCACGGTCGGTGCGTTGCAAGCTGGTTGTTCTCGACTGCTCAGCATGTCGACCCAGGTTGCCGGAAATTCTATTCTCTTATACACAAAACCCTTCATTCTTCGCTATTAAATGCGGTTAACACTGTTCAGATGGAGACCGTCTCCGGGATTCCCAGTTTTCGGGATCTACCGTATGACAGGTTCTCCGTACCCTAAAGGTATTTAATAACAGCCAGATCGGGTATTCCCGAGTAAGAGTGGACTTCCATCTCTCTGGCATTCTTGCCCAAGTTATAAAACAGGGATTGTGGAGGGTGGGATGGATATTGTAGGTTTCCAGTACACACTGGAAATTCCTATCTAGCGTATCTCTCACGCTATCACTCAACCCTTAACCCAAGGTACTTAAATCCTAACTCGGTACTTCCTAAGCTCGGTAATTCAGTCATCAGAGCGATACTTCGCTCTGATACCACTTTTTGTAACACCCCATCCAACATTAACACACTTACAATAAACTGCAGCGGAAAAACAACTTCATCACATTACTTATCTCGTTGGTGTTACACGCCGTTAGCCACCCACGTGGCTAACAAGGCTAATACACATATATTGTACCGGTCTGATGGGCTAAATTCCCGAGCGACTACACATTACTTATCCCTTTCCATTAACAACAACAACAACGTACACCTTCCAACTATACCGAGTACTTATAACTAATGCCGATAACAATTCCGGTCTTACTACACCTACTGTATATATACAACATAAACGATTACCCATGTACAACGACTACCCGTCCTACTCTCGAACGGCTTCCAGCACTTCGTACCTGAAATAGGAAAAGAAGAGAAAGGGTGGCCCCCAAGGGGCTCAGCACCTTTGCTGGTATGGTAATCCCGCAGCCCACATGCTACCGGGCCACGCACAACTAATTGTCGTCTTAGCATGCGGTTGATTATTTTTAAATCATGCACGCAACTGTAAACACACAACACATAATCATTTCGCCTCAACGGGCTCAACAAGCGGATAATATATCCTTGCTTAATAAGTCACTCATGGTATTCATCATCCCTAGAGTGTTCCTCCTCTAATGGAGCTACTTCCTTAATAGACGACACATACCCTTAAATCGGGTTATCCTTAAACGCCTCTTATCACAAACTGGGAATCATATCCATGATCCACACACTCCACATTATACAACCTACAACATACACTACATACCACACTTAACAACACTTTGCACGTTTTCACGTGCACAACATAATACCGCAATAGATATTGCATCACAACAAAAATACATAACATAACGGGAGTGGTTCTCTTAGGAACCGACCCAAACATTGTTTATACACTGGTGAGCCTAGAGAATGTTGCCAGTCTCATGATAAGCTCGTTAGACAATAACAACAACACTCATTACCGTCCTAATAGTTGGACGAGTAACTTAAGTTAAGGCGGTTCGGGTTTGGAGGCCCGAACACACCACACAAACACATGTTCCCCCTAAACCGATCATAAGTCAGAATAGCTAAGCTTTGGAGTAAGCTAATGGGAGATCATAACCCGTGAGGGAAACAACCATAACAAAGAGAAGGGTAAGGCTAGGAAGGATACCCTCTCCCAAACAACGCGCGACCGGCCAAACCGGATTCCTCACCACTGTTAGTACATACTTACTTTAGATATTAGTTAGAACCCCACTATGGAGTCTATCATGACTACACACCATACAGTATTACAACTGGGTTAAACACACAAGGGAGATCCCTACATTCACATACACATATCACACAATTAACGCACGCATAGCCGTGGTTAGTACGTCCCATGGTTCGGTCGTTTACTCCGAATACCGAACTCTCATGTGATCCTAAACTCAGTTAACTAAGGTTAACACTTCCGAGGTTAAATGGTATCGGAGTTGAACACGCCACATAAATGAATTACTGTAAACTCATTACATGTTTTATCTTACAACGTGGCAAACATACAGAAAAAACACATTGGCATACAAGCCGGTGTAATCCGGTAGGACACAGGTTGCAAGAAAACCATACCTGTCACCGGAGTCCACTTTACCACGTCCACTTATGTTCCTCGAGCAATTCTCGAACAACTGATAACATTACATATACTTTTATTAACTTCGGGGTAACATGATTGTTTAATGTCTAATGCTTATAACTTTCCCCCGTTAACTTAGTTACATAACTTCACTTTTAACTTGTTTTATTTTTACATTTTAATACATCTTTTCACCCACTTAATTGTCATTAAAACTCACCTAACAAGTCCTTAACAACCTCATAACATCATTAACCATCAATCCCCATCATTACACATCATTTCTATACCTTAAACAATGTTTTTGGTCCATACAACACCTTGTCCGAACTTGTGTCCGGACTTCCCAAGTTCGGACACAAGCCGCGACCTAATACTGAAAACCATACACACGTCCGAACTTGTGTCCGGACTTCCCAAGTTCGGACACAGTTCGAGAGTAAATCCCAGATAGAAACAGTCACGTCCGAACTTGTGTCCGGACTTCCCAAGTTCGGACACAGTTCGAGAATGAGAAAATCCTTTATCCAAGCCCTGTCCGAACTTCCATGTCCGGACGGAAGTTCGGACACGGCAAAACATTCAATTTCCAAGTCTTTAAACACTTAACCAATTTCACCAAACTTCTCCTAAAGCCTCATAATGTTTCCTAACATCATTTGGCACATCAAACACACCTTTAGGCATGTGCTAAACTCTTTAAATCACTCACCAAAACCATCTTATCATTCACAAATTTCTTACAAAATTCCTAGCACTTGGGATGTTTTCTCCTTAAGATTTTTAAGTGGTAGTTCACCAATAATGACCACTACACCAAGGTGTTTCCTCTACACCTTAACATCATCTCTCAACTTCTTTTCTTACTAACTAAACCTCCTTTTTCACATCTTACCTAATCATCACTTATTCCTTGGATATCAACATTACCTCAACCTTAAACAAACTCCTCCAAGACTTAAATACATCCTCAAAACACACATTGAATTCCTAGAACTTCCAAGATAACACCTAAATTCTTGCATCACTCTAAATCACCTTAACCCATGTTTTCTTCTCAAGTAAACATTTATTCACCTTTAACACTTCCTAGTTCACCAAAACTTTCTTAAAACACTTAGAACTTCCTACACATTTCCCCAAATTTGGCCATAGCTTCTCTTGTATTTACTCACATCCAAACACTTAGGTTTTTACCTTATTTCATTCAAGAACACCTAAAATCCATCAAACACTTTTTATACACAAACTTCACACATTTAGCACTACATCACAATATAGTGCATAAGCTTAAATTGCTTGGCACTTAGGCCCTTAAACAACATGGCTCTTAGGCCCTTAAATTGCATAACCTTAAACACTGAATTTCCCACATAAATAATGCCTTTAACCTGCAAATACATACACCATTACATATGTTCTTTTACTAGTCTCCTTGAGAACACTTTACTAGGCCATTCACCATTTGCTCTTTAGGTAGTTTTAACAAGCATTATAAGCTTATTTCTCCTAAGGCATTAAACCACATTAAGATAGCATATTTACCTCTTTTCCTCCCAAATTTCTTTCTTGTTTCCTTACAAAACCGGTAAGGCATTTGGTTCCTTGCCAACTACTAAACATTATACAAACAACATAATGAGTATTCAAGCTTTAAGCTCCATCTCATTGTAAACCCTAGGTTTACATTATTTCAAAACATTAATGTAGTTGTTTTACCTTAATCTTTGAAGGGTGTTTGAATATCTATGAAGAGAGGACTCCACCTAGTCCTTGAAAGATTCAAATGGAGCTAGAACAAAGCAACACAAGGAGCTCCATTAATGAATATTTTCGGTCACACACAAAACATGGATGAAACTTGATTTTTCTTTGAGATTCCTTACCTAGGAGCAAAGGAGATCAATAATATGTGGAAAGACAAGCTCAAGCTCCATTAATGGTGGAACTCCATGGCACCGAAATGGGGCTCTTGAAGTTTTGAGAAGGTAGGAATGAAGAGCTTGATGAGAGGAAGAGAATGGTGGTGTTTGTTTTTGATTTGGTTAAGTGAGTCATGAGATATTGACAATGGAAGATGGTGAAATGGTGCTGGTGCTGTAGCTTCACCGTGAGAACAGAAGAGAAGAGAGGTAGAAGAAGAAGGGAACCGTGTGAAATGAAGGGAGAAATGAGAGAAGTGAGTTTGGTTTTGTTTTTGAAGATATTTATGACTTAAAGCAAATAGTAACTTATGAGTCATCTTTATTTACTTAATAAGGTAACATGTTTGGTGACTCACTACTACAAAAACCGGCCCCCTTTTAAGCCTAGGGGTAATATAGTCTTTATTGACTCATTTAATTACTTATAACATCATATGTTACAAACTAGCTTATAAAAATCACTATTCACTAAAACAAGGCACATAGAAGTGAAATTTTTGATTTCCCATTGATATTGCCACCCAAATGTGATACTATATAGTACACATGTTAATTAAAGAGTAATGATGGACATTTAGCCATTCAAAACTCATTTACAAGACAATTTTTCAAAAACGTGCTTTAAGACTCCTTAAAGCACATTTTGTGTTTTAACTTGTTTTCAAGCTTGGTTTCCTTTAGTAATTGATTTAATATGTTCATTAACATATAAATAAGGTATAGGTATGACCATTAGGTCTTATACAAATTCATCCCAAGCTTAGAGCACATTTTTGCTCATATTGACTTTAAGGTATTTTCTTGTGTTTTATTTGGTTTAACTGCCCACCAAGGTTTCCTAAGGACTTATTTAGCCTTATTAAATCATAATTGAATATTATTAAGTCTTGGTAGGCTCTTTGGGTCCTAACCAAGTTCACTCATAGCTTAGAGCATGTTTTTGCTCAAACTGTGTCTTAATGCTTTATTGCATTTACTATGGTCTAAATTGTTCACTGATGTTACTAAGGCACTTTTTAGCCTTTACATACCATAGTTTGATATTTAAACCACATATCAAGGTTTGGGGTATTTCAATCTACCCCCCTTAACAGAACTTCGTCCTCGAAGTTCACACTTTCCTCACATCATTAGATTAGAACACAGGAATCACTTGGAAATAAACTTCCATAACCAAACACACTTTACATCACAACCTCGGACCTAATGTTCCGGGCAACACATTCACATCCACACATAACATAACATATCCACATGATAACCTCGGACTCTTTGGTCCGGGTATCTTAACAACACTTACACATACATAACAACCCCTTGGACTCACTAGTCTCGGGTAACATCACAACATTTGGACACATAGGTCCCCATAACATAACAGTCTTTAGACACTTAGGTCTATGTAACACAACACATTTAGACTCATAGGTCTCAATAGCATACACTTTAGGAGATCAAAGTCAAAATAACATTTATTACACATACCACAAACATGTCATAGCATGTATAACAATCCAAAATATCTTTACATATACACTGTGATCCCGCAGAACCCGGTCGCGATGGACACCTTCCGTCCCCGTGCCTTTGGGAGATCAAAACAATCATTTAAGTTTAAAATTTCCTTGTGAGGTTAAGTAAGAAGACTTTAATTACGTAAAGTATCCATCAACGTTTTATAAATACCAATTTAAAATCCTTTGAAAACACACACAACTCCAAGTCCAACTTAAGCTCTTGCTTCATTTCTTAGCGTGGTTATTTGTGACCACTTATAGGGAGTTTCAAGAGTCATCCAACCCTGATGTGATCAGCATCAGTGTTGAACTATCCTTCCACCCTAATTTGTGTTCGGCTTCCCTTGATCACATGCCAATCAAGTTCCACCTCCCACTTCATTTTCAAGCATCAAGTAAATCACTCATTTCCAATTTTCTATCTTTTTAATCATTCTAATCATGATCATACATCTCCAAAGGATAGAACTCCGTCTATCAGTTACCTCCACTCACTTTAATCCTGTTGCCTAGGGAATCTTATTCTCATTAGGTTTTATGATCTCATACCCTTTTATGAATCACTATATAGTATATATACACATATATTTTATCAAAATACAACACACAACTTCACATTTATACTCTGTCGGGGCTTTTGTTCCCCCGGGAGCTTCTCTACTCCCCACAATTGTACTATTACACAATGGATTCTGATTAGAGGATCTTAACCATATTGGCGGTTTAGTTCCTAAACCAAGAATTCTTATTGGAGTTTGTTTAAACTCTTAGTTGGTTTCGATTCTGGCCTGTTAGGCTTCTAGGCGTTAATAATTAGCCATTCACTCGTGTTCACCATGTACATTCAACACTTGAATCACTGGCTCACTAGTTTCTGCTGCGAAACTCTTGTAACTGTAGAGCTCAATTGCCCCATTTGTTATTCTTACTGTATTGTACATCCCCAATCGTCACCTTCATCTGGGTAACAATGGTTTCTCAACCGACGCGTGGTATCTCTTACCGTTAGCGAATTCGGTGAGTTATAAACTTTCTATCCACTTCCACAACAATTTACTATGTATACAGCTATGTATTTCACAATGATTGACTTGTTCCCTTCCGGCTTATTGTTGGTTGAGATTGAGCTACTACCCAGTGTGTAGTGCTCTCTCAGCTATTTACAACATTTGGGGTATATTCCATACCGATATTTGGCAGTTAGTGCTACTGTAGTCACTTACTGTTAATCATGTCACTTACTGTACAAGTACTTTTTTTTTCTTTTGGTGCGGCCTTGCATTTCCTATGCATCGGCCATTATAACCTTATTGCTCCACAGTTAACATGTTTCAAATTCCTAGCTATCTCATTCGATCATTACTGCACAAGTGCAATACCAAAACACTCAGTCATACAGAGTGCAGAGGTGTAAACTCTTGACAGTAAATCTCTTATGCGACTCGCCATGGAATTCACATGAGTTTCCTTATCACATAGTACCGACCATTGGCTCATTGCCCAGTCTGTGTATCATCACTTATCTTGCATCTCCACTGAGTTTAACTCATAATTGGTCTTATCTGTTACATTATCGTTTAACAACATTTATACAACGGTCGCTTGTTGCGCACCGTGCTCTTACTCCCTGTATAACATCAGCTTATATCGTATCTACTGTCACCTCAACTTCCACACATAAACTTACATCATTCACATTACGGTTCATCCCTCCTTTGGATGACTACTAAATGCTCCTTGAGCATCGATCATTCGAGTCACAAGCCGGCATTATTCAGCCAGGTGCTTCACTTTATACACATACTACTAAGCTAATTGCTCTCTTTCAATAATAACATCGTCCATCCTTAACATATTTCTTGAACTTGATTCACATAACTACCGCTCCTGCGGTGTCACAATATCGAGAGTATCCCCATTCTTAATGCAGTGGTTCGTTTACCACTCTATTCACTTATACAACATAAACTTCTACATCAATCTAATTTTCATAACACATTTTATTTGTGGCTTATAAGCCTTACTGCCTTGAGCTGCGCTCATTGTAGGCTGTCCACACACATGTACTTCTCTGTACAACATTACATGGTTTGGATATTATATTGAGCTCCATGACAAGGTCGTCACATCACGTTTCCTTTCACGGAATGCCCCCTTAGGATTGCCAGTCCGTCTCCTGACAACTTATGTCTAAACTGGGTGTTAATTTCAACCCTCGTGTTTCTGTCACGTCATTCATGCAACAACTGTTGATGCGAACACCCTTCAAGGATTTTTCCTGGGTGTTGTTAAGTTATGCTTTTACATTTAGTTCACACTTATTGATATATTGAGTTAGCCACGCCGTTTGCGTTCTAAATGACTTATTATCTCCTTCTGTGAAGATCAACATTTCCTGGTAGTGTAAGTACTCATTCTGGGAGTTTTCATCCCGTTCATTGCACATTAATGTGTCCACATAGTCATCTACTTGCCATGTACAGGCTAGGTCACCGTTCTAGCTAACATGTTTTATCCCTAAGGATCCTTAAGACATATGTGATGTCTTTACATAACAGTTTGTGCCCTTCGCACTTCCTAACTCTTAAACATTTCCTTGAGAGAATTCACTAATCCTTTTAGTCTCGTTAACTTAACTGAGTTCCTTAGCTTCAACCATTCATGGTAATCCTTAGCTCTTGTTTGTTTTATACTGCTGACCGTAGTACGGTCGACTACTTCCCGTGTTTCGGACTCTACTCGTATACATATGTGGGGTACCATACTGATACATTACTACTTACCCAACTAACCCATAAGTAGGTCTGTCAGGCCCACAAGCTCCTATCGGAGTGCGGTCGTCCCACAATTCAGTTGGTACACTCGTAGTGTCCGTCACACGCCTAGGTGAAGTATTCTGTTGTCAACTCCCTTATATTGTCCCGTGACAATATTCATTCCATGCTTCCCGAACTTAATCGAGGGAAAGTTTATCCATTGTTGTATCCTTGTGAACTGTCCTTGGTCTTACTGGTTTGGTTTAAAAGAAGGTTGGAAAGAAGTGTTGGTTTGAAAGAAAATCTGGTTTTGAAAAGAAAAGGGTTTGAATAAATCTGGGTTGAAAGAAAAATTTTCATGGTTTCACAACATCTTCCTACCTTAACCAAGTCTAGCTTCTTGCTGACTGGTGTACTTCCAATTACAGGGGTTAGGCTAACAGGCCCTTCCACTGTTATGACGATCACATTTAACCTTCTAGTACTTTGCTAAGTACTTTGTAATGGTTATAAATTTCCCGAACAGCCCTGTTATAGCAGCACTTGCTATGGCAAGTGCGCCATGCTAACTGGCTATCGGTTTAACACATACAGGTTGTGGTATTGTTTTTACCCGCACTGTCATCAGTGGCCTTGTTGGCCCTCACTGACCTTACTGCCTTGATAATAACTCTTCTAGGTGACTTCTCACTGTCTTCATATGGTAATTATCAACTAGGGTGTTTCCCATTCTGGGAGACCCCTCTTACTTAGTATTATATCCTTCGTAGCCCATTCTACGTATTATCGTGGTTACTGAGACTTGTCTCTTGTTTGGGTACTACTTTGTAGTTCCTTTAGCGGTTGGTATACCGTTGGTGTATCACTTAACAACTGTGGTTCCGTAGACACTCGTCTCGGGTTTTATTAATCCATCTCCTGCCTGTTGCACGGTCGGTGCGTTGCAAGCTGGTTGTTCTCGACTGCTCAGCATGTCGACCCAGGTTGCCGGAAATTCTATTCTCTTATACACAAAACCCTTCATTCTTCGCTATTAAATGCGGTTAACACTGTTCAGATGGAGACCGTCTCCGGGATTCCCAGTTTTCGGGATCTACCGTATGACAGGTTCTCCGTACCCTAAAGGTATTTAATAACAGCCAGATCGGGTATTCCCGAGTAAGAGTGGACTTCCATCTCTCTGGCATTCTTGCCCAAGTTATAAAACAGGGATTGTGGAGGGTGGGATGGATATTGTAGGTTTCCAGTACACACTGGAAATTCCTATCTAGCGTATCTCTCACGCTATCACTCAACCCTTAACCCAAGGTACTTAAATCCTAACTCGGTACTTCCTAAGCTCGGTAATTCAGTCATCAGAGCGATACTTCGCTCTGATACCACTTTTTGTAACACACCCCATCCAACATTAACACACTTACAATAAACTGCAGCGGAAAAACAACTTCATCACATTACTTATCTCGTTGGTGTTACACGCCGTTAGCCACCCACGTGGCTAACAAGGCTAATACACATATATTGTACCGTCTGATGGGCTAAATTCCCGAGCGACTACACATTACTTATCCCTTTCCATTAACAACACAACAACGTACACCTTCCAACTATACCGAGTACTTATAACTAATGCCGATAACAATTCCGGTCTTACTACACCTACTGTATATATATACAACATAAACGATTACCCATGTACAACGACTACCCGTCCTACTCTCGAACGGCTTCCAGCACTTCGTACCTGAAATAGGAAAAGAAGAGAAAGGGTGGCCCCCAAGGGGCTCAGCACCTTTGCTGGTATGGTAATCCCGCAGCCCACATGCTACCGGGCCACGCACAACTAATTGTCGTCTTAGCATGCGGTTGATTATTTTTAAATCATGCATGCACTGTAAACACACAACACATACATTTCGCCTCAACGGGCTCAACAAGCGGATAATATATCCTTACTTAATAAGTCACTCATGGTATTCATCATCCCTAGAGTGTTCCTCCTCTAATGGAGCTACTTCCTTAATAGACGACACATACCCTTAAATCGGGTTATCCTTAAACGCCTCTTATCACAAACTGGGAATCATATCCATGATCCACACACTCCACATTATACAACCTACAACATACACTACATACCACACTTAACAACACTTGCACGTTTTCACGTGCACAACACATAAGGCAATAGATATTGCATCACAACAAAATACATAACATAACGGAGTGTTCTCTTAGGAACCGACCCAAACATTGTTTATACACTGGTGAGCCTAGAAATGTTGCCAGTCTCATGATAAGCCGTTAGACAATAACAACAACACTCATTACCGTCCTAATAGTTGGACGAGTAACTTAAGTTAAGGCGGTTCGGGTTTGGAGGCCCGAACAACCACACAAACACATGTTCCCCCTAAACCGATCATAAGTCAGAATAGCTAAGCTTTGGAGTAAGCTAATGGGAGATCATAACCCGTGAGGGAAACAACCATAACAAAGAGAAGGGTAAGGCTAGGAAGGATACCCTCTCCCAAACAACGCGCGACCGCCAAACCGGATTCCTCACCACTGTTAGTACATACTTACTTTAGATATTAGTTAGAACCCCACTATGGAGTCTATCATGACTACACACCATACAGTATTACAACTGGGTTAAACACAAGGGAGATCCCTACATTCACATACACATATCACACAATTAACGCACGCATAGCCGTGGTTAGTACGTCCCATGGTTCGGTCGTTTACTCCGATACCGAACTCTCATGTGATCCTAAACTCAGTTAACTAAGGTTAACACTTCCGAGGTTAAATGGTATCGGAGTTGAACACGCCACATAAATGAATTACTGTAAACTCATTACATGTTTTATCTACAACGTGGCAAACATACAGAAAACAACACTTGGGCATACAAGCCGGTGTAATCCGGTAGGACACAGGTTGCAAGAAAACCATACCTGTCACCGGAGTCCACTTTACCACGTCCACTTATGTTCCTCGAGCAATTCTCGAACAACTGATAACATTACATATACTTTTATTAACTTCGGGGTAACATGATTGTTTAATGTCTAATGCTTATAACTTTCCCCCGTTAACTTAGTTACATAACTTCACTTTTACTTGTTTTATTTTTACATTTTAATACATCTTTTCACCCACTTAATTGTCATTAAAACTCACCTAACAAGTCCTTAACAACCTCATAACATCATTAACCATCAATCCCCATCATTACACATCATTCTATACCTTAAACAATGTTTTTGGTCATACAAACCTTGTCCGAACTTGTGTCCGGACTTCCCAAGTTCGGACACAAGCCGAGACCTAATACTGAAAACTACACACGTCCGAACTTGTGTCCGGACTTCCCAAGTTCGGACACAGTTCGAGAGTAAATCCCAGATAGAAACAGTCACGTCCGAACTTGTGTCCGGACTTCCCAAGTTCGGACACAGTTCGAGAATGAGAAAATCCTTTATCCAACAGAGCCTGTCCGAACTTCCATGTCCGGACGGAAGTTCGGACACGGCAAAACATTCAATTTCCAGTCTTTAAACACTTAACCAATTTCACCAAACTTCTCCTAAAGCCTCATAATGTTTCCTAACATCATTTGCACATCAACACACCTTTAGGCATGTGCTAAACTCTTTAAATCACTCACCAAACCATCTATCATTCACAAATTTCTTACAAAATTCCTAGCACTTGGGATGTTTTCTCCTTAAGATTTTTAAGTGGTAGTTCACCAATAATGACCACACACCAAGGTGGTTTCCTCTAACACCTTAACATCATCTCTCAACTTCTTTTCTTACTAACTAAACCTCCTTTTTACATCTTACCTAATCATCACTTATTCCTTGGATATCAACATTACCTCAACCTTAAACAAACTCCTCCAAGACTTAAATACATCCTCAAAACACATTGAATTCCTAGAACTTCCAAGATAACACCTAAATTCTTGCATCACTCTAATCACCTTAACCCATGTTTTCTTCTCAAGTAACATTTATTCACCTTTAACACTTCCTAGTTTCACCAAAACTTTCTTAAAACACTTAGAAACTTCCTACACATTTCCCCAATTTGGCCATAGCTTCTCTTGTATTTACTCACATCCAACACTTAGGTTTTTACCTTATTTCATTCAAGAACACCTAAAATCCATCAAACACTTTTTATACACAAACTTCACACATTTAGCACTACATCACAATATAGTGCATAAGCTTAAATTGCTTGGCACTTAGGCCCTTAACAACAGGCTCTTAGGCCCTTAAATTGCATAACCTTAAACACTGAATTTCCACATAATAATGCCTTTAACCTGCAAATACATACACCATTACATATGTTCTTTTACTAGTCTCCTGAGAACACTTTACTAGGCCATTCACCATTTGCTCTTAGGTAGTTTTAACAAGCATTATAAGCTTATTTCTCCTAAGGCATTAAAACCACATTAAGATAGCATATTTACCTCTTTTCCTCCCAAATTTCTTTCTTGTTTCTTACAAAACCGGTAAGGCATTTGGTTCCTTGCCAACTACAAAACATTATACAAACAACATAATGAGTATTCAGCTTTAAGCTCCATCTCATTGTAAACCCTAGGTTTACATTATTTCAAAACATTAATGTAGTTGTTTTACCTTAATCTTTGAAGGGTGTTTGAATATCTATGAAGAGGACTCCACCTAGTCCTTGAAGATTCAAATGGAGCTAGAACAAAGCAAACACAAGGAGCTCCATTAATGAATATTTTCGGTCACACACAAACAACATGGATGAAACTGATTTTTCTTTGTCTTTGATTCCTTACCTAGGAGCAAAGGAGATCAATAATATGTGGAAAGACAAGCTCAAGCTCCATTAATGGTGGAAACTCCATGGCACCGAAATGGGCTCTTGAAGTTTTGAGAAGGTAGGAATGAAGAGCTTGATGAGAGGAGAGAAGGTGGTGTTTGTTTTTGATTTGGTTAAGTGAGTCATGAGATATTGACATGAAGATGGTGAAATGGTGCTGGTGCTGTAGCTTCACCGTGAGAACCGAAGAGAAGAGAGTTAGAAGAAGAAGGGAACCGTGTGAAATGAAGGGAGGAATTAGAGAAGTAGGTTGGTTTTTGTTTTTTGAAGATATTTATGACTAAAGCAAATAGTACTTATGAGTCATCTTTATTTACTAATAAGGTAACTGTTTGGTGACTCACTACTAACAAAAACCGGCCCCGTTTAAGCCTAGGGTAAATATAGCTTTATTGACTCATTTAATTACTTATACCATCATATGTTACAAACTAGCTTATAAAATAACTATTCACTAAAACAAGGCACATAGAAGTGAAATTTTTGATTTCCCATTGATATTGCCACCCAAATGTGATACTATATAGTACACATGTTAATTAAAGAGTAATGATGGACATTTAGCCATTCAAAACTCATTTACAAGACAATTTTTCAAAAACGTGCTTTAAGACTCCTTAAAGCACATTTTGTGTTTTAACTTGTTTTCAAGCTTGGTTTCCTTTAGTAATTGATTTAATATGTTCATTAACATATAAATAAGGTATAGGTATGACCATTAGGTCTTATACAAATTCATCCCAAGCTTAGAGCACATTTTTGCTCATATTGACTTTAAGGTATTTTCTTGTGTTTTATTTGGTTTAACTGCCCACCAAGGTTTCCTAAGGACTTATTTAGCCTTATTAAATCATAATTGAATATTATTAAGTCTTGGTAGGCTCTTTGGGTCCTAACCAAGTTCACTCATAGCTTAGAGCATGTTTTGCTCAAACTGTGTGTCTTAATGCTTTATTGCATTTACTATGGTCTAAATTGTTCACTGATGTTACTAAGGCACTTTTTAGCCTTTACATACCATAGTTTGATATTTAAACCACATATCAAGGTTTGGGGTATTTCACCTAAGGGATTAGTAGCTCCCTTGAGACATGGTCGACCTCCTATATGAGGATTTTACCCGATATAAGAAAATAACCAAAAGTATGAGTAAGTGAAATGTATGGGTAACTCTAAAACCTAAGATTAACCGAACTTAAGTAATGTTCCTAAAGTCATTAGAAACATCGTGAGTGATGCTTATAGACTAATATACATAATATATTTATAACTCTGAGAGAGGAGTGTATGGGAAAGTAAGTAGTCCGAGAGTAGTCGGACCTAAGTAATAAGAGATAGGAACTAAGAGAGAGTTCCGTGAGCTAGTTGAACCTTTCCACCATGCTAGACCCAGAGTAGGGTCGAAACCGGGGAAGTAAGACTATGCTCGTGAGCCATGAGTTTTCGCCTAAGAATGTATTAAGAGTAACAAGTGTGATGTAGGTGACCTGTAGTGTCTTGAGAATCTATAATAGCTTGAGTATAAATAACCCAAGAGTGTGGGTGAGATAACAAGTATGAACAACCCAAGAGTGTGGGTGAGATAAAGAGTATAAGTAACCCGAGAGAACGGGTGAGTATAAAATGAGTAGCCCAAGAGAATGGGTGTGTATATGAATAAGTAACCTGAGAGAGCGGGTGAGATATTGAATGATTAAACAAGGCACAGTGAGGTATAACCCTCAAGGCCTAAGAGTAAACTGATACAACTAACAACCTTGTTATGTTAGTTAGGAATTGTGTTCCGTGATTGGATGTATATTCCTTGAGTAATACACATATATATTGTATTGCTATGATGCATGTTGTTTGACTAAAATGAACTCCATGTATATCCGACAAAAGTAGTCGGCGTACCCCGGTTAGCGCTCGGGGTATGCAAATTTCATATGCAGCGTTAAGCTGAGCCCCTAGGGGCAACGTTTTTATTTTTCAGGAACACCGAAGATGATACCGTTCGAGAATAGGACGGGGTCGGTGGGTTGCATGGGTAGTTAGATTTAATTACTTATGTATTGAAAGAGGTGTAAGACCGAATATGTTGTCGGCATCCATATATTATAGACTCGGTATAGTAAAGAAGTGATTTGAGTATTGTATTTGTATTGTGTACTCGGTTGTTCCAGTTCATCAGACCGTTACGGTATGTAAGATAGGCCTGGTTAGCATATGGGTGGCTAACAACGTTGTTTCACCCCTCGTTGTAATTAGGGTTCCGCTGCGTGAGTTAGAGCATTTAGTGACAGTTGAGGAGGTAATGACGAGATTAACGGTTGGGGTGTTACACAAATGGTATCAGAGTGAAGTATCGCTCTGATGACTGGAAATACCGAGTTAGGAAGTAAAGACTTAGGGCTAAGGGTTGAGTGATAGCGTGAGAGATGCGCTAGTTAGGAACTTCCAGTATGATCTGGATACCTACAATACTAGACCCTCCCTCCACAACCCCCGTATTAAAAAGCTCGGGAAAGAACGCCAGAGAGACGGGGAAACCCAATCTGGCAGTTATTAAATATTTCAATCTGAACCAGAACCTGTCATGCGGTAGATCCTGAGAACTGGAAATCCCGGAGACGGATCCCGCTGGAACGACATTAACCGCACACGATGGCGAGACGTCGAAACATCCTAATCCAAGAAGACCGGAATTTGTGGCATCTTGGGGCGACATGCTTAGCAGTTGCGAGAACCCGGCTGGCCGAATAGCAGCAGGAAAGTAAGCACCAACCGTGCAACAAGGCGGATTCTTGAGAAATAACGAGAACCGGGACACAAGTCTACGGGCCGCCATAGTTAATTAATACCACCAACGATATATCAACCGACTAAGAATCTAGTCAAGGTTAGATACACCCACCCTGCCACACCCGAAGAGGTTGCAATACCTAGCGGGCATAGCGTAGACAACTACGGGCATAACTACGGGAAACACCCGAATAGGACTACAGAAGTAGCTAGTGCCTCAATAACTTAAACCTCGGTAACCACAGTAAAGACGTGGGAACGAGCAATGAGGTAGAGCATAGAACTAAGTAATCAAGGAACTCCGAGAGTGGAGAAGCACCTAAATGACTGACAGTCATGTCAAAATGAATAAGAAGCAGCTCTGAAGAGTAGATATCCAACGAAAGGATCAAGGAAGAGCCGACAAGGCTACCAAATACAGTGTGAACAAAACCGTGACCGGTATGAGTTAACCCAAAAACCGCCTGTACCGTGCACTTGCCATGGCAAGTGCAGTATTAACGGGACTATTAAGAGGCGCTTTGACAAGCGACCTGTACTTAGCAATTACCAGAATGGCGAGAGAAGCCAATATAGCAACTCAAACCTTAAGAATTGTGAAATGAAACCTTGGAAAGGCCTAACGGCCTGACCACTGCATTGAAAAGCATACCAGTCAGCTAAAAGCTAGATCTGGTAAGAAGCAACCGGTATTGAAATGCCGTAGAGATTTTATTTTCAAAACTCAAATTTTTCATTTAAACGCAAATTTTACAAAACCCCCAAATTTTAAAACCAAACCAGAGAACCGCGGTAAGATATCATAGGACGATATAAGAGGAGTTGGCAACAGAATACTTCACCTAGGCGTGTGACCGACACTACGAGTGTACACAAACGAGACATGGAACGACCGCACTCAGAAGGAGCTTGCGGGCCTGACAGACTAGTTATGAGTTAGTCGGGTAAGTGGCAACGTATCAATAAGATACTCCATGTATATATACAAGTAGAGTACGGAACACGGGAAGTAGCCGACTCCATACTACGGACGAAAGAGCCAATCCAAACCAAGATATTTGGACACCTCGAATGATCGAAGAACACAAAGAAGTTTACGAAGCTAAAGGAGTCTAGAAACCAGTAAGGTGACGGACCTAAGGATATAGCGTGGATAAGTGCGAGAAGCACAGAGTATTAAGTATAGACATTGGATATGTCTCAAGAATCAAGGAGGAAATACCTAATAACTGGAATGAATACCAGAGTAAGCAATAAGATGAATGCCTTAAATGATCATATCAATGTTTGATAAATGGGATAGGATTCCCACAACATACCTCACTGAGGAGAATAACGACCTGACCAAGAAGTTAAAGGAAAAAGAATCAATGGTCTACCTAAGAATGGGAGATATTACAACCCTAAACGGGATAGTTCGAGTTATACATAGCCGTAAGGCGAAGTCGCAACTAGACATACCCACGAGTTCGAGCCAGAAGTATGGGCGCAACTCAGTAACACCCAGGAGCAATCTGTGAAGGGTACCGAAATCAACAGTAGTTGAACGAGATATCGTGTTGAAAACACAAGTGTTAAAGCGAACACTCGGGTAGAACCCGAAGGGATCCCACGTAACACGGGGTACCCTAGATTGCCAGAAGGCATGAATTAATATCAAGATGCTTAAGGGCCTTCCATGTACGGAAGCGTGACGAAACAACTATATCAAAAAACCCAGTAGTGCCTCCAAACCATTTAATGGTATACGGAGAAGAAGAAACTTGTATAAACAGCCACACAGAGCATGGCTCGAGGCAAGGTGGCTTGTAAGCCGATAGAACTAACTACAAACTGTAGATTTAAACATTGCGAACCTATGCATAAAGACATAAGAAGAAACAATGGAAAATGAACCACTACTTTAGAGTGGGGATACCACTTGTTATTGTGGGGCCTATGGAGTGGCAATTGCGTGAATCCTCCAAAGAAGGGCTACCACATAAGAATGTAATGCGAAACCACTAGAGCGGCGTGGTGATACTTGAGCGTGTGTTTATTGCCAAGGAGTAATGCGAACTGGGATAGTATGTATGAAAGCTTTGATAGCAGTGGAAGGAAACCGATAAAGTAGTCGGATGAGTAGTGAACACGGCATGGGTGCAATATGAACTGCAGAGTAAGCAAAGAATAGCGTATTTGTTGAGCCAAGTGAATGGCAAGCCATAGCATAAATGGCGAGAGTGCATGAGCGGATGCCATTGTGTAAGCAAATGCTGTAATGAGTAAGAACATGATACGTAGTGAGCGACCATTGTAAGAGTGTAATCAGATAGTGATATGAAACTGATGAGAAAGATAGTAAAGGAGACATGTTCATTCCTATCTCATGGGTGATTTACTGCCAAGCGTTTACGCTTCTGCACTCTGTATGACTGAGTGTTTTGGTATTGCATTTGTGTGGTAATGACCTTATGGGATGGCTAGGAACTTGAGAATTGTCAACGGAACCTGTTGAGCAAGAATCTAGAGAAGTAACCGTGCGGCCGTTGGCCAAAGATGCACAAAGAACGTGGGCCATAACCCACAGGTCCCAGGACCGATGCATGGTAAATGCAGAGTAGTATCACTGAAGAATTCTTGTATAGAAACAAGTAAACAAACATAATTCAGAAGCCATTATTAAACGAGGAAGCACTACATACTAAGTAGTAGCTTGACCTCAACCGACAATAAGTCGGAAAAAGTAAGTGAATAATCACGAAAGTATACAACGGTATACGAAATAGATTTCCAGAGAACTGGAGAGAAAATCTATAACTCTTCGAATTCACATACGACAAGAGGTACCTAGCGACAATTGAGAACCTTTATTTCCAAGACATAAAGGGATAAAAGGGAGTGGATTAATACATTGGGAATACCAAAGGGCAAATTAAGCTCTAGATATCAGGTCACGCAGCAGAAGCTACTGGGCCGTAATTTAAAGGTTAAGTATACCTGGCAAATGTGAGTATTAACTAATCATAAACGCCTTGAAGCCTTAGTGGCTAGAACCGAACCCGGTTATGAGTCAATTAACCGTATTGAAGTTAAACACTTCATGATACCGAATTAGTGAACCAATGTTCAGTGATAACATATGGTCGATTACGCGGGCGTAACCCCTTTTAAGGGGGGTAGGACGAGAAACCGCTTAGAGTACGTTTTACATATAGGTACGTAAACTACTATGTGCATAGCACAAAAGAAATTGTTTTGATGATTGGAACTTATGTTACATAAACATATGTACCCATTCATTGTGTAATTATAATTATTGTGCATGAGAGATGCGAGTAATGAGTATATAATATTTATGAAAAGAGGAGTAGAGAGACTCCTAGGGAATGAGAATCCCCATAGCATATGTCTATTGAGATTAGACATGAGATATGATGAGTATGAATCGGTATGAAACCGGTGTATAACCTATTAGGAAGTGAGTTACCCTAGGCAAATTCATTTAAAAATGATTGATGGAGTGAGTTCCATCCTTTGGAGTTGTATGTTTGTATGTTTTAAATTGAGCAACAATTTGAGGAAATGAGGTCATGAGTTGCTTAGGTAACGTAAGCAATGAAAATTGATAATGACGGATGACCTAAGTTCTAGGAATTTGAGATAAGTTAGAATGGATTGTTTTATGAATATGACTAGAAAGAGTAAAAGATAGAAAACGAAAATGTTTGACTATCTGATTGTTTGAAACTGACGTAAGAGGTGGAACTTGATCTGCTAGCGATCAAGGGAAACCGAACACAAATTGGGGTGGAAGGATGATAAGTGTCCAAATGAGCATGATTTGTAGGTGTATTTCATATATAATATTAGCACTTTTCTTGCTCATTTCTCCACTTCGGTTAGTTTTCCTCTAGTTTATATTTTATTGTTTATCTCACTTATTTATTGGTTTAACATGAGGAAAACCAAGCTGGGAGTGAAGTAGACGAAGAGACAAACACATAGACGCAAACGGCTCAGAAAACGGGGTCCAAACGAACAATGTAGAGCCGGTCGAAGTCGGAAGGAAATAAGTCACGACAGGTTGCAACCGCCTCTGCGACGTCGAGATAACTGGCGGACACCACAAGAAGGGCAACCGCCCCATAACTGGCGGACACCACATAGAGGCGCAACCGCCTCGGAACTAGCGGACAAGAGGGGCGCAACCGCCTGTTATCTGGCGGTCTTGGTGGCGGACGTGAGTAACTTGCGCTAGAGACAACCGCCTGTTATCTGGCGGACATGGAGGCGGACAGCAGCTAGTCAGTCGCGCGAGCTTATCTTCTTCGCGTCGATTTCGCCCGTCGTCGTCTGCAACTCGCGCCGACTGTCTGCAACTCGTCCAACTTGCAGCGCCTACCTTAATTCACGCCTGTGTTCAGCTGTCTGTCCCCTGCAATAAATGAGCAATCAACGAGCTCAATCATTTCTTCAGCTGGTTCACGCGTCTCTGTTAACTCCTCTGCTGCTCCTTCCTTTCCCTATATAAACACACGCAACTTCACCACAAAAATCATTCAATCCATCCACCACCCATACAATCCACGACCACTTCACCACACCTCACGCCATTTCATTTCTCTTCTCCCGCCTTCTCCATTTTATTTATTTTACAGTCCACCAAATCCACCTCTAGCCTACGTATACAAAATAGCAGAGTGAGTCAGAGTGATTACGGATGATTTCTATTACTCTTGTCTCTGTCTATCTATTTAATATGTTAGGCTAGTTTACGTATACTCTGGGAATGGTTATTATGTGTTTGTATTAATTATGCAATATTTCTACTGGTTTATTTATATACAGTTTGTTACGCTTAAAGGTTATCTCGCACCTTTTTAATAAATGTCATGAGTTTATTAAATTGCTTTCCTAAGTCTATTTTGATCAGACCGGTGATAAATAGATGGGTTAATTAAGACGTAAAACTGGAGGAAACTTGTTATGATTTAATAAGTTAGTATTCAGTTGCAAATGTAATTCCTCAATACTCCTCTGCCGTTCGCAGGCTTTTGCTTGAACCTTGATTAGAACCTTGCATTACAGGTGAACGAGTTCTTACGAGGCTATGACTTAGTCCTTAAGAAAATTACAGGAACCTTGCCAAATTATTAAAACCAGTAGAGATAGCTTAATTATGCAGATTATATTAACCTGACCCAGAGTTCCATTTTATTTATCTGTCAACTTAGTTTATTTTATTCTTTCTTTTTATTTATTTTACAAGTCAATTAATCCCCCCTCCTGTGACACGCTTAGGTACTATTATATGTACATTAGTCTCACGGTTCGACATCCGGTTGCTTACAATTTTCACTATACTACTGCGACCGGGATTTGTTTGCAGCCCGACGTTTAATTTGAGTTTTAATTTCTTTTCTTTTAATTTTACACCAGTTTAACCACTCACTTTATAACGTCTGTAAAATGGCGCCGTTGCTGGGGACTAGTTTATTCTAGTCTCTAAGCCCCGGATTATTCACTTGTTATATTAGAATATTTTTGTTTATATTATTTTTGTTTGTTGTTTACATTAATTTTCTTTTTATATTTTATTTATATTATTTTTATGTTTGTTTCTAATCATTTTATTTTCTAATCTGTTTCAGTAGTTTCATTTTATATACAAAAAAAAAATATCTGTACACGGCAAATGGAAGAAGCGTTTGAATTTTGGCAGGATTTATACTGCTCCGTATGTGGAGGAGCTCATGATTATGAGGATTGTCTCATATTTCAAGAGCAACTCTGGTTAGAAGATCAACCAGACTACCTGGAGAGAATTGCTCAACTACTGGAGCAATCAAAGAGCGAGACAGTTCAAGAGGTAGAACACCCCACTACAGACGAGCCATTCATAGAGACCCCTCCCTCTAAAATCAATTACCGCTATTTTCCATCCTTCTCTATAATATACCCAGACAATGAGGATACTTACATCCTCGAAAATGAAGAGAAGGAATTGCCATCACCTCCCACCAATATATCCAAACAGAACGCCACTATCACCTTCGAAGAATTAACTTTCTCTGAAGATGATATCAATCAGCGTTCTTTCTACAAGCCTCACCTACAAGAGGAGGATGTTTACATCCTCCAATTTGAGGAAGAAAAATCAGCACCACCGGGTCTTCTGTTAGAACTACGTTCGCGGCATTACCTCCTTAAACATCAGCTTTTATGGAGTATAAATTTTCTTATTTTTTATGCCGAGGTAACGTTTTGTTTTGATCCAGGATAACAAAGCGGGCGTCTAGCCAAAGACGTTAAATAAGGGCAGCTTCCCGGGAGGCAACCCGGGTGTACTTTTATTTTATTTACTTTATTGTTCTTTTTAATTTTCAGGTTCTCTTTAAATTTTATTTTTGCTAACTCTTAAACCCGTTTATAGTATGGTTGCTTCTAGTGTCTTATGCAGGTGCAATTTCATGTCTACACCGCAACCAAGCTACGCTACTTGAGGCTGAAGCTCAAGTGTGGGGGAACTCCTTTAACGACTAGCAAAAATAATATCAGGGGAGTACCAGTTTCTTTAATTATGCTTTTATTTAAATAAAAATTGCAGAGGAGCGTTTATGTGCTTAAATGTTTATTTGTGACCTTTGTGTTTTCTCTATTTTATCTACTTACCGAAAAGGTCTTCTGAAACCTTCCCTTGTTTTTCTGGTGAACAATGAGGACATTGTTCAATTTAAGTGTGGGGGAGTGTGCCCTTTTCGGTGACATTTTGTGCTTAAATGTTTAATCTCTCTCATTATCTTTCGTTTGTCCAATTCAATATCGTGGACCCTTTATATGTGGGTTGTTCTCTTTAAGAATAAATACTATTATGAATTGTAGGATAAATGGTACAAAATTTTAAAATTTTGATTACTTTTGAGGAGCATTTTATATGCGGTGTGACCAAATAATCTGCAAATGGTTGGATTTTATTGCTCAGGGTTTCTTTCTGTCTTCTCTCTTAGGGATTGCTAAGGGGTGCTTCTCTGTTCAAAAAAAAGAAAAGAAAAAAGAATACAAAAAATAATAAGGGACTTGCGAGACACCATTGGTAACCAACAAGAGAGTTGAGTGTTCTTAAATACAAAGTCGTGATGCCTACATTTTCTCATCTCTTATGCAAAAGTGAAACAAATGCATAAATCTATTTTTCCTTTTGTTTTCTCCTCAATGCCCGTTCTTGAGAGAAGTTGGCCATGGTAAAAGTTCTCAGAGACACCTAAAAGAAACATTGAAGTACCTTGGATCATACCCCGAAACTCTATATTTTGTTTTTACCCTGAGCACACCTATGCCACCAGCAGTTGATTTTTCACACTCCTCAAAAGTTAAAAAGATCATGTTTATCCTACCCTTCATAATAATATTTGTTAGTATTGAGCATTCCCTACTTACTTGGGTACGTGGTTTTGCTTGAGGACAAGCAAAAAGATAAGTGGGGGGTGTGATAAGTGTCCAAATGAGCATGATTTGTAGGTGTATTTCATATATAATATTAGCACTTTTCTTGCTCATTTCTCCACTTCGGTTAGTTTTCCTCTAGTTTATGTTTTATTGTTTATCTCACTAATTTATTGGTTTAACATGAGGAAAACCAAGCTGGGAGTGAAGTAGACGAAGAGACAAACGCATAGACGCAAACGGCTCAGAAAACGGGGTCCAAACGAACAATGTAGAGCCGGTCGAAGTCGGAAGGAAATAAGTCACGACAGGTTGCAACCGCCTCTGCGACATCGAGATAACTGGCGGACACCACAAGAAGGGCAACCGCCCCATAACTGGCGGACACCACATAGAGGCGCAACCGCCTCGGAACTGGCGGACAAGAGGGGCGCAACCGCCTGTTATCTGGCGGTCTTGGTGGCGGACGTGAGTAACTTGCGCTAGAGACAACCGCCGTTATCTGGCGGACATGGAGGCGGACAGCAGCTAGTCAGTCGCGGCGAGCTTATCTTTCTTCGCGTCGATTTCGCCCGTCGTCGTCTGCAACTCGCGCCGACTGTCTGCAACTCGTCCAACTTCCAGCGCCTACCTTAATTCACGCCTGTGTTCAGCTGTCTGTCCCCTGCAATAAATGAGCAATCAACGAGCTCAATCATTTCTTCAGCTGGTTCACGCGTCTCTGTTAACTCCTCTGCTGCTCCTTCCTTTCCCTATATAAACACACGCAACTTCACCACAAAAATCATTCAATCCATCCACCACCCATACAATCCACGACCACTTCACCACACCTCACGCCATTTCATTTCTCTTCTCCCGCCTTCTCCATTTTATTTATTTTACAGTCCACCAAATCCACCTCTAGCCTACGTATACAAAATAGCAGAGTGAGTCGGAGTGATTACGGATGATTTCTATTACTCTTGTCTCTGTCTATCTATTTAATATGTTAGGCTAGTTTACGTATACTCTGGGAATGGTTATTATGTGTTTGTATTAATTATGCAATATTTCTACTGGTTTATTTATATACAGTTTGTTACGCTTAAAGGTTATCTCGCACCTTTTTAATAAATGACATGAGTTTATTAAATTGCTTTCCTAAGTCTATTTTGATCAGACCGGTGATAAATAGATGGGTTAATTAAGACGTAAAACTGGAGGAAACTTGTTATGATTTAATAAGTTAGTATTCAGTTGCAAATGTAATTCCTCAATACTCCTCTGCCGTCCGCAGGCTTTTGCTTGAACCTTGATTAGAACCTTGCATTACAGGTGAACGAGTTCTTATGAGGCTATGACTTAGTCCTTAAGAAAATTACAGGAACCTTGCCAAATTATTAAAACCAGTAGAGATAGCTTAATTATGCAGATTATTTAACCTGACCCAGAGTTCCATTTTTATTTATCTGTCAACTTAGTTTATTTATTCTTTCTTTTTATTTATTTACAAGTCAATTAATCCCCCTCCTGTGACACGCTTAGGTACTATTATATGTACATTAGTCCCACGGTTCGACATCCGGTTGCTTACAATTTTCACTATACTACTGCGACCGGGATTGTTTGCAGCCCGACGTTTAAGTTGAGTTTTAATTTCTTTTCTTTTAATTTTACACCAGTTTAACCACTCACTTTATAACGTCTGCAAAGGATAGTTCAACACTGATGCTGATCACATCAGGGTTGGATGATTCTTGAAGCTCCCTATAAGTGGTCACAAGTAATCACGCTAAGAAAAGATACATCTACCATAAATTTGATTTGGAGTTGTGTGATGTTTTAAAAAAAAGAATTTTCAAACAGAATTTGAAAAGGATTTTCTTTAAGTATGATGATGGAAATGAAAACTGGTTTCGAAACCGCTATCACCCGCCAATGGCTGGGCCTTAAGTCTTGATGACCGGTAGAACGGTGGGCGTGTATTAGTTTTGAACCCATTGCACCGTACGTGCGGCGGTCCTAAGTGACCGGTTGGGGCGGTGACAGTGTGTGATTTTTCCAAAGGCAGCAGGACGGGGAGAGTACCCTGAGACGTTCCTGTGTTGAGTGAGTCAACCAAAGTGCCTGAGGATATGTATATGTGTAACGTTTTCATCAGAACCGAAGGGACCGTGGGCCAGAGAGTGTAAGTGCCCATTTGTCATGAAACGGCCGTGGACCAGAGAGCGTAAGTGTCCAACATGACCGGTACCTGAGGGATCAGTAGTATATTCCTCAATATGGATTCGAGGACCGTAGTGCCTTCTTGTCTTCGGACCGATTCCATGGAGAGAGTAAAAAGAGTATTTTTGATTGCTATACATGCTGTGATATGTGTGTGGTATGTGTAGTATGAAATAAGACTGACTTGTGGAGTCAGTAGGTTATACATGTACTATAACCTTGGCATGGTATGCCATGAGACTAACCATATTAGATTCACCAACTTTGAGGGCAAAGTTCCTTAAGGGGGGTAGATTTTAATACCCCGGACCTAATAAGGGTGATTTAATTATTCTAATACGATTATTAAGGGCCAAATAGTGCCTAGAGAGTATTGGTAAAGATAATAAAACCAAAAGAAAAGAGAAAACGCTTGAAAAGTGAAAAACACTAAAACACGCATTTAATGAGTATAAGTGTAACACCCCATCCAACAACAAACACATAACACAAAACACTTCGCCTCAATGGGCTCAACAAACGGATCTACAATCCTTACTTGATAAGTCACTCATGGTATTCATTATCCCTAGAGTGTTCCTCCTCTAACCGGAGCCTACTTCCTTAATAGACGACACTTACCCTTAATCGGGTTATCCTTATACGCCTTCTTGTCACAAACTGGGATTCATTTTCCATGATCCCACACTCCATATCTTACAACATATCACCTTCCTCACATAGCAAACATAACAACCTTTTCTCGTTTCGACGCACACATGTACATCGAATTCATTTTAAAACATCTAAACGTATACAACATCCATAAGCACTGCAAGGAATTGCCTACACAATATCAACACACACACCATAGATCGGTTCACACAAGGAACCTCCACATAGTTAGTATACATATGAGCCTAGAGATTATTGCCAATCTCATGCTAAGCTCGTTCCCACCTCGTTACCGTCCAGTTATATCGAACGGTTAACTTAAACCTAAGGTGTGTCGGATATAGTAATCCCAAGCACACCGAAATAACTTGTATGATCCCCTGTGGCCCGACGGAGTCAGTAAACTAGCTTTGGATAAGCTAAGGGGAATATGAAACCAAATTGGAATACAACCTATACATACCCCAGAGAGCCGAACCGGATATGACATCGACTCCCGTCCTCACACGCGTGCCTGGGCCGAAACACACGCGGACTCCTCACCCCCCATTAGTACATCTTACTTATTAAATAGTAGTTAGAGATCCATTATGGAGCCTCCACATCCACACACCATGCGGTATCATAACCGAGTAAGCAACAAGGGAGGTTCACACACTTGCATACAACAACATATCCAACTAACTCACACATAGCCGTGGTTAGAACGTTCCCAAGGTTTGGGTCGTTAACTCCGAATACCGATCTCTCATGTGTTCTGGTTCTGGTTGCTAAGGTTAAAACTTATTGAGGTTAACGGTACCGGAGATTAAAAGCGCCACATAATGAATACTATAAACTCATTACTGTTTTTATTACAAGGTGGCAAACACTAAGAAAAACACATTGGCATACAAGCCGGTGTAATCCGGTAGGACACAGGTTGCAAGAAAACCATACCTTTCACCACGGTCCACTATATTGTGTCCTCCTAGGTTCCTCGAACAAATCCCGTACAACTGGTAACATCACAATTACTGTCATTAACATCGGGGTGACATGATTGTTTAATATCTAATGCCCATAGTTAACCCCATCATCCCGTTGTACTTAATTTATTTATGTGATCTTAAGTTCACAACTTACACATTCACTCTCACACTTGTTTATACTTCCAATGGCCTTTAAAAGTCACCAAACAAGGCCTAAACATCATCTAAAACCATTACCATTCAATCCCCCATCATTAGGAGCCTTAAACAAATTTTTTTCTTCATTTCTGGTCTGGACCGCCCCTCTGGGGCGGTCCCAGGGGCGGTCCACAACAGATGCTACACGTTTCTTTTTTTTTTTCACTTCTCTGCACTGGACCTCCCCACAGGGGCGGTCCGTAGGGGCGGTCCACTGCAGAACCAATTTTCTAATGTGCTTTTCTCCTCTTTCTGAACTCCAAATTCATCCCAATTTTTTCCTATGCTTTACACATGTTCTCCCACATGTTTTAACATCTTTTGGGCACACTTAAACCCTCTCGAAACATCCCAAAAATTCCTTAAACTTTTACTCAACTTTTACTAAGTCCTTAACACTTAGAACATTTTTTTCTTACACTTGTAACTTGTATTCTTGCCTAAAACTTCACCTAACCAAAGTACTCCCTCACTACCTTATAACCACCCTTTTAAACATCATTTGCACTACACTCATCCCCTTTACACACACTCCTCAAGTCTTTCCCACAAGTTCATAACTAAACCTTCACAAGACGTTACACTTTCATTGTTCACCAAACTTTGCACAAGACTTTACGACACCTCCACCATCACCTTGGTGTATCAAGAAATCATCCATTAGTTCCCTAAATCTCCAAGACTATGCCTAAGGCATCTTAACACCTAAGAACACCTTAATTCACTTTCTTTCACCATCTTAACACTTAAAAATTCCTAGTACCTTCTAGGTCATAAAATCTCATTACAACACATAAACTCTTTTGTTTATCAACTAAATTTCGCCATAGCTTCTCTTGTATCACCTTACACCAAAACACATTGTTTTTCACCTTTAGACAATCAAGAACATTCAATCTCTTAATACACACTCTTATACACAAACATATGGTTTTTCATCCTTTAACCATCAAACACATTCACCTTCACAAGAGATGTTCTTTACACATAACTAAACCTTTAAACTACACTACATCACAATATAGTGCATAAACTTAAATTGCTTGGCACTTAGGCCCTTAAATAACATAAACCATAAACACTGAATTTCCACATTTAAATGCCTTCAACCTGCGAATACACACAACAATGCTCCCATGTCTTTTTAGTCCACCTTGTGGATAGTTTTCTAGCTCATTTCCCATTGGCTCTTTAGGTTATTTATTAAGCAAATATAGCTCAATTCCCTAGTACATAAAACCACATTAAGAGAGGTCATTTACCTCTTTGTTTTCCAAGCTTTCTCACTTGTTTTCACTTGTTTTTCTTGATTGAAAATCGGCAAGGAGCTTTTATCACTTGTCAACCTTCTAACCAATACACATATAAGGGTAATGAGTATTAAGTTTAATACTCAAACTCATAATTAAACCCTAGGTTTACATAAGTGTCTTAAAACACTAAATTTGATGATTACCTTTGGAATTTGAAAGAGAGCTTGGTTAAGTGGCAAGATAGGACTCCTCCTAGTCCCTTGAAGATTGAATTAAGCTAAGAAAATAGCAAGACAAGGCACCATTGTAAGGTGAATTTTCGGTTATACAAGAAAATGATGGGAACTTGGATTTTCTTTGATTTTCCTTACCTTGAAACAAAGGAGAATGACAAGGCATGGACATATGAGCTCAAGCTCCTTCAATGGTGAATCTCCATGGCACCGAAATGGAGCTTTTGAAGATTTGAAAAGATAGGAATGTAGAGCTTACTCTAACTAAGACAACGGTAGTCTCGGAATTGAATTCGGAGCTTGGAGCCATGAGTTACAAGCATTCAAAGATGGAGAATGGCTACTTGCTGTAGCAAAACGAGAATGGAGAAGGGAGGATGAGGTTGGAGACGGTGGGAACCAAAAAGAAAAAGAGAAAGTGAGGAGAGAGGTAAGTTTTGGAGATATTTAAGTTATAAAGCAAAAAGGTAACCTTTACTTACTTTTCTTTCTTTCTTTTAATTGGCAAGCCAAGTGTGATGACTCACACCCCTAAAACCGTGGCCCCTTACATATATAACATATATATGGCCTTTGTTGACCAATTAAACAACTTATGTTGACTTATAACTTAAACTAGCACTATTTGAGCACTATTCACAAATTAAGGCACATATTTGTGAAATTTTTGATTTCCCATTGATTTAGACTTCCTAATGTGATACTAAGTAGTACAAATATTAATTAAAGAGTAATGATGGTCATTTAGCCACTCAAAACTCATTTACAAGACAATTTTTCAAAAATGTGCTTTAAGACTCCTTAAAGCACATTTTGTGTTTTAACTTGTTTTCAAGCTTGGTTTTCTTTGGTAATCGATTTAATATGTTCATTAACATATTTATAAGGTATAGGTATGACCATTAGGTCTTATACAAATTTATCCCAAGCTTAGAGCACATTTTTGCTCATATTGACTTTAAGGTATATTCTTGTGTTTTATTTGGTTTAACTGTCCACCAAGGTTTCCTAAGGACTTATTTAGCCTTATTAAATCATAATTGAATATTATTAAGTCTTGGTAGGCTCTTTGGGTCCTAACCAAGTTCACTCCGAGCTTAGAGCACGTTTTTGCTCAAACCGTGTCTTAGTGTTTTATTGTGTTTTTACTATGGTTTAAATTGTACATTGATGTTCCTAAGGCACTTTTAGCCTTTTAATACCATAGTTTAACATTTTCACGACATACCAAGGTTTGGGGTATTTCAATCTACCCCCCTTAAAAGAACTTCGTCCTCGAAGTTCACATTTCCACGCATCATTGGATTAGAATACGGGAATTACTTCCTAAATTAACTTCCATTACCAACCACCCTTTACATCCAACCTCGGACTTAACGGTCCGGGCAACATATCCACATTATACATAACCATATCGTAACATACTTACATGATAACCTCGGACTCACGGTCCGGGTACCTTAATAACATTACACTTACATAACAACCCTCAGACTCTCAGGTCTGGGTAACAATACAACAGTTAGACTCATAGGTCTAAATAAAATAACACTTTCGAAACTACCACATTAGGACTCAAGGTCTCAGATAATATTTCTTACTCACACCACACAACATGTCTTAGCATGTATAACAAACAGAAATACCTTTTCCATCTCTCCATGGGCTCCAGTCCCATGTTGAGTACATATACACTGTGATCCCGCAGAACCCGGTCGCGATGGACACCTTCTGGTCCCCGTTCCTTTGGGAGGTCAAAACAATTGCATACATCTTTAAAATATACTTCCCATGTCACCGGTCCGAAGACAAAGGCTCATACGTCCTCAGCTCGTGAGCAAGTACTACAAAAATTATTCCTTACTAGGTTAAGTATATAAGAGGATCCTTTATTCAAAATATGAATCGACCGTTTTGGAAATATCAGTCGAAAATCCTTTTTGAAAACGCAACACAACTCCAAGTCCAATTTATGCTCTTTGTATCTTTCTTAACATGGTTATTTGTGACCACTTACAGGGAGCTTCAAGAGTCATCCAACCCTGATGTGATCAGCATCAGTGTTGAACTATCTTTCCACCCCAATTTGTGTTCGGCTTCCCTTGACCTCATGATAATCAAGTTTCACCTCCCACTTCATTTTCAACCAACAACTAATTCAAGCATATCCATTTCCTATCTTTAAATCCTTCTAGTCATAATCATTACATCTCCAAGGGATAGAACTCCGTCTATCAATCATCACCCAAATCCAACTTAATTCAAGTTACCTAGGGAATTTAATTCTCACTAGGTTCTATGTCGGTCTCATACCCCTTCATAAATCACAACACTGTATATATATACATATTTTTTATCAAAATACAATACATGGTTTACATTTATGCACCGTCGGGGTTTTAGTTCCCCGGGAGTTTCTTTACTCCCTTCCACTGTACTCTCACACACCACTGTTAACAAAATAAACACACTTCCTACAATGGTATTCGCATCTTCTGTGCGCAATTACCACAATTTAACCACGAATGAATGCGTATGTTTATATAACACACGCGCCAACCATCATAGCAAATCATTTTTGTGCTATGCACAACATAGTTCACGTACACTTGTACGGTAAAACACACTAAGAGGCTTTACGCTCTACCCCCCTTAAAAGGGATTACGCCCACGTAATCAACCACTGAACATTGGCTTAAAATGTTCTGCCGTCGTGAAGTATTTTAACTTCCACGCGGTCTGCTATACAATGCGTTCTGGTTAGAGGATCTTAACCATATCGGCGGTTTAGTCCTTAAACCAAGAATTTTCCTAGGAGTTTATCTAACTCATAACCGGTTTCGGTCCTGGCCTGTGAGGCTTCTAGGCATTGATGACTAGCCATCCATTCATATTCACAATGTATATCCGGTATCTGACGCATGGGCTCACTGGCCTCTGTTGCGCAACTCTGATAATTATAGAGCTAGTTTGCCCCATTCGTTACTGTTGTGTATTGTACATCTCCAATGTATTACCCTAATCTTGGTATTAATGGTTTCTCAACCGACGCACGGTATCTCTTACCGTGAGCGAATTCGGTGAGTTTCACAACTTTCCATCCACTTCCATAACAATTTACTGTGTATACAACTATGTATTTCACAATGATTGACTTGCTTCTACCGACTTACTGTCGGTTGAGATTGAGCTACTACCTAATGTGTAGTGCTCTCTCGGTTATTTCCCACACCTGGGGTATATTTCATACCGACATTTGGTATTTAGTGCTACTGTTATCACTTATTCTTAATCATACCTCCACATTTGGTTTCGTACAAGTACTCTTCCATTGGTATGACCTTGCATTTCCTATGCATTGATCATTATAGTATTATAGGTTTCTTTCTACATCCACCACAATTAACATTTCCCAAATCCTAGCTATCCCACTTGATCGTTACTGCGCAAGTGCAATACCAAAACACTCAGTCATACAGAGTGCAGAGGCGTAAACTCTTGACAGTAAATCTCTTATGCGATTGCCATAGGAATTTACACTGTGTTTTACTGGAGTCCTTATCACATAATAATGGCTACTGGCTTACTGCCTAGTTCATTTGCCAACACCTACCATTGTATCTCTGCTGGGTTTAACTCATAATTCCGCTTATTTGTCATACTATCACTTAACAACACTTATACGACGGTCGCTTATTGCACGTCGTATCCTCTTTCATTATACAACATCAACTTACACTGCATCCGTTCTTATATTAGCTTCCGCTATTACGCTGGGTTTGGCCACTTATCTGGCTGGTTTATTTGAATACACTTTTTCTCGAGCCTTTATGTTCCTTGAGCGTTGTTCGCTACTCATTTAGCATCACCACCTATGGTGGTTGCTATCCAACTTATCACTCTTCCTGTCTACACAACTGGTACAACATTTCCTTTCGTATTATTCTTATTCAAATCGTTCTGGGGTAATAACAACATGGTCAACCCTTAACATATTCCTTGAACTTGGTTCATATAGCTACCGCTCCTGCGGTCTCACATATCCAGAGGTATCCCCACTCTTAATGCAGTGGTTCGTTCTCCGCTCTATTTACTTGTAGAGCATATACTTCTGCAACTGATCAAATTTACATAACACAAGTTGTTGTGGCTTATAAGCCTTACTGTCACGATTCCTTCCAAGTTGTCTCTTTGACAACTTAGGGTCCTACTGTTAAGTGGGTTTACCTTCAGTGTGTAATCCGAGTAATTGTTCCAAATCTTGTGTTTCTGTTATATTGCTCCATCTAACAATGTTTAATCCAAACACCCCCAAGGATTGCTCCTGGGTGTTACTAACATATGCCATTACATCTGGCTTGCACTCATGGGTACATTCAGTAACTACGTCTTCTTACGTTCTTAGTTGGGTATTCGTTTCAGCTATCATGTTTTATCCCTGAAGATTCTTAAAACATATCCGATGTCTTTACGTACCAGTTAGTGCACTTCGCACCTCTTGACTCTATACATTTCCTTGAAATAAACTCACTAGTTCCTTTAGTCCTTTTTAACTTAGCTGGGTTCCTTTACTTCAACCATTCGTGGTAATCCTTAGCTCTTACTTGACTTTTCTGCTGACAGTAGTATGGAGTCGACTACTTCCCGTGTTCTGGACTCTACTCGTATACATATATGGGGTATCATACTGATACATTGCTACTTACCCAACTAACCAATAAGTAGGTCTGTCAGGCCCACATGCTCCTATCGGAGTGCGGTCATCCCACAGCACAGTTGGTACACTCGTAGTGCCCGTCACACGCCTAGATGAAGTATTTTGTTGTCAACTCCCTGTGAGCCTCGATTTTAAACCCTATCCTATGTGGATTAAGTTGATTAGGATCTAATCGGGTTTTAGGTCCACTTATAACCTAAGATTAATAACTATGTCACATAACAATAATTATTAAAACCTAAGCTAGCTCACTGGATCCTATTATGAGTCGCCACCTAATTTTGACCTAGACCAAATTAGGAAAGGAGAGTTCGGGTTCGGGGGCTTGATATTCGACTTATTTAGGGTTCAATTACTTTCATTACCCTTCCTAGGTCGTTTTTCCTCTACTCAGTTTATTTACGGCTTATTACGAGTCGTTTAACCTAAGTGCGCAACCTTCTGTTTTTTTGTGTTTTAGCATTTTTGACAGAAAATAAAAGTGAAATTAAAAGCTACCTAAACTAGGGTTTCGGAGGCAGAATTAGGTCAAATTTCATTTCCGTCCGTAGCCACGGACCTAATGTCCGAAACCACGGACCCCAGTTAACCTAAATGCGCAGAAAAGGCGAAATTAAAGAAAAACGAAAATTTGCAAAGTCCGGGGCCACGGACAGGCTGTCCGTGGGCCCGGACATCATTAGAAAAACCTAAATTTTGAATTTTTAAAATCCCGCCGCCGTCCGTGGGTGTCCGTGGTCTCGGACAGCGTCCGAGGTCCCGGACCATAGGTCCGAGGTCACGGACCACCCACGGACAGGGTTTTCAGAAGGTTCCGAGGGTGTTTTGAGCTCAAATTTTATGGGTGTGTAGCCTGAAAGATTTACAAGACGTTAGTGATTGAAAGTTTTCAATTTGGATTCGAATTAAGCACGAAACTTAGCAAACAAGTTATCTGACAGAGGCTTAAACAAACAGCAATACAGAAGCCCACGACGGTTAGTTTGAGCTCAAATTTCGAGGCAAGACAGATAATACCGTGGAGAATTAGGGAAACTGAGTTTCTACCTGTTTTACCTTCGGATTCACAACGTTTCTTCACACCGGGATTCGTCGAGTGCTCCGTTGATGGCAGACCTGAGAGGACTTCGAACCAAGCTTCTGGTTGTTGGCTGTTCTTGTTGTTCTTCACGTTTTGGTGGTGTTTTTGTGGGGTTTGATGATTATTGGTGCTTTGGGAATTGGAAAACGTGTTTAGATGATGATTTCGGGGATTTTCGGTATGATTTGGGTGGCCGGGTGTTGGAAAACGTGAGAGAGAGAGAGGAGGCTGCCTTTTATGACTCTCTAGGGTTCTTGAGTATGTGAGGTTCTGATTTTATCCAAAAACCTATCCCCTTATATAGACTTCCTTAAAGATAAAGAGATCTAGTAAAAGTAAGATTTTTCGATATTTTAACTGGTAACTTCCCAAAGGAATTTTGCTATGAAATTTTAACCACATGTCAAGAACGGATATTATGAATTTTCTGAGGTGGAAACGAATTTTTTAAATGCTGGAGCATTTTTAAATTGAATTTCTCGTCAGATTCAATCAGAAATTGCTAGAAAATTATTGGAAATTCGAAAAATCAAAATTCCAACGCCATTATGCTTAAAATGTCATCCTCTATCATGGGTTAAATATCAAAGCATTTCGAGCTGATTTGGGCACCCTTTGGAGGAGAGAGAAAGCCTATAGGAGAACTCAGAAGCCTTAAAAATTACGAAAACACCCCTGACAATGACGAAACTGCTCCTCAGGCCCTGGAACACGCCGATCGGGCCGGAGTCTCTTATTGTTTGATGGAGATGGCTCTCACAACCTCGTAGACCTTAACTAGGGGGTCAAAATTTTGGGTATAACAGATTGCCCCCCGTCAACTGGACTTTGTAACGAATGTGAAAAGTCCGGTTGATGCTTGAGTGGTGCCCCAAAATTTTGGACTCCACAGAATCCTCCACGTTGTGTGAAACCGGGTTAACGATGCCCAGCAATTCGGAGGCGCTGACTACCAAAGCTACAAAGCATTGTCGAGCTATTCTAAGGCGCTGACTACCTAAGCTACAAAGCATTGTCGAGCTATTCTAAGGCGCTGACTACCTAAGCTACAAAGCATTGTCAAGCTATTCTAAGGCGCTGACTACCTAAAATGATGAAAATAATGTCAAGCTATTCTAAGGCGTTGACTGCCTGAAATGATGATATGCTGTCGAGCTATTCTAAGGCGCTGACTACCTAAAGTGGTGAAAATGATGTCAAGCTATTCTAAGACGTTGACTGCCTGAGGGTGTGAAAACTGGATGCAAATGCAAGAATGCTGAAATGCTAATGATGCAAATGATGCTGATGCTGGTGATAATGCCGATGGTGTTGATGATGTTGATGATGCTGATGATGCTGATGATGCTCGGATGCTTCTGGGGGACCGAAACCCGTTCCAATGCTCCTGGTTGGTATACTATGGGGACTTATTGCCTCTGCCCACCAACTGGGGTGGCTGGGATAACTTCTAGATTACCAAGGGACTTATTGCCACTGCCCACTAGTTTTTCTCCCAAGAAGTTGACATGAAGATGGGGACTTATTGCCTCTGCCCCGCCACTTAGATCACGCTCTACCTCGCACTGAAGATGATACTAGGTCTCGTACCGGTCTCGCACTGGATGATGACGCTCGGTCTCGCTCTGAAGAAGATGATGGGTCTCGCACGGAAGATGATACTAGGTCTCGTACTGGTCTCGCACTGGATGATGACGCTCGGTCTCGCTCTGAAGAAGATGATGGGTCTCGCACGGAAGATGATACTGGGTCTCGTACTGGTTGAAGATGCTGGATGATGACGCTCGGTCTCGCTCTGAAGAAGATGATGGGTCTCGCACGGAAGATGATACTAGGTCTCGTACTGGTTGAGATGCTGGATGATGACGCTCGGTCTCGCTCTGAAGAAGATGATGGGTCTCGCACGGAAGATGATACTAGGTCTCGTACTGGTTGAAGATGCTGGATGATGACGCTCGGTCTCGCTCTGAAGAAGATGATGGGTCTCGCACGGAAGATGATACTAGGTCTCGTACTGGTTGAAGATGCTGGATGATGACGCTCGGTCTCGCTCTGAAGAGGAATCTGCAGGGCCTTGCACCGATTTTGGGTCTCGAACTCAAATAAGTTAGGAGGATAATGGTCTCGTGCAAATGGTAAAAACTGATCACTGGAGTGCCAAACATGGCAATGACGATAAGATGTACACAATCAAAAATATGAAGATACTCGTCCAAAACAGGAATTTGTTGGAAAAGGTGCCAAACGTGGCAGTGTTGAAGAAAATTCTGTTTACTGAAAAGGAAGGTGAAATTATCATTTCCTGACCATAGATTTCGGACTTGTAATTTATCTCCTAGGAGATGAACATGCCATCGGTGGGGTATAGTGTATGATGTAAAGGTAAGGGCTTATGTGGGCCTGTGTAGTGGTTTGGGCTTGTGTGGTGTATGGTGTGAAAGTAAAGGCTTATGTGGGCTTGTGGTGTTTGATGTGCAGGAAAAGGCTTTTGTGGGCTTGTGGTGTTTGATGTGCAGGTAAAGGCTTTTGTGGGCTTGTGGTGTTTGATGTGCAGGTAAAGGCTTTTGTGGGCCTGTGTAGTGGTGGTGTGGAGGTAAGGGCTTTGGGTTCCAATTGGTGTTGTCATAGCAATTGTTGGAACCAACAATTGCCCCCAGTATTTCCCTTAAGACAATCTGAGCTAGAGTTCATGGCAATCGATCGTTCCGATCGATTGCCCCCAGTATTTTCTTTTATTAAACGTGCGAACGAGTCTCGTCCTCACAGGGTCAAGGCTTTGTTTTCACGTGGTGTTTCCTAACCTACACTCGGCGTGTTTGGTGTTTGCATCGTTCCTCCCCTACGGTCACAACTTCTAGACCATTGAATTCAATATTTGATGAATTTACGCATTCGATCTGTTACTTTCACGTGATTAGATACACAACTATCAAGTCGGAAGTCTTTAAAGCTTATAACTGGCCATGGGGTGTGATGAAAGACAACGGGACCATGGAGGGATATTTCAGGTATGTGGAGCTATAAGGGTGACCAAAGCTGCAACTTCCACCTCCTCTCGGACTTGTCTTCTTTGCCTTGAGTCGTTTGGCTACTTCGTGATGACTTCGCTTATGAGCTTGGAACTTAGAACTTTTGGGTTGTTCCTTGCGCCTTCTCTCTTTCTACTGATTTTGGATTACTTCGAGGCTTTCCAGGTTTGCCTTTCTTTGAATCTCTTTTCCTCCGGGGTTCTTGTGTTTCCCGGTTTGAACTTTGAGAGCTGTTTTTGATGTTAGCGCATTTGGATCCTGTGCCACTTTGGGGCCATTTGCGGATCACTCCGTCATGCTGGTAGCAGTTCTGCTTCTTGGACTTGTGAAGTTGCTGTTCGGAAGTCGGGCTCCTTGCATCCTTTGGTCACGGGTCGGGTATTCACCATTGGCTGGCTTATTCTGTGGAGTTTGTAGTGTTGTAAAAGAGGTCATATATCAAAAGCTCAGTGGGGGTGCCTAGGGTTTAATGACAGGGTTTGCAAGCTTTTGGCCATGTGCTGTACCTAGGTGCTTCGTCATTCCTGATAGTTGTATATCCGTTCTTTGTTACTTTTCAGGTCTAAGCGTAAATTTACAAATATCTCCTTCGGTCGGAGTTATGCCGTTTACCTCACCTTTGGATGTGGTCTCACGGAGTCGTGTAAAAATGACACGCTCGTTTGCTCATGGTTTTTCCGCTCAAGACACTCTCGCGAGATTTTCACTCCGAAACTCGTTCGCACATTTAAACAAAAGATAAAAGATGACGAACTTAACTAGATTGCCCCCAGTATTGACCTGGGGTTTATGACAACACTTAAACAGATGTGAATTTTGGAATGCCTTGTGGATATTTTGGAATGGACTGTGGACTTAGAAGGGCATGTTCAAAATTCCAAAACAAAATACAAGTCTTTGCATGCCATTGTCAGGGAAATAATTATTTCATGAACCATTTTCTCAAAAGAAACTGTGTGAAACAAAATCTTTTTTTTGTTACCCCTTTAGACTCGAAAAAGTCATCCATTTGTGAACATGAGGAAGAAGATGAAAAATCGATACTTCTTATTGGTGGTTTGAAAACGATCATTCTTTGAAAACTTTGAACGATGCACTTGAAAGATAAATGTTTTAACAAGTTATGCAGTTAGAATGCATGGGAACCCTAAACTTTCCATTGAATCGAGCTCTGCTGAACTGTCTGATGTCGGCATGCTGAAGACCCGAGCTCTTGACTGCCAGGATGTCGCTAAGATGACCGTGACTGTCCTCTTCTTGGACTCTGTGGGCTCCGTGAAGAGTCTGAACTAGGAACGCCTATAAGTTGCGCACGAGGCACTTGGGCCTGAATGTGAGGTACATGGCTTGAAACGGTTTCACGAATGGATTGGCACTCGGGCCTGGATGACTTCATGGATGTGGATAGGCACTCGGGCCTGGATGAATTGAAGGTGAGGCACACAGGCCATGATGATTCATAAGTGGGTTGGCACTTGGGCCGGAATGTGGTGTGAGATTGTGGCACTTTGGCCGGATTGTTGTGAAGATGTGCCGCTTGGGCCGGAATGTTGGGAAGATGTGGCGCTTGGGCCAGAGTGTTTGAAAGTAGGTGCATGGGCCAAAGAGTGTTTGAGGATGTGGCGCTTAGGCCGGAATGTGTTTAAGAATGTGGCACTTGGGCCGAAATGATTAGGGATTGTGGCGCTTGGGCCGGAAAGTGTTTGGGCTAGAAGTAAGACATATGGGCCTGAGGGACTTCTAGACTAGAATGGATGTGTGGGCCTGAAGGCCCTTAATCTGGAAGTGATACATACAAGCTGAAGGAAGCCATATGAACTATGAATGGGCCACTGGGCTGAGAGAGAAACTTTGAGGTTTAAGACTTGTTTGATGTCCCTGCTGAGCCTTGAGGCCAGAAACTAGAATGAATGAGTTATGAAAAATTATCTTGAATTCGAGTGAGTTGAAACCTAAACAAATGGTTTTGAGTGGGCCTAAAAGGTATGACACCTAGATCTAGGGCTTTGGGCCAGGGCCCAAATAAAAAGTTACCTAGACTAGAATGGGCCTTGGGCCGAAATGGAAAAACCTGATTGATTTTCATGTCTTATGGACTGCTTTAGGTAGATTGGCTTTTCATAGGCCTAGAACTAAATTGATAATTCAAATTAGGCTGAAAGAGAAATCACCTAAATCTAAACTTTTGGGCTGAAGCCCGAGCAAATAACTCACACATTCTAATCAAGCAAGGCCTTTGGGCCGCAAACAATAAACCCGCGATATCGGGTTGGGCTGAGTTGATGTAGGAAAAGTTCCTATCAATCTCTAGGTGGGTAGTGGGCTGATCATACAAGCAAACAAGGCCCACACAAATTCACATGTCACTAGACGTTTAAATCAAACCGGGTATGGATCGATCCGGAGAGGTGCTTGGGGCGTGGGCCCAGGTCACCACAAAGGAATAGGGCTTGCACGCTATTCCCTTTGGGCTTCCCCACTCTTTTCACATCACCTGAAGGTGTGCGTCTACGGTCGGGTCTTGACTGACCAAACAAAAGGGCTAGGTAAGGGCACTGCCAGGAAAACGCTTGGGGCTAAAGCCCAGGTATTAAGGGGGTGTGGTTAGACGACACCCTCCTCTTTTCCCCCGCTTATTCACATCACCTAAAAGGTGTGAGCCCTGACAGGGGACCCTCAAACGGGTCCCGGGGTGAAATTGGTTTGTGTGGACCCTCGCTCTCACATGATGCCAAGGTGCAGAAAATTAAAGTGCGCACGAAAGTAAACAAACAGAGTAATGAAGCCATAAATAAACATTTTCGAGTTAAGCCCTCTTTCTTAAAATTAAAACAAGTTAAAATTAAGAAGTAGATCCCCAGCAGAGTCGCCAGTCTGTGAGCCTCGATTTTAAACCCTATCCTATGTGGATTAAGTTGATTAGGATCTAATCAGGTTTTAGGTCCACTTATAACCTAAGATTAATAACTATGTCACATAACAATAATTATTAAAACCTAAGCTAGCTCACTGGAACCTATTATGAGTCGCCACCTAATTTTGACCTAGACCAAATTAGGAAAGGAGAGTTCGGGTTCGGGGGCTTGATATTCGACTTATTTAGGGTTCAATTACTTTCATTACCCTTCCTAGGTCGTTTTTCCTCTACTCAGTTTATTTACGGCTTATTACGAGTCGTTTAACCTAAGTGCGCAACCTTCTGTTTTTTTGTGTTTTTAGCATTTTTTGACAGAAAATAAAAGTGAAATTAAAAGCTACCTAAACTAGGGTTTCGGAGGCAGAATTAGGTCAAATTTCATTTCCGTCCGTAGCCACGGACCTAATGTCCGAAACCACGGACCCCAGTTAACCTAAATGCGCAGAAAAGGCGAAATTAAAGAAAAACGAAAATTTGCAAAGTCCGGGGCCACGGACAGGCTGTCGTGGGCCCGGACATCATTAGAAAAACCTAAATTTGAATTTTTAAAATCCCGCCGCCGTCCGTGGGTGTCCGTGGTCTCGGACAACGCGTCCGAGGTCCCGGACCACCCACGGACAGGGTTTTCAGAAGGTTCCCGGGGTTTTGAGCTCAAATTTTATGGGTGTGTAGCCTGAAAGATTTACAAGACGTTAGTGATTGAAAGTTTTCAATTTGGATTCGAATTAAGCACGAAACTTAGCAAACAAGTTATCTGACAGAGGCTTAAACAAACAGCAATACAGAAGCCCACGACGGTTAGTTGAGCTCAAATTTCGAGGCAAGACAGATAATACGTGGAGATTAGGGAAACTGAGTTTCTACCTGTTTTACCTTCGGATTCACAACGTTTCTTCACACCGGGATTCGTCGAGTGCTCCGTTGATGGCAGACCTGAGAGGACTTCGAACCAAGCTTCTGGTTGTTGGCTGTTCTTGTTGTTCTTCACGTTTTGGTGGTGTTTTTGTGGGGTTTTGATGATTATTGGTGCTTTGGGAATTGGAAAACGTGTTAGATGATGATTTCGGGGGATTTCGGTATGATTTGGGTGGCCGGGTGTTGGAAAACGTGAGGAGAGAGAGGAGGCTGCCTTTTATGACTCTCTAGGGTTCTTGAGTAGTGAGGTTCTGATTTTATCCAAAAACCTATCCCCTTATATAGACTTCCTTAAAGATAAAGAGAATCTAGTAAAAGTAAGATTTTTCGATATTTAACTGAGTAACTTCCCAAAGGAATTTTGCTATGAAATTTTAACCACATGTCAAGAAGGATATTATGAATTTTCTGAGGTGGAAACGAATTTTTAAATGCTGGAGCATTTTTAAATTGAATTTCTCGTCAGATTCAATCAGAAATTGCTAGAAAATTATTGGAAATTCGAAAAATCAAATTCCAACGCCATTATGCTTAAAATGTCATCCTCTATCATGGGTTAAAATATCAAAGCATTTCGAGCTGATTTGGGCACCCTTGGAGGAGAGAGAAAGCCTATAGGAGAACTCAGAAGCCTTAAAAATTACGAAAACACCCCTGACAATGACGAAACTGCTCCTCAGGCCCTGGAACACGCGATCGGCCGGAGTCTCTTATTGTTTGATGGAGATGGCTCTCACAACCTCGTAGACCTTAACTAGGGGGTCAAAATTTGGGTATAACACTCCCTTATATTGTCTTGTGACAATATTCATTCCATGCTTCCCGAACTTAATCAAGGAAGGTTATCCACTGTTGTATCTTTATCAACTGCCCTTGGTTTTACTGCTTTGGTTTAAAAGAAGGGTTAGAAAGAAGTGTTGGTTTGAAAGAAAATCTGGTTTTGAAAGAAAAGAGTTGAAATAAATTGGGTTTGAAAGAAAATTTTCATGGTTTCACAACATCTTCTTACCTTAACCAAGTCTAGCTTCCTGCTGACTGGTGTACTTCCAATTACAGAGGTTAGACTGTTAAGCCCTTCCATGGTTATAATGATCTCACTTAACTTCATGGTACTTTACCAAGTACTTCGTAGTGGTTATAAATTTCCCGAACAGCCCTGTTATAGCAGCACTTGCTATGGCAAGTGCGCCATGCTAGCTGGCTAGTATCGGTTTAACACATACCGGTTGGGGTATTGTCTTTACCCGCACTGTCATCAGTGGCCTTGTTGGCCCTCACTGATCTTACTGTCTTGATAATAACTCTCCTAGGTGACTTCTCACTGTCTTCACATGATATTCATTAACTAGGGTGTTTCCTATTCTGGAGACCCCTTTTTTTTGTATTGTATCCTCTTCGTAGCCCATTCCACGCATTTATCGTGGTACTGAGGCTTGTCTCTTATTTGGGCACTACGTTGTAGTTCCTTTGTCGGTTGATATACCGTTGGTGTATCCCTTAATAACTGTGGTTCCGTAGACACTTGTCTCAGGTTTCATCAATCCACTCTTGCCTGTTGCACGATTAGTGCGTTGCAAGCTGGTTATTCTCGACTGCTCGGCATGTCGACCAGGTTGCCGGAAATTCTATTCTCTTATACACCAAATGCTTCATTCCTCGCTATGAAATGCGGTTAACACTGTTTAGATGGAAACCGTCTCCGGGATTCCCAGTTTTCAGGATCTACCGTAGACAGGTCTTCCGTACTTTAAAGGTATTTAATAGCAGCCAGATCGGGTATTCCCGAGTAAGGTGGACTTCCATCTCTCTGGCGTCCTTTCCCAAGTTATAAAACATGGATTGTGGAGGGTGGGATAAATATTGTAAGTTTCCAGTGCACACTGGTAATACCTATCTAGCGTATCTCTCGCTATCACTCAACCCTTAACCCAAAGTACTAAAATCCTAACTCGGTACTTCCTAAGCTCGGTAATTCAGTCATCAGAGCGATACTTCGCTCTGATACCACTTTTTGTAACACCCCATCCAACAACAATCTGTAGCGGAATACACACCTATTAAATAACTTAATTCGTTGGTGTTACACGCCGTTAACCTCCCACGTGGCTAACAAGGCTAATACATATACATTGTACCGGTCTGATGGGCTAAATTCCCGAGCACTACACAATACAATCCTTATCCCATTTCCAACAAATTATACACAAACCTCCCACCTGTACCGAGTATTTACAAACTAATGCCGATAACAATTTCGGTCTTCTACGCCTACAGTACATACTCAATTTAAATGGCTACCCATGTACAGTCAGCACCCCGTCCTACTCTCGAACGGCTTCCAGCTCCTTGTACCTGCAATAGAAAGGTAGAAAAGGGTGGCCCCCAAGGGGCTCAGCACCTTTGCTGGTATGGTAATCCCGCAGCCCACATGCTACCGGGCACGCACAACTAATTTCGTCTTGCATGCGGTTGATTAATTTAAATCATGCATGCAACTATAAACACACAACACAAAACCACTTCGCCTCATAGGCTCAACAAACGGATAATACATCCTTATTGATAAGTCACTTATGGTATTCATTATCCTAGAGTGTTCCTCCTCTAACGGAGCTATTCTTAATAGACGACACTTACCCTTAAATCGGGTTATCCTTATACGCCTCTTGTCACAAACTGGGATTCATTTCCATGATCCACACACTCCATATCTTACAACATATCACATTCCTCACATAGCAAAACATAACAACACTTCTCGTTTCGACGCACACATGAAACATCGAATTCATTTTAAACATCAACGTATACACATCATAGCATAGAAGGGAAATTGCCTAGCACAATATCAACACAAAAACCATAAGATCGGTTCACACAAGGAACCTTCCACCATAGTTAGTATACATAGTGAGCCTAGAGATTATTGCCAATCTCATGCTAAGCTCGTTACCAACCTCGTTACCGTCCAGTATATCGAACGGTTAACTTAAACCCAAGGTGTGTCGGATATAGTAACCCAAGCACACGAAAAACATTTGTATGCCCTGTGGCCCGACGTGACTCAGTAAACTAGCTTGGATAAGCTAAGGGAAGATTGAAACCAATTGGAATACAACCTATACATACAAGAGAGCCGAACCGGATATGACATCGACTCCCGTCCTCACACGCGTGGCCGGAACAACCGGACTCCTCACCCCCCATTAGTCATATATACTTATAAATAAGTAGTTAGAGATCCATATGGAGCCTACCACATCCACACACATGCGGTATCATAACCGAGTAAGCACACAAGGGAGGTTCACACATTGCATACAACAACAATATCCAACTAACTCACACATAGCCGTGGTTAAACATTCCCAAGGTTTGGGTCGTTAACTCCGAATATGATCTCTCATGTGTTCCTGGTTCTGGTTAGCTAAGGTTAAAACTTATTTGAGGTTAACGGTACCGGAGATTAAAAGCGCCACATAATGAATTATATTAACTCATTACATGTTTTTATCTTACAAGGTGGCAAACACTCAGAAAAACACATTGGCATATAAGCCGGTGTAATCCGGTAGGACACAGGTTGCAAGAAAACCATACCTTTCACCACGGTCCACTATATTGTGTCTCCTAGGTTCTCGAACAAATCCCGTACAACTGGTAACATCACAATTACTGTCATTAACATCGGGGTGACATGATTGTTAATATCTAATGCCCATAGTTAACACCCATCATCCGTTGTACTTAATTTATTAATGTGATCTAAGTTCACAACTTACACATTCACTCTCACACTTGTTTATACTTCCAATGGCCTTTAAAAGTCACCAAACAAGGCCTAAACATCATCTAAAACCATTACCATCAATCCCCCTCATTAGAGCCTAAACAAATTTTTTTCTTCATTTCTGGTCTGGACCGCCCCTCTGGGGCGGTCCCAGGGGCGGTCACAACAGATGCTACACGTTTCTTTTTTTTTTTCACTTCTCTCCACTGGACCTCCCCACAGGGGCGGTCCGTAGGGGCGGTCCACTGCAGAACCAATTTCTATGTGCTTTTCTCCTCTTGAACTCCAAATTCATCCCAATTTTTCCTATGCTTTACACATGTTCTCCCACATGTTTTAACATCTTTTGGACACCTTAAACCCTCTCGAAACATCCCAAAAATTCCTTAAAACTTTACTCAACTTTTACTAAGTCCTTAACACTTAGAAACATTTTTTCTTACACTTGTAACTTGTATTCTGCCTAAAAACTTCACCTAACCAAAGTACTCCCTCACTACCTTATAACCACCCTTTTAAGCATCATTTGCACTAACTCATCCCCTTACACACACTCCTCAAGTCTTTCCCACAAGTTCATAACTAAACTTCACAAGACGTTACACTTTCATGTTCACCAACTTTGCACAAGACTTTACGACACCTCCACCATCACCTTGGTGTATCAAGAAATCATCCATTAGTTCCCTAAATCTCTAAGACTATGCCTAAGGCATCTTAACACCTAAGAACACCTTAATTCACTTTCTTTCACATCTAACACTTAAAAATTCCTAGTACCTTCTAGGTCATAAAAATCTATTACAACACATAAACTCTTTGTTATCAACTAATTTCGCCATAGCTTCCCTTGTATCACCTTACACAAAAACACATTGTTTTTCACCTTTAGACAACCAAGAACATTCAATCTCTTAATACACACTCTTATACAAAACATATGGTTTTTCATCCTTTAACCATCAAACACATTCACCTTCACAAGAGATGTTCTTTACACATAACTAAACCTTTAAACTACACTACATCACAATATAGTGCATAAACTTAAATTGCTTGGCACTTAGGCCTTAAATAACATAAACCACAAACACTGAATTTCCACATTTAAATGCCTTCAGCTGACGAATACACACAACAATGTCCCATGTCTTTTTAGTCCACCTTGTGGATAGTTTTCTAGCTCGTTTCCCATTGGCTCTTTAGGTTATTTATTAAGCAAATATATCAATTCCCTAGTACATAAAACCACATTAAGAGAGGTCATTTACCTCTTTGTTTTCAAGCTTTCTCACTTGTTTCACTTGTTTTTTCTTGATTGAAAATCGGCAAGGAGCTTTTATCACTTGTCAACCTTCTAACCAATACACATATAAGGGTAATGAGTATTAAGTTTAATACTCAATCTCATAATTAAACCCTAGGTTACATAAGTGTCTTAAAAACACTAAATTGATGATTACCTTGGAATTTGAAAGAGAGCTTGGTTAAGTGGCAAGATAGGACTCCTCCAGTCCCTTGAAGATTGAATTAAGCTAAGAAAATAGCAAGACAAGGCACCATTGTAAGGTGAATTTTCGGTTATACAAGAAAATGATGGGAACTTGGATTTTCTTTGATTTTCCTTACCTTGAAACAAAGGAGAATGACAAGGCATGGACATATGAGCTCAAGCTCCTTCAATGGTGAATCTCCATGGCACGAAATGGGCTTTTGAAGATTTGAAAAGATAGGAATGTAGAGCTTACTCTAACTAAGACAACGGTAGTTCGGAATTGAATTCGGAGCTTGGCCATGAGTTACAAGCATTCAAAGATGGAGAATGGCTACTTGCTGTAGCAAAACGAGAATGAGAGAGAGGGAGGATGAGGTTGGAGACGGTGGGAACCAAAAAGAAAGAAGAGAAAGTGAGGAGAGAGGTAAGTTTTGGAGATATTTAAGTTATAAAGCAAAAAGGTAAACCTTTACTTACTTTTCTTTCTTTCTTTTAATTGGCAGCCAAGTGTGATGACTCACACCCCTAAAACCGTGGCCCCTTACATATAACATATATATGGCCTTTGTTGACCAATTAAACAACTTATGTTGACTTATAACTTAAACTAGCACTATTTGAGCACTATTCACAAATTAAGGCACATATTGTGAAATTTTTGATTTCCCATTGATTTAGACTTCTAATGTGATACTAAGTAGTACAAATATTAATTAAAGAGTAATGATGGTCATTAGCCACTCAAAACTCATTTACAAGACAATTTTTCAAAAATGTGCTTTAAGACTCCTTAAAGCACATTTTGTGTTTTAACTTGTTTTCAAGCTTGGTTTTCTTTGGTAATCGATTTAATATGTTCATTAACATATTTATAAGGTATAGGTATGACCATTAGGTCTTATACAAATTTATCCCAAGCTTAAAGCACATTTTTGCTCATATTGACTTTAAGGTATATTCTTGTGTTTTATTTGGTTTAACTGTCCACCAAGGTTTCCTAAGGACTTATTTAACCTTATTAAATCATAATTGAATATTATTAAGTCTTGGTAGGCTCTTTGGGTCCTAACCAAGTTCACTCCGAGCTTAGAGCACGTTTTTGCTCAAACCGTGTCTTAGTGTTTTATTGTGTTTTTACTATGGTTTAAATTGTACATTGATGTTCCTAAGGCACTTTTAGCCTTTTAATACCATAGTTTAACATTTTTACGGCATACCAAGGTTTGGGGTATTTCAATAGCATTCCAATTTATCTTATAATAACTTAGACTCTTTATGTCTAATGTTTTATAATATGATATACATCAACTCTAACCTAAACATATAATTGTAACACTACATAAGTCCTTATAATTCCAAATGAATCTTAAGGTTCCTTAGACTTATACTAACTTTACTTAGCTAGTACACAAGGATGTAAATACATAAAATTGTTCTTTGTTCCTTGTTGTGGCCGATGTGTTTGAGGTTTTATGGTCTGATTTTTGTGTATCTTTAGAGATAATTGAAGTTAATATAGGTTATATTATCTGTTGGTTTAAATTAATTTGATATCACAGCTTAGCTACAATTAATTGTCGACGAAAGGAAATTAACTGTCATTTCATTTTCTGTTGCTCATGCAGTTTGGGTTCTGATCAGTTTTTGGGCGTCGATTGATCACTTTGTTGGTTAACTTGATGATTCTGAGTAAGCAAAAAAGTATTGGTATTTACTGTGAAATTAATGTTACTATGAAATCTTACCCTGACTAATGATTGTTGGAAATATTATTTGAATGTTGTGTGGTGACTTGGAAAGATGAATGAATTATATAGTTATAATTGATGTATTGGAATGAAGAATGAATTATATAGTTCAAAGGGTTCATTCCGAGCAACAGTCATTTAAACGCTTTCTTGATCCTAAGTTACATTGTCTGTGAGGAAATGATCATGATTATTACTTCTTTTACGTAAAAATATATTTTGATTTGTATAGGAGGTTTCTTAGATCCCAAAATCACTCAACTATATGACAAAATATTGGAAATACAAAATGCCAAAACCCGTGTCAAATTAAGACACTAATTGAGCTCACTCATGTCAAATTAAATCACTAATTGAGCCAGGTCGTCATTTAATTTGACATGAGTGAGCTCAATTAGTGTCTTAATTTGACACTAGTGAGCTCAAGTAGTGTCTTAATTTGACACGAGTGAGCTCAAGTAGTGTCTTAATTTGACACGAGTGAGCTCAATTAGTGTCTTAATTTAACATGAGTGAGCTCAAGTAGTGTCTTAATTTGACATGAGTGAACTCAAGTAGTGTCTTAATTTGACACGAGTGAGCTCAATTAGTGTCTTAATTTGACACGAGTTAGCTCAAGTAGTGTCTTAATTTGACACAAGTGAGCTCAATTAGTGTCTTAATTTGACACGAGTGAGCTCAATGTGTTTGTGTGTAAATGTGTGAGTAAATTGCTTATTTTTAAAAGGGATTACATGCATGTACGTTATTACACAGATACTGCATTTTGGTATGCCAACCCATAAGATTTCTTATAGTACTACAAAAGGTACGCAATGACATTTCAATTTTATGGGGAATACAAGTATGTACCTTCTTTAGCTTCAGCATTACATGTAAAGACACAGTCACTATTAGACATGATCACACACAACCTCCATGTAAGACAATACAAGGTACGAAATGACATTTCACAATTTAAGGGGAATACAAGTATGTACCTTCTTACATGGCTATTTAGCTTCAGCATTACATGTAAGGACACAATCACTATTAGACATGATCACACACAACCACCATGTAAGGAATATACAAGGTACGAAATGACATTTCACAATTTTATGGGGAATACATGTAAGGACATAGTCACTATTAGCTTCAACATCAACTTTAAGGACAGAGTCACTATCAGACACAAGCACAATGTTTTAAGCAAAAATCTGGAGCTTGTGCTTTCTCTATAAAAGGAGTAGAGTTGCTACTGATTCTTTACAATTCATATTTCCACACCACCAACTCCTTCAAATTCACAACCCATTCACATTATCATGAGTCACTCATCAAATTCCGAAAACACTTCTAATATCATATGGGAGCATGAATCCCTTTCCGATACAGAAGAGAGTGATGCTTCAATGGTGGAGAATGAATCACTCCACAACCAGTCAAAGTCTAAAAACACTTCTAACATCATATGGGAGCATGAATCCCTTTCTGATACAAAAGAAAGTGATGTTTCAATGGTGGAGAATGAATCACTCCACAACCAGTCAAATTCTGAAAACACTTCTACTATCATATGGGAGCATGAATTCCTTTCCGGTACAGAAGAGAGTGATGTTTCAATGGTGGAGAATGAATCACTCCACAACCAGTCAAATTCCGAAAACACTTCTATTATCATATGGGAGCATGAATCCCTTTCCGATACAGAAGATAGTGATGTTTCAATGGTGGAGAATGGATCACTCCACAACCCGTCAAATTCTGAAAAAACTTCTACTATCATATAGGAGCATGAATCCCTTTCCGATACAGAAGAGAGTGATGTTTCAATAGTGGAGAATAAATCACTCCACAACCAGGAACTCCACATCCAAGAAGAATCTATTGGAAATAATGACTGGGTGGGGGTGTATGAGAGTTCAATATTGTGGGAAGTAGAATCACTCCCAGATTCATATGAAGACAACAATGATTTTTCAATGGTGTTAGTAGCAAGCAATGAAGTGTATGACAGTTCTATTTTGTGGGAACTCGAATCACTCTCCAATTTATATGAAGGCGAGAGTGATGAGTCAGTTGGTAGTAATGATGATTGATAATATCAATTATGTTTTTTCACCGTTCTGGTTAGTCACTCCCATGGGTAAACATACGAAGCTAAAGAAGTACGCATGGGGAGCAGGTACTCTTGTGTGGTTGTATCGCCAGCTGGGGATAGCATCTCGTGCTGACTGTACTAGCATTGCTGGCTCTTTGACCCTTCTCGAGGTAATTGTTTTAATGTACAACAATGTGTAATAAATTTTCATGAATTCACATTAATAGTTGGCATAATTTATTTTTAAAATTTATGTAGTGCTGGATATATGCGTACTTCCCCACGCTTAGACCAGCTGTTAGTGCTGACTGGCGTGATGGGGATGATAGACCGTGGGCTATGAGATGGGTCAGGTCCACCTCCCAGCAGAAAAATAAAGATTCACTGGAGAACTACTGCAAGCATCTAGATGCTCTAACAGCAAGAAATGTAAGTGGTACAACAATTTCAATTTGTATTATTTACATTATTGTTTATTATTGATGCTTACATTTCCCTGTGATCCAATGTAAATTGATTGGTTGCCCTACGGTCGCGAGAAGGTGAATGAGAACAAGGGTCGCACTTGGTACAGGGGTACCTTGCAGTACATGACCGTGAATGAGCCATATATGCCGGAGCGTTGTCTTCGCCAATTCGGGTACGTTCAGTGTATCCCATCTCCCCCTATTAGACCGAACACTAGATCCGAAAAAAGAGGGAGAAAGGAACTACCCCCTATAGATGTGTGTACCCCCCATGTATAGTGTGTGGGACACCACACGTGAGTGTGGTCCTGCTTTGGGGTTCACTAAGACACGGGCGGCGCTGCATGCATGTGACGGAGATTATCTGGATTGGTATGTCAAACACACCCATCCAAAGATCATGAATCCTGACATGTACGAAAACACCTTCGTTCATCGGTCGTATCCCGCCTTAGTAAGTTGATCTCTTCCTTTGTATAATTTCAGTTGATTATAGCATTTTATGAATGCTAACTTAACTTTATAATATTATGTTACAGCTCATGAGTGAGGCAACTGAGGTTGGTAGGCCTTACTTTCTGAGGAACCGTAGCTGGGATTGACGTTACTACCGTAAGGAGATGCCAGACGAGGAACAGAGGCAAACTGAACAGGGGATAGATGAGGTCTTCTGTACCTTATTTATATGGGATTCGTACTATCACCAGTATGGCGCGCCATAGTTTAGGGTTTTATGATTTTGTTGTTTTAAGATACAGTATGGATGTAGTTATTTTCTAGTGGACTTGGTGATGGTGAAATTATTGCTGAAATTGCTGATGATCTTATTGATGACCTTTTGGTTGATTTTGTGGAGGTTCTTAGAATTGGGGAAGAGAAGAAAAATAGGGGAGAGTATGCCAAAATTTTCCTAGAAATACTACCCGTTTCTTTAGACTCTCTTTTAGACTATTGTATTTCGTTTAGATGTTCGTTATGTTTGTTACTTGAATTTCATTTACTTTCGCATTGTAGTACTTTCTATTCCGCACTACTGTCTAATAATCCAAACATCTACCAAGCGGAACAAACCTAATGTTTATGTCACGAGAACTGAAATTTATCAAAATGTAGAAAATCCTAACTGGAGGCCTAGAATTCAAACCCCATGAATCACATAATTGAAAGTGAATAACTATCTAATAATCCAAACATCTACCAAGCGAAACAAATATGTTTATGTCATAAGAACTGAAATATATCAAAATGTAGAAAATCCTAACAAAAGTCCTAGAATTCAAACCCCATGAATCACAGAATTGAAAGTGAATAACTATCTAATAATCCAAACATCTACCAAGCGGAACAAACCTAATGTTTATATCACGAGAACTGAAATATATCAAAATGTAGGAAATTCTAACAAAAGTCCTAGAATTCAAACCCCATGAATCATAGAATTGAAAGTGAATAACTATCTAATAATCCAAACATCTACCAAGCGGAACAAACCTAATGTTTATGTCACGAGAACTGAAATATATCAAAATGTCGAAAGAACTACCGTCTTATTGTCTTTCTTTCTTCGCTTCCAACTTATTCAACTAAGATTGGTGAAAAAAAAATTGTACTGCAAATAGTAAAGTTTTGGCTATTCGCAGTACAAATTAATTTTAAATCATATTAATAGTGTAATAAATAACAAACCCAACACTTTTTTTAAAAAAAAGATTCCATTATTGATTACAACAAAAAAGTAACTAGGGAAATTCACTACTAATCAACTACAAACTTTTTGGGTTAAATTACTATCAGATATCATTTTTTGAAAAAAAAAACACAGGGACACATCATTACATGTTTACATCGTTAATATGATTTTTTAAAAAATTGTACTGCGGTGATTAGTAATTTTGTACTGCGAATAGCAACCCCCTTGAATTAATTATGTGTCATTGGTATGGGGTCTGTGTTTATACCCATACACCACAGGTTCGAACCTTGATTAGTGCATGTAAAGCACATTAGTTTGAATTAAAAGGTCATCAAAGATGATATAGCCATACATCGCGGGTTCGATCCTTGATGTGTGCCCCAAGCCCCAAGAATGGTCAAGCTACCACACATGATCCGTAGTAAAACTGCTACTAGAAGAAAGGGCAGTGACAAAATTGCTACCAGAGGAAAGAGCAGTGGCGGTGTGGCAGCAAAATTGTTACCAACTAGAAAACGGTAGCGGAAATCAATTTTGCCACCAAGGGTTTACCCACCGCCAAACTCCGGTAGCAAATGAACAAAAGCGGTAGCCCATTCTATTTGGCTACCAATTTTGTCGGTAGCAAACAAGTCTTTTTCTTGTAGTGAATGTGGTTGAGGGTCATCAACCGGACCCGGTACTTTTTCAGTTCGAGGTTGACCAGCCCATACCTGCTACCCCACTCGATTGTGATATGTATATGTTACATGTAGTCAAAAGGACCGGCAGAACCGATGCAGCATAGTGAAATATTTTTCATCATCTCATTTGGATGTGGAATGACAAGGATCTCCACAGGATTACATCCCAGTTGCCAAGAAGTGTCTCATTGGACACGAGGAGCGCCTACACGGTGTGGTACCTGCAGCCCTTTCTTGGTACACTGAGGAGAGCAGACAGAATGTAGTTGTGGTAAATCTTCTAATTTGTTTTTTTATAAATTCCTCAAATAATAATGTTGTTGATTAAAACTGTGTTTCATTTGCTTTAACAGGTGTTTACTATGGATCAGCTCAATGTTAGAGAATTCACCATGCGGTTTTCTATGACGTTGGATGTTGATCATTTCCACCGTTCAGGGCACTTTAGTCAATAATTCTCACAATAGGCACCACCGACGATCGAGCTGCAGTATCTTGCATATGTTATTAACAAGATCCCCCATCCTAGAGCTGCTAGAAATCGGTCGTATAGTCATAGAAGAAGAGGATTATGTGACTGGGCTCCACCCCAAGCAACGAATGAACCGGTTCCATAACCTTAGCCCCCAGCTCTTGTACCTCTACCATCCGTGGGTGGGTATCAACCAACAATTCACCAACTAACGAGTGCACATCCCACTGGGTTGGATCACATCGAGCTCAGTGGCCATGATCCTGCTGCAGATGCATTTTAGGGTAGTGTTGACATATCGACTCCTGTACAGCCTTGAGCCATAGCCGGCATGTGTGGTTAGGTCCCTCAGGATTTTGGTACGCAGTTTGATGTCGGTTCGGGCTCATCGAACCCTCAACCTACTATAGGGTGACCTCCCTCTCCCTTTACCAATCATGAGTTGGTGAATATATGTAACAACATCATCTTTAGTGATGATAGTTTTATTGGGGGCTTGAACTAGAGCGGAATGTCTAGTCCTAGCCAGCAACAGAGCGGATTTAATACCACAACCCCGGTCGATGCCTCAGCTCCATCACAGCCAGCACATACGAGAACACCAGTCGTTACGCCCAACAATGAGGATTTGAGGAGGATTTTGTTGAGGAGCACAAATTCTAGGACTAGAAACCCTCGATTTTATAACCTCAACTTCATTAATCCCAACACCCTAGTATCTCAAAAGTGTAACTTTAGTTTATGTCTTTAGTTGTTTTTATTTGATGGACTCTTTTCTTTGTGTTCATGTATTATGTGTAAAAATTGGAAGACGTTTCGATGTCTAGAGTTGTTTACGAAAAGTGCCCGAAATTGAAAAAAAAAATCACAAGTGCACTATAATTCAATATTTTTATCTCTAGCTCGGCGATGGTAGTTACATTTGTACAAGCAAATGAGCTCTGATTAAGCTGAAATTTGGACGATTATCACTTCTATATGTATAATACACGGCTGTAAAATTTCAAAGATATTCAATGTTGAAAAGTGTTTCAAAAATTGCCAAACTTGGAAAAAAACCACAAGTGCACTATAATCAATATTTGTTTTCTCTAACTTGGTAGTTACATTTGTACAAGCAAATGAGCTCCGATTAAGCTGGAATTTGAATGGTCATCACTTCTATACAGATTCTACACCCTTGAAAATTTTCAACGATATTCAATGTCCATAAGTGTTTAAGAAAATTTCTCGAACTTGGAAAAAAATCACAAGTGTACTATAATTCAATATTTTTTCTCTAGCTTGGTAGTTACATTTGTACAAGAAAATAAGCACCAATTAAGCTTAAATTTGGATGGTAATCACTTCTATACACATATTACACGCTTGCAGTACTCTCGATGTTTAGAAGTGCTTAAGAAAATTGCCCAAACTTGGAAAAAAATCACAGGTGCATTATAATTCAATATTTTTTCTCTAGCTTGGTAGTTTCATTTGTACAAGCAAATGAGCTCCGGTTAAGCTGAAATATGGATGGTTATCACTTCTGTACACATACTACACAACTGTAAAACTTTAAAGCATTTCGATGTCTAGAGATTTGTTCAGAAAAATTCCCCATACTTGTAAAATAATCACAACTGCACTATAATTCAATATTTTTTCTATGACTTTAGAGTTACATTAGAACAACTAAACGTGCTCTGGTTGAGCTGAAATTTTGATGGTATTTGTGCATGACACAAATGCCAAAAAAACAACGTTTAAATTGTCTAATTGAAGTGGTTTGAGATTTATCTTGGAACACAACAGTACAATCTAGATCCACATATGAATTAGGTATAAAGTGTTTGATGCTTAAGATATACCTTGGTAACTCCACCTATGAATGCACTCAATCTCCATAAATACTTATTATGGCTTCAACACGGCCTAACCAAGCTTTTTTGTAGCTGATTTTCCTTCTGTATTTTGAACGGATTAGTTGAATGACAGTCTTGACTTAAAGTGCATTATTCTCTTTGACTAGTGGTATCATCGCTTCAGCGATGAATGGTATGTCAAGAAGTGATCATTATTCTCGTCAGGAGCACACGAATGAGGAGTGAATTTCCGTATGCGTCATTCGAATGCATTTTCAGCAAAGCTGCATGAAAATAAAAAGTGCATCCTTCTTGCTTAACACATGAATTTTTCTGCTATTTTCATGCACAACAAAATCTACATTTTTCTGCAAGTGATACTCTTTTACAGTCATCACAAGAACATTTTGTAAAAAATTCTTGTCCTTACATAAACTCCTGCCCTGGCCTCCAATATGGTACATCACGTCGATCAATGTGTAACGATATTTGGCTTATGGCCGGTAAGTCCACCTGCATTGAGAATGAGGCTTCAAGAGTGTAGGGTGTAGAAGAGCTAGCTTCGTCGGCAAGGGCATCATCATCAGAAGAATTTTCCGGCTCCATCTTAGGATCAACATCCAAACTTCCATAATTTTCACCTTCGACCCCATCTGGTCATGCTCGGGAGAATTTTCAGCGCTTTCATCGTTTTCCTCTGGAGATGGTGTAGTTACATGCTCGAACTCAACTTGCACTTCCAAGCTGTTCAACACATCGGTATTCTATTGGAAGTTAGATACCATCATCCTCACACAAGAATCACTAGTAATTTGAAGTGGAAGAAAGAAATGGATATTTACCCTCCAGCTTTTGATAAACCATGTCGGTGATCACTTAGTCTTCCCCTAACTCTAAATTGACAAGAGTTTTCACATTATCTTTGAAAGTTTGAAATGTGGAAAACTTAGAGATTTGGGTGTATATAAACTTCGACCAGTAGGATATATGAAAATACACACCATAAGAGTAGTATTTGAGATCTACGTTTAGGAAAAGAGAATGAGATATCTCAAATGTTTTTTGGGTATTGTGGAAGAAAAATGAGTAGTAAAGGCTGATTAGACAGGAAGAGGGTAGGAAGTTGGAATTTTGATCAACAAACAACATAGAGACACCATTTTATGGAATGTTAAAAACATTAGTCGTCAACACAAAACTCTAACAAATAAGCCGATAATTCAGTTATCGGTATCTTTGCAGTGTAAAAATATACAAACAAACTCATATTGTGATTATCGGCTTCTATGAAAAAGAGCAACAACTTCTTAACAAGGTAAAAAAAACAAGATACTCACGTGAAGAAAAGAGGAGAAACAACTCCTCAGGTGTTAGTATATTAAGTCCTTTTGTCTAAGTTAAGTCCTTTGTTTTTGGGCTAGTGGGCCTGCTTTGTCATGGGCCTGCTTTGTCATCGAGTCCGTTGGCCCGTAGAGTCTGGAGGGTTTGGTTTCGCGTTTGTCTATATTTGTTTAGTTTTGTCTTCAGGCAGTGGTTTACTGTAGCTTTCTCTTTGCTTCGCTCTGTGTAGTTTTCGAGCCATTAGGGTTCATCTTCAATTCTGATTCTCACAAGCCTTCCACGTTGGAGAGGCGGATTGCTTGTATTTGTTCTTGAGCAATCCTAATTCAAGTGTTGATTTTATCATGGTATCAGAGCAACGATCTTGAGATCGCGCTCTTGTTTTCATCTTCTTCGCCATTGCTTCTTTCTGTTTTCTTGCAGCTTCTGGTTCCCGTCATCTTTTCTCCCTTCCTCTTCGGTTTTGTTATTCCCCCTTGTTCTTTTCTCTCTGGGTTCTTGTTCCTCTTCAGTACTTTCCGCAGCCCTAATATCAATCTTCATCAATGTCGGGGAACGACACCGGGATAGTAGATCCGCCGGTTGGAGACAACGAGAAGAAGGGAGAAGATCAGAATACTGGAAACAACAGAACCGTGCAAATTCCAGTGGGAGATCCCCTTTATCTGTCTAGTTCGGATCACCCCGGTCTCTCTCTCGCCGCCAAGTATGACGGTGGCCCAGGGTTCTCGAAATGGAAAGCGCAAGTTGAAATTGCCCTAGGATCCAAGAATAAACTTGGATTCGTTACCGGTTCCCTGGAGAAGCCAACTGACTGCAAGGTTAAGGCTGAGGCGTGGCGGTGCTGTGACAGCATGATAAGGAGCTGGTTATTGATGAGCTTGGAAAAGCGAGTCTCCGACTCTGTTCTTTTTCGTTCCACCGCAGCAAAGATTTGGGAAGATCTGTGTGAACGCTACGACCAGGTCGATGCTACAAGGTTGTACGATTTGGAAAGGAGACTCGCTGATACTGTCCAAGGCAGCGAATCCATCGGTGAGTATTTCGCCAAGCTGAGAGGTTTATGGGACGAATTTGATGCAACAATGTCTCTGCCGGATTGCCCTTGCGTGAGTGAAGGAGCCCTAAGCGGATACATCAAGAATCAGCGCCTGATTAAATTCCTGATGGGGCTTCATGACAAATACAACTCCGCTAGAGAGAACATCTTGATGATATCGCCTATCCCGACCATACAACAGGCCTTCTCCATTCTAATACAGCAAGAGAGGCAGAAGAATATCACAGCCACACCAACCCTAGACCTCGAAGCACCATCGGCTTTCTCAGTTACTCAAGGAGGGAGAAGAAATGTTGGTCGCGGCCAAAGCTACACAAACAAACGCGCCGCTCCTCAGTGTTCTCACTGTAACAAAATCGGCCACACAGAGGATAGGTGCTTCCAGAAGCACGGGTTCCCTCCCGGATGGAGGAACACAAGAGAGAAAAGAACCCAGGCCAACAACACCATAACCAAGACAGAACCAAGAGAAGAAGGTGCCAAGGACCCCTTCAATGGGAACCTTACTGCGGAGCAAGTGACCCAGCTGCTGGAATACATCAGCAAGTCTCAATCCAACAGCAAGGAGTCAAAGGCATCATCCGAATCCAATTGTGGATTCGTTGGTAAACTTCTATCGCCCAAATTAACTGCCTGGACTTTTAACATTTATAAAACCTTGAATGCTTCTGAAAAACTTAATACTAATTATCATCAGACAGATTGGATAATAGACAGCGGTGCCTCTGATCATATGTGTGGCAATCTGTCCTTGTTTTCTGATTTTTCTTTTCTTGATAAACCCTATACTGTTGGTATGCCCGATGGGCACCCTCAATTAGTGAGGATATTAGGGAATGTTAAGATAAATAATCTGATTACTCTGAAGAATGTTTTGTTTGTCCCCAGTTTTAAATTCGGTCTAATCTCTGTGAGTAAATTGTCTGCTGATTCCAATGCTGAGTTAAACTTTATTCCCACTTGCTGCATCTACCAGGCCTATGAAAACAGGAAGAAGGTGAAGGTTGAAATTGGTCAGGTTCTGGGAGGTCTATATGTCTTAGATAAAGAATGTGATAAGAAACTTAGAACTTCAGCCAGTTGTCAGGTTGAAAGGCAAACTGTTCCTGAGTTAGAAGCACATAGTAAGATTTCAGTGAGCATGTGGCATTGCAGACTTGGGCATGTCCCAAGGGAGAAACTATTGAGATTAGGGCTAGCTAAAGAGAAGTCTCTGCAGAAACCTTTTGTCTGTGAACCTTGTAGCAGGGCTAAAAGCCATAGATTGAGTTTCCCCTCTAGTTCAATAAAAAGCAATGATTTGTTTGATTTGTTGCATGTGGATCTTTGGGGCCCATACAAACAGAAAACTCATGATGGTTATTCCTACTTCCTCACTATTGTAGATGACAAGAGCCGTGTCACTTGGACACACTTGTGCAGCCATAAATCTGACTCCCTTAACCTTCTCATTAATTTCATTAACATGGTAGAGAAACAATTTGAGAAAAAGGTTAAGTGCATTAGATCTGATAACGCCTACGAGTTGGGAAGTGGGAAGTTAGGCAGTGAATACTTTAAGGCCAAAGGCATAAAACACCAGACCACCTGCCCATACACACCCCAACAAAATGGCGTAACAGAAAGGAAGCATAGACATATCTTAGATACTGCTAGAGCCCTCATGTTTCACTCATCCCTTCCTATGAAATTTTGGGGGGAAAGCATCCTCACTGCCACATATCTCATAAACAGAATGCCTCTATCCAGTATAGAAAACAGAACCCCATTTGAAATAATCTATGATACTAGACCTAATTATTCTGATCTCAGAACTTTTGGATGCCTCTGTTTTGCCAATATTAATAAAGAACAGCATGATAAGTTTTCTCCTAAATCTCTAAAATGCGTTTTTCTTGGATATGGCTTGAACAAGAAGGGTTTTAAGCTTTTTGATATGGACAATGGAAAAGTCATTTACAACAGAGATGTCATATTTTATGAACAGATTTTTCCCTTCAAAGCAGGAATAGATACCTCTGTAGATTACATTCCTGCAGATACAGGAATGAATGTTCCTGATCCACATAAAGAAACAGGGCTGTCTGAAAATGATATATTTACTGTTGTTGATACTAACCTGATTGACACTAGTGAAAGACAGCAAGGAGAATATACTTTTGCCCATGGGAACAACAGGCAGCATGGAACTGAAGAAGAACCTCCACCTCCCAGCTTCACAGAAGATGAAACTCATGAGATACCATCAGATTTTAACACTGAGCAGGAAGCTGGAGAAGGATCTGTTCCCATTCTACCCTCAGAGGAAGGAGAATCAAGTGTGAGAAGATCTGGCAGAACTAGAAACCCACCAACATATCTCAAGGATTACATTGTCGGTACAACAAGCCTGCAAAAAGATAAGTCTTCTTTACACTCCTCTCATGATTACTTCACTCAGATTTTGAATGATAGAATAGCTACAGCTAGTCTTGCTAATACTGCTGCTTCAAAGTGTGAATCTGATTCCTGTATACTGTATGAGGAAGATAGCATCATTGATAGCAGAAATTTGTCCCAGACTTTAGGGATTGTTCTGGTGGGGAAACATAGACATGGTTTCTGTTCTACCACCCTGAGTGAGATCATAGAACCCAGTAGCTATGAGGAGGCTATTAAAGATAAAAGATGGCTGAGAGCTATGGATGATAAATTTTTGGCATTAGACAGGAACCATACTTGGGATTTAGTTGAGTTACCAAAGGGTTTTAAGCCAATAAAATGCAAGTGGGTTTACAAGGTAAAATATAAAGCTGATGGGGGCATAGAGAGATTTAAAGCTAGGTTAGTAGCCAAGGGATTCACTCAGAGATATGGCATAGATTATTTAGAAACCTTCTCCCCTGTTGTTAAGTTTACAACCATTAAGGCTTTAATTATAATTGCCACCAAGAGGAACTGGTTGATTAGTCAGCTTGATATAAACAATGCCTTCCTTCATGGGGAATTAGAAGAAGAGGTTTATATGCAGATTCCCCAAGGCCATAAGGAGGAATTTTCTGGTAAGGTTTGCAAACTGAAACGATCTCTGTATGGCCTTAAACAGGCCTCAAGACAGTGGCATTACAGGCTAAGTGTTCTTCTTAAATCTCTTGGTTTTATTCAATCTCTTAATGACTATTCACTGTTCACTAGCTTGAGAAACAATATGTCTTGTTATTTAGTTGTTTATGTTGATGACATATTAGTGACTGGGAATGACTTAGACTTGATAGCCTCTGTCAAAAGGAACCTGAATGAGCAGTTCAAGATCAAGGATTTGGGTAGGCTAGGTTTCTTTCTGGGAATGGAGTTTCTTCATACCACAGAAGGAGTTATCTTGACTCAAAGGAAATACAGTGAGGATCTTTTAAGGGAATTCGATTGTCTTGACAGTAAAAAGGTTGCTGGTCCATTAGATGCTAGTGAGAAGTTACTTAGAGATAAAGGGAAGCCTCTGGATGACCCTAGTATGTATAGGAGATTGGTTGGTAAAATTAGTTACTTGGTGCATAGCAGGCCTGACCTTAATTTTACTGTACAAGTGCTGAGCCAGTTCCTTAGTTCTCCTACTGATTTGCATTATAAAGCTGCTGTTCACACCTTGCGTTATATAAAGGGCACTCTGTCCTATGCTTTGTTCTTTAATAACAGAAATGACTTTTCTCTGACTGCGTTTTGTGACTCTGACTGGGCAGGATGTCCAAACACCAGAAGATCTATTAGTGGCTACTTTATTCAGTTGGGAGGATGCCCATTATCATGGAAATGTAAGAAGCAAACAACCGTGGCCCTGTCATCTGCAGAAGCAGAATACAGAGCCATGAGAAATGTGACGGCTGAGCTCAGTTGGGTTACTCGACTTTTGAATGAGCTGGGAGTTCACGATATCCTGCCCGTTCCGGTCAAGTCAGACAGTCAAGCAGCCATCTACATCGCGAGGAACCCTGTGTTGCATGAAAGAACCAAGCATATAGAGCTTGACATCCACTTTGTGCGCCAGAAACTGCAGGAGGGAATGATGCTAGTGGAGTTCGTGAGTACACAAGATCAATTGGCTGATGCTTTGACAAAGTTGCTGCATGGGCGTGCATACCCCTTACAGATGAAGAAGATGGGTTTGAAGCTTTGATTTGTCTGTATGTTCGTCGGTTAGTCTGCTGTGTCTGTTTGCAAACCTTAGAAGTTGTTCCCTTCTAAGGTTTGTGGGGGCGTGTTAGTATATTAAGTCCTTTTGTCTAAGTTAAGTCCTTTGTTTTTGGGCTAGTGGGCCTGCTTTGTCATGGGCCTGCTTTGTCATCGAGTCCGTTGGCCCGTAGAGTCTGGAGGGTTTGGTTTCGCGTTTGTCTATATTTGTTTAGTTTTGTCTTCAGGCAGTGGTTTACTGTAGCTTTCTCTTTGCTTCGCTCTGTGTAGTTTTCGAGCCATTAGGGTTCATCTTCAATTCTGATTCTCACAAGCCTTCCACGTTGGAGAGGCGGATTGCTTGTATTTGTTCTTGAGCAATCCTAATTCAAGTGTTGATTTTATCATCAGGGGAATAGAGTTTCGGTTGCAACTTCTGATTGGAACTTTCCCAGCTTGACACTCTTATTATATCCAAGACCTTGAATGGTCTTTAGCTCAAAAAAAAAAAAAACCTTGAGTTGTCTCATCTTCTTTGGTGGGTTCTATGGGGTCGAGGATGATCGTTATATAGGGATTACCTCTGACCCCTGGTTTGACCTCCATTATCCTGTCATTATCCATTATCCTCTCACTATCCATTATCCCCTCATTGTTACGTTTTCACCCTTGTAATTGGTTTTGCCTTCCTGCATTTGTAATGGAAGTTATTATCAATTGAATAAAAAAGCAAAACAATGTAGCCTTTAGTTCAAATTTGAGAATGGTCAAAGTTCATTTAAATATATATTTACAACATATTAAGATAATTGTCAACTAAATCTTCTCCTTCAATCATATACTATTACATATAAACATAAAAAAAAAAAGTCAAAACAAAAGCAAACACAAATATGACATAAAACTCATCCCAAGAGTCAAGCGATTGCAAAAGTGATGTAAAAAAACAAAATTCCAGTTGTTGGCCGTAGTAAATAACTTTGATTGCATACAATTATACTTTCCCTAAATCTAGGATAAGAAGAACCATGTAAACAAGTGATTCTGAGGAGAGTCACGCGGAATTGATCGGTGATAATTTCCTAAGATACATAGACTACAAATAAGAATTCAAAATAGCTAAATACTCGATACTCTTTGCGTTGACGAATGATATACCTTTACCTCATCTTACACTTACGCATTCACTTACACAAGAATAATGCCTTTTGATTGCTCATATAACAAAATTCTATACCAAATAAAAAAAAAAAGAGGAATTCAAATAATCAGCTCGACTAACCACGTGCATTTCTATAAATGATTATCTAAAGAACTCTGTATGATACAACACCATGGACAACAACTTCCACAAACATCAGCCAGGGAGACCCACTCCAACTACAACCATTCACGTGTGTACCCTAGTAAGACTTCCCATGGAAACGGCCGTAACTTCCTTTGAGCAACACGGACTGTCTGAGAATTGAATCAACAAGAATTCTACATCTAATTGCTTGGATGCGTCAAGACATGAGGTCAAAAATGAAGCAGATGATGGCCCAATACGAAGAAAAAAAAAAGATAAACACCCAATTACTCGCACGCCCAGACATATACGAACTCCACCACAGGAGCCTCTTTCAGTTCAGCAATTAAGCCCATGTTTCAAAGAGAGCTTGTGCCTGACATAAGATACATGTAGTGTACAGTATAGGATAAAGGCTCCAGTCTTTTTTGCACAAGTGATCCAATCAGTATTCACCATTCACAGTCAGCTCCCAGCTAACTCTCGGATCACAACTGGTAAATTAAGAGCCCAATAAATATCCGTCCGCCCTTCATTTGATGAGTGGGCTTAGTCCGTCCCCTTCCCAACCAAGCTTAAGCATCTGATCAACCACTTTCAAGCTCAGCTGCAAGCGGTAATCAAGATATAAGTAAGTAACATTGATGAAATAGTTGTAAGCGCCATTTGACGAGTTTCATGTCAGCATGAGATTATGGCCGAACATGATTACGACGTCCAAACACTACTGTTATTGAGAGAAGGGTCTGCTTCAGCGCTTGGTCTCACATGTAGAGTCGAAAGGCCAGAGTCAAAGAGAAGCTGCTTGATGGTCCCTTAGGGCATCCACCGTGTGGATTCCACCCAAATATTTCAGTAACAAATTGAAAAAAACTCTACATGGTGTGAAATCCACCAAGTTCCTCTATTATCGTTTCTTATTTAAACAACGTATGAACATTCAATTTGATTGGTTATTTCACTGCCAACAATTTATTAATAATTTTTTTACGGGATGATAAAGTAAAAAGATGATAGTGGGAGAAAGGAGATGGGAAAATAGTAGGAGGAGTGAAAATGTTAAGAAACTTTCTTATTGTAAGGATGAATATGTTGGTTGAGTTGCTTACACATTAAAAAAACATATTTTGTTGACATGACACCTAGAAATAAGTTAAGAAACTCTCTACCAATGCCCTTATGTCAGGGAATCTTTTTTATTTGACAAAGATCTAGAATAATCCTTAAGGATAGGAATATAAATTGTACAAAAGGCTGAAGATATATTTGTCAGAATTAGATATTTATCTCAACATATTAGGATAGATGCCAGCTGTTCTCAGCAGATGTTAGATAAGAGGCCTAGAATGTTCGAAGGTGCTCTTCACCTTCTTGTTAAGCGAGATTCTTTGTTCCATGTCATGAATCACTTATTAACCACGAAGCATGGCCAGCAAGAACGATCCACATAGCAAAATGTACCAAGAAGCAATTAGCAAACAGGTCGCTAGATAGTATAGAAAGAAGTTCAACTTACAGCTGGGTCAGTGAAGACTATCAATTGCTTATTTAGTGTGGAGACCAGTAGGTTCGTGTTGTCCTTGTCCAATGCCAAAGCAGTGATGTCTTGCCCTTGTTGCAGGTCCAGGGTATGAACGACCTGTTAATAATTGACCACATAAATTTAAACAAAATTCAGACGTATTTTCAGCATACAACCAAGAAAACTAAAGCAACGTCGTCAATAAAAATCACAAATACAAGAACACAGCAAATTTCAACTGCTAGACAAAAACTAATGAAGTTTACTGTGATCGTATCTGAACTTTGAATACCTTCAGAGAGTACACATCCAAAAAGCATATAGATGGTGTTGATACATCCAACCTATTACTTTCACTGCTCTCGTCCAATTTTTTTAGATTATCATCAGTTCTGTGGTTCTTCCAAGACCACTCTCTGTTAGTTGACAATCCATCATTCTCAGTGTGGGTATTAACTGCAATCAGAGCAGTCTGCCCGTCCAAAGAAACTTCCATGCAGTCAACACTTCCCGCAAAGGGTACTTGGGCTCTCACTATGGGAGTGCCATTTAGAGTAAATGTGCACAAAGTACGATGAGTTTGATTCCATGCCAATATAACCCCCTCACTGGAGACACAGACTGCATGGGCTTCAAAACCCTCTATCCTCCTGATCAGTCGGCCCTTTCTTATCGTATGCAACAATATATCAGAGGAATTGGAGCAAGAAACAACGACTCCTAGATCAGAGCTGACACAACAGCAAAGAATTACCCCTTTATGGCCCCGAAGGACATTTACAGGTCCTTCAATACGATGCCTCCTGCTTTTATCAGCTATTATATTTGCTAGAGCATTGTTACTGGTTGGCGCTCCAGGAGAAGTTTCTAATGTATTGGCTGGATGAGTTGTGAAGGCCCCCTTATGTATCCTCCAAATGAGAACTGTAGCATCTTGAGATCCAGTGACAATGTACGTGCTATCGGAAGAGAGAGCCAAGCAAGTCACAGGCGCACAATGTCCAAAGGCTGTTTCAAGCGTTTTTGCACCATCTGCTGATAATAATTTTATACTGTTATCTGCGTGGCCACCTGGTAATCAAAACATAAGGATCAGCATCATAGTGAACAAGACTTCTATAGAAAAATTGACTACAAGTTTCAACTGTCACCAGAGGCGCATCACAACAGAGTTAAAGAGTTTCCTAAGAAAAAAAACGGAGGTTAAGAGAATTATCAATAGAGCTCAAAAACCAGTCCACTTATGAGTTCAGGATAGGATATTTTCCATTCATAAAAGAGTACATATTTTTATTCTTAACACTAGAATTGGTCCCTTCACACGCAACACAAAACCTCCCAAACACCACGAACAGGATAAGTGGATTTTCAGTATAGAATTTACAGCTGGTGGAAGCACAACTAGAGGAGGCTGAATCTGAGGAGGGTATGATTGATTACTTTAGATGAGGTCGCCATGCAATTCCAGGAGTCGACATGTGTGTATAGTTGATGATTCATGGAAGACTACGCACACATACGGTATTGTTTGGGAGGGGAATGCTCACAATAAACCAACACAGATGTGAGCTGTGTGGGAGAAGTATGGAGACTATTCCATCTATTCTTTTCTTGTAGAGTATCAAGAAAAAACTGGGATGATATTCTCCCGTGGTGGGGTTGTCATGCCGAGAAGTGGTTATGCTGCGGTCTATGAAGCAAGGAGAGGGGTACTTCATAGGAAAAGGAGAGAAAGAATGGAACAAAGTTTTTTCCTACATTGTGTGGAGCTTATGGAAAATGAAAAATGAGATGGCTTTTGAAGGCAAGACACCGGCCCTGGATCTCGGGGTGAGGATATTAAATCACAAGTTTGGAATTGAACAAGAGTGTTGTGAAAGGATTTCCCAATCCTTTCAGAAGAATTCTATAGGAGATATCGAGGGATAGGACAGCAGGTATAAAGGAACTACATTTTAAATCGTTATATGGGGGAGATCTTGTAATGGTCTATAGTTTCTTCGGTAAAGGGCTGATTAAGGTGTTTTTTGATCTTTTTTTTTGTTCAATTTTTTAATGGCTTAGATGGTTTAATGTTTTCTGGGTGCAGTCTAAGTCTAAGTGTTTTTGAGGTTGAGCAAGGTTCATCAGACAAACATATGTAGGTCAGTTTGATGAAGTATTGATCATTCTATCGGGTTGAAAAATCTTATGTATGACCTAAGCTGGAATTACTATGTGGCTTTTTTGCTAATATCTATCAAAAGAAATGAACAGACGACAAGGATCGTGGAGAAAGCCTATGTATCCTGCTCATGTGAGTGTAGAAGAGTAGCCAACACTGTCATATTGTTAGGGGAAATTCAACTCTAACAACTTATTTGGTAGCTACGGGTAGAATCACATTTCTTGAGATTGGATCTATTATCCAATTTGGTAGGAGGTATCTCTACTCCAGAAATTGGTTCAATTCCTAGTAATGAGGAAAAACAATGATAATTCTAGTCCCAAGTGATAGGTGGAGAGTGCAATTCCAAGAAAATATCATATATCAAACTACTAACTATAAATAAAATGCTTTAAAAAAGATACTAACAAAATAACCAGAATGTAATTTAAATAATAAGAGATTTAAGAATATTAAAAATATATGTATTTACTATTTACATATACTTGGCTAATTCTGAATGTTAGAAAATTAACTATCTAGGGGGCACTTGTTTCAGTCAAGTGAAACGGAGAGAAATAAAAAAAGGGCATGGGAAAGGAAAGGAATTCTCCTAGCTATTTGGTTCGTCTATGGGAATGAAACTAACAGTCGCTGAACTGCTCAATGGTGCTGATCACCGGTCAACAATCACCGATCAATAGCTGGCAGTCAACGGTCAATGGCGGCCAGCCACAGGGTCAATGGACACATGCCACTAGTCAATGGGTTTTGAGAAAAGAAACTTCATTCATTAGGGGGAGATGGAGATAAGGAATCAAGTTAGAGAGATTTAAAGTACTCCAATTTCCGTTCTTTCAAACAGGGCAAAGTGGTTAAACAAATAGCAGAGTATGAGTCAGTACCTTTACTTTCCTAATTCCCCAAAAACAAACACCCCCTTAAAATACTATATAAGGGCACATTGCAAGAGTTCATTCAAGAATTAGAATTCAAGCTACCAGACAAGCTGTAAATGATAATGGTCACAACTGCTGAATTTGCACAACCATGATGCCCTACTAAACAATAATATACCTGTAATAATTTCTCTGTCACTTGTAATGGCCACAACTGCTGAGCTACGGATACCCAAGGTGGAAAATGCTAATGCCTGGGGAAAACTCTGGTCATCATTCAGAGATGCAGTGGGACCCTTGAACATTCTCCTCAATTTCCCAACAGCAGCACTGGTCATAGGTTTTCCATGCTGAAAGAGGAAGGGGGCACCCTGTCCATCCGGAGTGTTAGGCTGCCACTTGTGTTGAGCTATGTGTGCAGATGGAGCATAGCTATCAACAATAACAACTGAATCTGAAGAAGCATAAATAGCTGAAGCAGGCAGGTTGCACCGCTCAGGTTCAGGGACAAAGTAGGGTTTCAGCTCTTTTGGATTCCGGAAGATGGTCTAAAGCCAGAAAGAGAGGAACCAAATGTTAAATGACATATTTATATACAGTAGAATCAATTGAAATTTCTGGAACTCTCCTCTGGGCTATCGAAAGATCTATAGCACATCAGCTAGTTCCCTCAAGCTCATACGTAAGTTACGCCGGTCTCAAAGATGTATAATTTACCTCTGGGCATAATAATTATGAAATTTGATAGATGACATAGTTACCTTGGTTTATTTTAATTTATGCATTACCCTAGTGTGTGTGGCAATGACAGAAGAAATAGTTCAAAAGTTACATTGGAAATCTACAACATCAAGTACTCTGAAACAAAACAACAAAAGCTAAAACATCATTTATTTAGAAACGGAGGAGGGAGTAGAAGTTAAAAGATAACTGACAGTATTCCGGTCATTCACACAATTATTATGCTATCAATGCAAGTTTATGAAGATCGTCTTTTAAGATTCTCTAGTTATCCAGGAAGGCTCCGGTTAACTAAGTTTACTCTCCTCTCAATGCAAGTCTATAGGAAGAACATGTTTATTCATCTCAATGGGATAAGAACATCATTACTATCCGGAGAGCCTTTTGTGGGTTGATGTTCCAAACTCCAATAAAAAGAAAACTGCAATGAGGGAAGTCTGTCAACCACTGAGTTAGGAGGGCTCAACATTAGGAAATTTGAATTGAGAAATAAGGCTGAGATGAGAGTTGATACCTTGTCGATCAATAGTTAATGAATAATACCACAAAAGAATCTCTACCACTCTAATATACAGCTCGTAGGTACAGAGACATATTTAAATGGGGCTTTGTGTGCTCGAATATATAAAACATATGAATGTGAAATGGTCGTATGAAGGAATCAGATTCACTATTAAAAGTGTTATAACAAGATTCACCAGAGGGAACCAAAAGTGCAAAGACATCAGGTGAACTGTAGAAGGGAGAATTTTCCAAGCTGTCTTCATTTCATGGCTTTCTCCGAACAGAAGACTTGCTACCAGAGATAGAATTAAAAATTGAGAGACAACTGAACATGAGTGAGATTTGTGAAGTAAAAGGAGAGAGAAAGGAGAGAGAGAGAGAGAGAGAGAGAGTCTATTGAGCATACCTTATTTAAGTTTATTTCGCTGAGAAGATGCAGAATAGAATTCGAATTTTTTGGTGGTATTAGGGCCCCTATAGAGGATTACTGAAGTGGGTGAGTATTATGAGGAAATAAGTGTAGATGGAATAGATGTAATTCTATTGGCTTCACCTCACTTCTGTATCATGTTCGGAGAGAAGATTCAAAGAAACAACTTGATTTCAGAGATCTCTTTTATGAGTTTGGGATCAACCATTATCGCAGTTGTCAGGAAGAGGTTTTTCTAGATATTTCCATTGATGTTTCTGCACTTGCTTTTTGCAACTTTTTCTCAATTTCAAATAGTGTTTAAATTCTTAGTTGATAAAGTTAGATTTCTTTATTGAGTGTTATTGATAATGAGCCCAGCTAGCTGCTAGGTTTGGTTGACTAGGGTTGTTCGTAACCAATTAGCAAGAATTATGGTTAACTAGAACTTAGAATCACTAATTTATTATATATCTGAAACCGAACAGTTAGCAGACTTGTCGTATCATTATGTGTATATATATCATAGAATTAATATAGGACATGTCCTTTTGATGCGTGTATCCCTAGTTATATGAAGCAGTTTTTTTTTTTTTGAAGCAGTTTTATATGTTACGATAATCTGTTTCAAGAGCAGTGCTTTTCAGATCGAATTGATGTTTTTGCGAAGGATGCTTGTCCTGTGATGGGGAATTTTACTTGTTAGTTTTTTGGGTAGAGTGTAGTCAGTAGTGGTGGATGATGCTTGTGGTATATGTGGTGTTTTTCTAATGTTGTATGGCCAGTTTGTCCATTATCGATCAAAAATAATACTACAAAATGTTATGTATCTGTAAACCATGGTTTAATAAATTATGAGCATACATATGAAAAAAATATGCATAAAATGCCTATGCCCGAACAGAAGTTTAAAAAAATATATTATACATGCACATGGTTTTTCCTAATATATAGTATTTTTTAACGCGTTTCTATTCTATTAGTACAAATACATATGAAGATTATCATAAAAATATAAAGCCATATATCAAAACTATTATGGGTCAACCGGTGTGTAAAAAGAAGCTGATAACCACAGTTTTGTTAAGGGGCACTGTGCCAAGCCATAGTTGGGCAAAAGAGGTTGCTGGAAATTTATGCCAACAATGCGGCAATTTCAAAGACTCGTGCTGTCCGCAAGGAAGGTGCCTAAAATTATTTTTGAGCTCAACTAAATCATGACCATTGAATCTCTAAAAAACAAATGGATGGTCTAAATTCTAATATATATTATAAGGGTACAGAAGTCATAACTAATTTATAATTTTATAAATAAAGAAAAATAACACTCCACCATCCCACGATGTAATTTTTTTATTGAAATAGATGGTGATAGATATCCAATTTAATTTATAATTTTATAAATAAAAAAAAACATCCCCTAAATCAATATTCCCATGATTTGAGGTAAAAAAAAAAATTACTGAAATTAAAATGGAATGGTCATTTGAAAAAAAAGTCTAAGTTTTCAGTAAAAAATTATTTATACATAACAAATTAAAAATTCTTCTAAAAGAAAAGTGTTAGAATTTATTATTATTAACATAACATTAAGATCAAACAAAAATAAACCCATTTTTTCATTTTATAAATTGTATCAAAATTTAAAATCTACACTATCATCAAACAAATATACAACTAGATTTTGAAACATTTATCATTTTATTTATATATCTACGCTTTTACTTTTTTCAACATAAGTGTGTACATTTTTGTCATGAATGTGTACATTTTAATTCAAATGTATATACTATATTATCAAATGTGTACGTTTTCAACGAGTGTGTACATTTTCATCATGAATGTGTACATTTTGATTCAAATGTATATACAATATTATCAGTGTACTTTTTCAACATGGGTTTGTATATTTTCATCATGAATGTGTACATTTTGATTCAAATGTATACATTTTAGAAATAAAGAAAAAATATTACACAATCTAATTTTTAGAGGAAAAAATAAATCATCAATTATAATAAATATTCCCTAACAATATATTTTTAGTGAAGTAATGAATTGAAAAATAAAACAATAAACAAATACCAAGTTTTAAGTAAACTTTTTTTAAAAAAAAAATAGCAAACTAGAAATTCTGTTGATAAGACTCTTGAAAATAAATATAAGAGCATAAAAAAATAAAATCAACTATTTTTTATCAATTGTTTTCCTAAAATGAAAATCTACACTTCTCTCAAACAAATCTTCTCCTTCGGAAAATCTATCAATTTACTTAAAAATCTACACTATCACCTAAATAAAGATTAAATTTAAATTCTACTCTTTTATCCAACAAATCTACACCTACATTTTGAAAAATCTGTTATTACTTAAATATCTACTTTTTCACTTAAATATGGGGAATTAATAAAAATCTAATTAGATGTCAAATTGCATTTGTAATTTTAGAAATAAAGAAGAAATATTAAACGTGTAGCATGATCTAGTTTCTAGAGAAAAAAAATAAATCATCAATATATTTTAACTGAAATCGTAGTGAAGGAGGAAGTTTTTTTTATAGAAAAGAAAGAGGAAAGTGGATGTAGCGTAGAAACTGTCAATGAGATGATAGTTATTAGTGGAAAAAGTTGTCTATTATACCCTTCTATATTTACTTGTTTGTTTTTCAATTTTTAAAAATTAATTATTAAATAAGTAAAATTATTTAAGGTTAAGATTAATGTTTTAAAAACTAATTTCTAATCTAAAGGCTGAAAATGAGTTGACCATATGCTCAAACTACATACACATGGGCATGGTCCCTTCTTTGGGCTGTCCGCACCCAACTGCATGTGGCTCACACACATGGCAGTCCCAGTCAGCAGTTGACTGGGCTATCTAATTATTAGATTAATTTTAAATAATTGTAAGTTTTGAAATATAAGTCCAAAATGAAAAAAAAATTAAATTTATTTATCTAAAATTCAAACTCTTCAAAACAATATTAGTGATGGATAAGTTTTAATAACTTTTTTATTTTTATATGTTTACGATGATACACTAAATCAATGATATGATTCATTAAAAGTAGTTTTATGATTCATTAATATTGATATTATGATTCATTAACTAACAAGTGGTACAATAAACTTCGGTCACGCCGCACTATCAGTCTGCTGATAATATGATTCATTAAAATTAGTATTATGATTCATTAAAATTGATATTATGATTTATTAACTAACAAGTGATGAATTTGATAACAAATTTCATAACTAATAATGAATTATTATTGTTTTGTGATGTATTATTATTGTTTTATTGTGTATTATTATTGTTTTTATGATATATTTTAAGCCTAACACGGTGAATCATATATTTTCCTGACATTCCAAGATGATGATACACTAAATTGATTATTTGATTCATTAAAATTAGTATTATGATTCATCAAAATTGATAGTATTCGTAACTAACAAGTGGTGAATTAAATAACAAACTTTGAAACTAATAATAGATTATTATTGTTTTGTAATGTGTTATTACTTTTTTGTGGTGTATTATTATTTATATAATGCATTTTAAGTCTTATATGGTAAATCATATATTTTTTGACATACCAATTTCAAAACAAATAATGAATCATTTGTAGGTATTATTATTGTTGTATGGTATATTTTAAACTGTATACGGTGAATCAAATATGATTGATATATACATATATACATGTAAATAATATAAAATTTTAAAATTGTCAAAATATATCAATGTCTTATCTTGTTTTGAAGAGCTTGAATTTAGATAAACAATGATATAATTTTTTTATTTTGGACTTATATTTTAAAAGTGATAACCAATTAAAATTAATGTAATAAAAATCAATTAAGTCAGGACTACCAAGTGGACAAGACTGCACCAAGTATCACGCGGCTTGCCCGCTCGATGCGCTGCCCACAATGCCTATAACACTCTCACTGCGCTTGGCTATTAGACTCTCAATTAGCCGTGGTAAAAGTGACCCATATCCAAAAAACTAAACTTAACTAATTCAGTTTGAACTTGAAATTTGATCTACTAATATAATTTGAAAAAAGACCTGATACAATCAGAATTGAATTGAAATGAACCGAAACTGAAAAATAGGTCCAACTGAAAACAACCCTGATTTAAAATTACTTGAACTACGGTCACCTGAACTGAAATCACTCAAATCCTAATTGGAACCCATAAACCAAAAAACTAGATGTATTACTTAAATCGTCCGACTGGAATTACTCAAACTGATCCAAACATGACCCAAATTTTCACAAACCCCGACATAACTTAAATAAAGAGTAAATTCACCCAATCTAAACGAATCGAAACGAACAGAACCACCAGATATCAAACAATCTTAAATTAATCCAAACTGAATTGATCTGAATCCCATAACCCGAATTGCCAGATTTACTGACAATAGTCCCCACTAGCACACTGGGGATTAGGCGGGTTATTCAGATTTGGCTATGCTTACTCAGATTAATAGACAATTTATCGAGTTCTATCTTTTCTTTTAAATTGCACATTGCTCCACTTACTTCATAATATTCCAGATTTAGTACTATAGGTCCCTAGACTGTTTTTATCAAAATATCAGCGGTGGGTGTAAAACGTACTGAATTCTAGAATAATATTGGGTTTCATCGAGAACCCGGAACGGAAACCTGGGCAAAAAGGGTACATATACCAGCACTTGTTAGTAGCAGGGCCAGCTGTTTGAGAAGCTACATATCGTAGAACTTGTCAAAAGAAGCTGCTATAAAAGTTTTGCACAAACACTGGGTAGCTGCTTCAATCAAAAGCGACCAAAAAAAGCTATGGTAAAAACTATGCCCAAGCAGAGCAGCATATTCTCAGCTAGGTTAAGGGTTTTATGCAGTGATTACTGTGATCCTAATATATTTGTTTACTAAAACAAGTAATTATCCTCATCAGGTTTTCCTTAGTGTTGTAAAGAATGAAGTTTTGAAAATACCACACATCGCCAGGTTCAACGTAATAGGTAGCAGTATATTCAAGGTAAATGCAGAGGTACATCTGCAATAATCATAAATTTAGAGTTCAAATGCAACAAGTAACAAATTAAGGATCTACCTGGAGTCGAAGAACTTCCGATATTGGCATTCTTTTAATATGAGGAACAGTCAGAAGCTGAGAAGGAGTCTGACCAAAATAAGCAATTTGATCTTGAGTGGCACGTTGTTGTACCTTTTGTCAAACAAAAACAGAGTTAGAATAAGGCACTGATCAACGATACGGCTATAGGAGAAAAATGCACTTACCGGATCTAATATTTTGTCAACGTCAATGGTTCCTTCATACGTGATATAAAAGAAAACATTATTAGCTGCTACAGCTTCCTTTCCCCTTTGCTTAAACCTGGTTGATATAGCATCATCAAAGTCATAATTCGAAGAAAAAAATCATCAACGTCCATGTGATGATAGTCTACAGGATAATATTAAATTGATAGCAAGCATATGCACAGTATTCAATATCACTCGTGCTTGGGGAAATCATAATCCAGTAACCTAACATAGAACAAACGGTCCAGAAATATAACGCCACAATATATATGAAGAAAATTGGTGAACACACTTGTTAACTGCCCTTGGTAGTAATATCTGTCTGGTTCTTGGGTGGTGAGATATGTAATATTGGTATGGATAGAAAGCTTTTAGCAGCTGGAACGTAATTCACTGCTGTTTGAGCGGGAAGCGCCTGTAAATGTGGGGTGATTGACTGTAGGGGGATAGCTTTGTTTGAAACTTCAGGATAAGAGGTAAGGTAGGCGCTGTGCATGTAAAGAGGCTATATATATAGCGTGTGGCAAGATGTACCTTGTGCAGCCACGGCCAAGACCACTATCAAAACAAAGAAAAGAAACATCTTCGGAGCTCACCCAAAGATCAGATCAATCCACTCATGCAAATGAGCAGATACGTATTCACTTTCAAGAGCCATCCTATGCTTATGAACGAAGTCAATAGGATTTCTCGCCCAGGGTGGAAGACTGACAGCATCTGAAAAAGAGAAACGTAAACCGTTCAATCAGAGCAATACTATGGTATTTATGTAACAAATGAAACCTGCTTCAATCCACTGACCAAGTTTTTCACCAAGTTGTGTTTTTCCAAAGTCGATGGAGTTATCATTTGTTAGCATTTCAGGGAGATAAAACAGTTTCTGGGACCTGAACAAGTTTGCCCAAAAAAAGAAGAAAGTGAAAAATGCCTACCAAACCCCAAATGATGCAGTGATCATTCTTATAATCACTATTTGTAAAATTTAATATACCAATTCCTTTACGTCACTCATGTCCTCGAGAACTCCATTCCATGTAGCAGGAATATCTAAAAACATCCTGTCCGCATGATCAAACTTTCCACCTTGTAACTGGATGGAAAGAGTGGTGAAAGGCTCCACTCGAACAAGATAATAAAGCACCTGCACAAGCAACTATGAGATGAACTTGTACAGCCCAAAGAGGTAAACAGAAACTCGTGATAATTAAAATGTATGGAAATCAATTTCCAAGGTCAGAAAGTAATAGTTTTTTCTTTTTTAAAATCTTCCCTGAGACCAAAGTCAAAAGCATGAAATAACATATTTCTATCAATCAAGCACGAAACAGCATAAGTACAGTAATGGTGGATTTAATTGGTACGAGAATGAAAATTCAGATTGCACATTTATCAAAAAAATAAAAGTTTAGACGGCATAGTACGTCGTCACAAGTTCACAACCAATACAACTGGGCTCGCTGTTGAACTAATGAAGTTCAAAAATTCTACAATTACTTTTCTAGCAGTATTAGAGATTGATACACACGAATTTCCTTAGAGATCCTATTCTTTAAATAACTATTGCTATTTTGTATAGGACCATCAGATGAATACAAATAAAATCAACAGCAAAAACGTAATCTAGATTAAAATAACATTCACAACCTACCGTTCCAGCACTTGAGTAATGTGACCCGTAGTGAAACTTTGGGATTACTGGATCCTCAAAGCTTGAATATCTCTCTTGGAACTTCTCAAGGCGCTCAGGATTTAATGCACCAACAGGCTGCAAGAGGCCTGGCGTTTAGCAAACATATTACACGTCTCAAGTAAGTTGAGAAGGCCCGTATTAATTTTCATATATACTACCTTTGAAAGATCACGATAAGACTCGGGATTAGAAAGATCAAGATTCTCCGAAGTGTAATCTGAAAGGATCCACGGAAATACTGGATACTGCACATATAAAAGTAATTTAGTGAATAAATCTCTATGAAAACAGATAAGAAAGCATAAGGGAAATAAGAAATTCACAGAGAGAAACCTGTGTGATATCATTATAACTACGACCAGCCAATGTATTCAATTGCATCAAATACTCAAAGTTACTGATCTGCAAAAAGTGTAAGCCAGGACTCATAGTAAACTTCTACAAATGAATGACTATGCAAGACCTAACATCATTCAGTTTTTGTCATAGCATATATACCTCCCTCCTAGCCCAACGTTCCATAAGCTGAGTTCTTTTCAAAAGTTGATCAGGTCTCTGCAAAAAGTTGATTCAAAGAAAAAACATAAAGCAATATCAATAAGTTGAAAAGAAGAAAAACTGTAACACAATATGAGAAAGTTGAAACCAAGAAAAAACAAAAAGCAACATACAGAAGAAAACTTGATGCATGCTTCTAGCTCTGGCATAACTATCAGTTTCTGTTTTCAATAATAATCCATATTCTCTGGCTATATTTATAGCTCATTTCCTAGAGGTTCTTCAGAGCATGATCAAAGTAAAATCAGCATTCAATGCAAGCGTTGGTGGTGCCAATGGAGCAATTCAAAAGAGCGACTGTGTACTGCTTTGACCTATGAACTAATCCTTCTAGTGGAAAATCAAATTTTGTAGCATGAAAAGAAAAATGTAAGAATATGCAAATTAGAGTCGAATTACAAAGCACCCAATACTTTTTATTCATTTGATTGCAATTTAGTTGAGATAAGTATACTCACGTGGTTCTCATATTGTAATACCTCTATCCCATATCAGGCTATGAGTAGTAATGTAAGTGGTTTATAAGGATACACATATGGGTTCAATACAACAACAAGGTCTTCCACTTTTAGGCCTAGGTGAGGATATAGGGCTTAAGTTGGCTAGTTTTCAAGCCTGAATGGTTTGAGAGCTAGGTTGTTGAACAATTGTCCATATGGGGTGTTACCAATAGTGGACCCAGGAATTTTGTTTTGGGGGGGGGGGGTTTTTTTTTTTTTTTTTGCAGTATCATTCTTTAAAACATTATGTTATTTTGTATTTTTTTCAAAATTATATAAGAGCATATAACTAATTTTCAAAAATTTTGGGAGGGCCAGTGCCCCCCGGACCCCCCTCTTGGTCCGCCCCTGGGGTTACACATATCCCACTGTCTCTCTTTTTTCACTTCAGAAAAAACATACTCAATTGCAGGACGTTATGTATGCTTTTGTAATATCATTAGCACAACTATTAACATAGAAAATTTATAAAAGAAAAGGAGAAAAAAAAGAATTAGCACACCAACCTGAGTAGCTAGGTAAATGTTGTTCAGATGGGGAGGGCGTGCTTGAACAATGGCCCGATACGCATTTCTTCTGCTTTCACTACTCTTTAAAAGAAAAAAGAAACAAGAAATAACACCATTAATGACATACTAGAAATACCATCAACGATGCACAAGTCTTATCTATGGATGCGTACACGAAACCAGAAATATGAAGCTCAGCGAACATTGATTACCCCAAAATCAAAGAAGAAATTGGACCGGTCAAGCATAAACACCTCTAAAGCACTTCTCCTTAAAAGGTATCTGAAACATATCAGTAACATTTTTTAGAGATTAATAAGCCACAAAAGAAGTAAAAAACGATAGTTCAGTTATAACTAACTATAATCATACCTCCTGCTATAAATTTGGTGAAGAGAAGTTAACTGCCAGCAGTAATTCTTCCCTTCATCCTTCAGTACAAATTTCATATCCAGGTCCACAGCTGAATTGCCATCTACCTTCTCAGCAATGAAGTTTATTCTCTTTGATGTTACCTGGAAAGAAGCAGATTTACTTTGGCTTAAAAGCATTAACAACGTGCAAAACTGGAAGATTTGGTAAACAGCTACTACTGACTTTCAAACGGAATACTGAACAAGGTGAATATTCACAAAGTGCATTAGGGAATCATGCGTCATACTTCAATATGACAACTAATGTACAATATCCAAGTAGACATCCCACCGTCATCAAAGTCAGGATGCAACATTTACATGAGATTTGCGTCAGCTTTCCAAGAAGATTTAATCATGCTTGTTTATGATCATAACCAGGTTACCTTGAAGATTTTTTATTTTTTATAAGGAATATATTATGGATCAAAGATCACCGAAAGAAAGGTCTTTGAAACCATGAAAGCAAGAACACTGCTTTTCTAATTACAAGGTTAGCACATAGGTTGTCCAATACATAAAAGGCCCTGGATAATTCTAGTGCTTTTTTCCTCCCACGCTTGTATATAAGTGAAATGAACACAAAGAAGTTAAAACAATACTTACATTTTTTTTCTTTTACTTACAATAAGCCCATCTCACTGACCTAGGCCAATCATGAAGGCCTCTAATACCCCAAAAAAACCTCCAAACTTCAATCCAAACCTCCTTAACAAAAGAACACCTTAAAATTCAGTGTTTTACAGACTTTTTCTCTATTACAAAGGGAGTAAATATCCACCATTGTTACCTTGAACTTTTGACCCATCGGCATAAACAGAAATACTTACAAATTCTAAAATAAAGAGTGTTAAACAGAATTCAGGCAATTAAGAGTTCCTGAGAAGGTAATCAGTGTAGGTGCTAGGGGTTTTGGTAGGTTTTGGATATTGTGTTCCTATATGATCTTATGAGCAGTGCTTATCAGGATGAAAATGCCAATGCTTCAGCCTGATGAAGGATGCTCAGAATGAGAAGTTTACTTGGGACCACCTTCTGTTATTTAGGTAGTTTAGTGTGGATGCTGTTGTGAGGTGGTTTTTGAATCTTTTAATAGTATATTTTGGTGTAGGTTGAAGAAATCTGTATATTGTAACCTTTCGGTTGTTTAGCCACTATCTATCAAAATAATTAAGAATTCCTGAGTGAAATACATTAAACATCTTAAGCAAAGCAGGAGGGTAAATGTGACACACAAGAGCTTGATAATTAACTCTAACCTGAAAGGTCCCTTCCACAACCTTGAGTGGCCGGACCATCGAAGAAGGAAGCTCAAGGATAATTCTTTCATCAAGTTCACTAGGCACATAACCAGGGGCCAGAGCTGATGGATCTTCAGCCATGTCTTGGCTACCGATAAATTGGCTATTTCTAGATTCAGACGACTCCTTTGCTAGTACATTTGTACTGTCATCTCCAGAATGACTTGCTTCACACTTCTCTTGTTCAAAATACTTACCAACAAGATTACTGGTATCTGCGTGATCATCCTCTTCAGTTACTACATCCATTGATATAGCTTCTGCTACCAACATAGAAGTGTCTGATGGATTTATCACACCCTGTTGATTGTGCCCTCTTTCTTTCTGGTCTTCATGATCAGCAGCTGCACCAAAGTGATCAGACCCTTTATAGTTCCTTCTGAAGCACCTCCTCATCCTAGATGAACTTTCCATAAAGTCCAGCCTCCAGAAGATCTAGAGTTTTTTTTTTTTTTTGAGGGGGGAGGGGGAGCGAAAGTGATGAAGAGTTAATATCCTTGAGAAGTTTAGCAAGAAAAACAAATTATATCGAGGGCGCTGATAAAATCAGTGCATCAATGATTTAAACAAGACTTGCAACTGCAACGGAACTGCATACAAGGGAAAAAGTACAAGGAATATTAATAACTAACCCTTTCAACATTACAAAGATGATCCCTAGATGGACCAAAAAGGCATCTCATCTCTATCAAGTAATGAATGAGCTTCCTCCAGGCACGGTTTCCAGTTGAAATGCGATGTCTTGATATCAAGCCAACTTGACCCCTCCTGTCAATCTTAAAAAAAGAAAGAGTAGCTTCAGAAATTGCTTACAAGAATAATTCATAGCTCTATTTTGAGTAAAGAATGAAAAAGATCTATTCTTTCATGACATGAAGATCAGATCACAAACCAACAGGTCTATAAAATATCAGAAGCTATTACAGCGCCACAGCCTCTGTTTTTTTACATAAAAGACACATATATCAGATCACAAACCAACAGGTCTATAAAATATCAGAAGGTATTACAGCGCCACAGCCTCTGTTTTTTTACATAAAAGACACATATATGACACAGAAAAAAGTTGCACTTCTATCTCAAAGAAGATGCAGATAATTTTTTACCTCTGATCGTTGCATATTTCTTGCCAGAGCAAAGCTGGCCACAAGCACAGCAATATACTTGTAAGACAATGCATTGAAATCCTTTCCGTAGACAGATTTTGTATCAACTGGCTCCAAGCACTCGGTCCAAGCAGTTCCCATGGCTTCAGAGGTATTCCATCTTTGAACACGCTCCATATCGCTTATATTTCTTCTCTGTGCTGAAGTGGCCATTGCCACAGCACTTAGACCTCTTCCTGAGCCAATTTTGGCATTGCGTTCCAGATCTCGAGCTGCAGCCAAGGCAGCTGCCTTTGCTGCAGCTTTATCCTTTGGAGCGAGAGACTTATTGTGCACTTCTGGTGGTGGCTTCTTGAAACTGGAAAAAGCCTGAACCTTTACTGTTTTACGCTCAAGCATTGAAGCATCTCGCTTAAGATGAGTTGTGGAAGCCCGAGTTGGAACCTCTCCACCAGATGCACCAGCAGCAATCATTGCAAGAGCCATGGAAGCTGGTGGGGAGGCAAAAGCTGCTGCCCATCCTGGAGAGATCATGCCAAGTGCAGCCTGGACCCAGCAAAAGGTAGAAACTATAATATGATTGGGCAACTTAAACAGCAGAAAATACAATAAGAAATGTGATAGCTTATCATTCTAGGAGTTTGAATGACCTCAATAGGTAGAGCATCTGCAGACAAAGACCGGTCATCAGCAACCAGAGGATTAGGTCCATCTGGAGTAGCAAGTTCATGAATTCCAGCCAAAAGTGGACGCCACCTCCTCAGAACAGATACAAATGGCGGTAAAATTGCCTCTAGATATATCTTTCTCAGGGGGCTCCTGTCCTTGCCAACTGCATGCCATATCTGGGTTATACATGTACCATAAGCATTCATGAGAACTATGGAAAATTCAAAACCAAAAAAGTTTGAGAATAATGAAAAAAGCATCAATAGTCAGCGCTGGTTCCTAACATAACCAACAGAATGATATTAGTTTCTCTTTATAAGAGAATATTAAGTGTATCTGCACTGAAATGCTATCATGACAGAATGGCGGAACAAAACAATTGAGTAATTCGAATTATGCTAGGGTATCGGAATTCATGGAAACAAATGACTCAAGGAAGAATAGATATTACTATATCAGAAGAAAAAACAGTGAATTACTGATGGGATGGGAGAAGGTACCAACCTCAGAGTACAGGATACATGAAGTAACCAGAACCCTCTGTCTTTTGGACTCAGAAATTGGCATATTAAGAATTGGTGACAGCACACTGTAAATCAATGCCTATTGTAAGTAAGAGTTGAAACCCTTAACCAACCGGAAGTACCGAAAAGAAAGTACATAAACTACAGCATAAATGTGGCTCATTTCAATTGATAAAGATGAATAGTACCTCCACAACAATTCTGATCTTGGTTTCCTCATTGACAATCTGGAACTAGATTCTGCAGGTGGGTAGCTGACTCGTCGAGGTGAAGCCTCTAATTTAGGATCATTGTAGATAAAGCTGCTCGAGAGCATATGATCATTGCCGTTATCTTCTTCTCTCATGGAGACAAGAACCATACGAAGCATGCATAGAAAAGGCTGATCACTGTCTAACAACTGGTAAAGGGAAGCCATGCCTCCCATTCCAGTACCAGATCCCCCTCCGATACCAAGACCCCCACCAAGCCCAGACTCATCTAGCAATAATGCTTGCAGCATTGTGACTGATTTCTTAACTAAAGGGAGTTCAACCCAATTCCCACTTGCATCTTTTTCTAAAGCAGAATTCCAGGAACCCCAGCCATTCCCCCCACCACCAAAGCTAACTGGTTTTGAAGGAAGACCAAAACCATACCACAAGCTGCTCCTGAATTTCCAGCCTTCTTCCAAGTCAGCAGCACAGCTCCCATATGACACAAAAGCGCAAGAAACTGATTCATACGGCTCAGCTGCTGCTGCTGCACTAAGACGCTCCATAGCAGAAGCCGAAATTTGCCCGTTTTCATCAGCCATTGGTGTGAGAACCTATTAAACAAGAAAAAAAAAAGAAGATCCAGACGAGTTAAATCATTGAACTCCCACTGTTTCCCTTACACATGCACATATTAAAAGCTTTCATCCTTGGGTATATGTAGTTCTAGAAGCATTAGGTCTTGCATTTAGGACCTAACAAAACAACATTGTCAAGCAATAGGGTAAAGTTTCACTTCAAGGTGTTTTTTCTTAAATATTTTGACAAGTAATGGTACAATTTATATTGCAATTTGTGACACACAAAGGGAGTGTCACCTAAGTACAACGCATACAAATAGGTCATTAACTCTCAAACAGATACTATATTGCTATACACCAGGGTACATGTCCAATTGAAGGTGGCAGGCAATGACCATGGAAATGATTACAAATAATGGAGACAACAGCTATTTAAAATTCTTGATCCGATAATTCACATCCTTCCCAGACCAGCAATACCAACTCATTGATGAGGAGAACTAACCGAGCAAGAACAGGTAAAGTTCAACATTATATAAATAGAACCTAATTGATAAGATAAGAGAATGTACGACAAGAGAGTAGAAGGTATTCAAGTTAAATTTTCATCAGAAGGAAAGTATTTGAGTCAAAATGTCGAATATTTCCCAACCCAATTCCTCGAGTCCCGGAATGATATATGCATGACACATTTCAGCATATCAGCATTAACTAAATAATACTCCCTTCAGTTCTTAAGGATGATTTTTTAGCTCTTCACATATCTTCAAAAAATAAAATGATTTGGCTTTTTTGTCCTTTACTTTCCAACTCTACCCCTCAACTTTTCACTCACAGCTCTACTTTTCAATTTACTCCAATTTCCAATGCAAAAAGTAAGGGTAAAATTGTCTACTTTTTTCTCCTTAATTCTCATGCCCAAAGCTAGAAAGTCATCTATTTAGAATAGGAGGGAGTATAAGATTACTTGGACAGTAGAGTACTCCCATCCGCAACAGAATAATGCATATTTAGTTATCAAAATCAGCAACTAAAATTAATGTTACAAAAAAAAAATTGTAAACTATGAGACAAAATATTATGTCCCTTCATGCAGGACATGTAGCGTATTAACCAAGAGTGAGATACATACATTGATAGGTAGTCCACCAGGATAACGAGGCAAAGGTTGGTGATTTCCAGAAGCTTCATTTGTCTCTGTGCCAGAAGAGGTTAAATCAGAACTGGGAGCTCCAGGCTGAACCAATGGGACTGCGCTATTATTTCTTTTCAAAGCACTTGATTTGCTTTGTAAGCGTAAATGATCTTCCACTAGCATCAAAATGACAATGGCATTCTCCACCAAAGCTACAGAAAGCTGAGCCGCATTTTCAGCTTCTTCCTTTGCATTTCTTGGTGATGAACACTCAGCAGCTACACCAGCAGCTGCTGCAGCAATAACTTGAGTCTGCTCAAGAAAAGAAAGCTTGATATATATATCATAATTTGAACTGCAAGATAACAGCATCATCTGGGTAATAATAGGAACCATTATAACGAAGCCTTTCTTTGCGTATTCAAGGAGAGAAAAGCCTCATGTGTAAGGTCGTCATGAGAAATTTTCTAGAGGGGCTTATTTTTGAAGTTAAGAATCATCTGTATTTCTTGATATTCAGAACTTAGTTTAGCAATCAATCATCTATTTTTCACTTCACGGATTAATCTGTAGCTCATAAGTATTAATAGCTATTGTGGGGATAGACACCAAGGTTATAGGTAGTCGAAGTTGGCTCAGAAGGGTACTATGCTTTCACGAATATACAATGTAATTAAGAGACAATTGAGTAGGGAGGATTGAGCAATTAATCTTATTTTAGCAATCAATCATCTCCTGCCATATATCCGTGTAACGCAATCACAAATTAATCATGAGTAACCCATTCCAGTATCATCTCTCTTCTCCAGACTCTCATCTCCAACATGTGAAGGGATAGCACTATCTTTCTCCAAAAGGATGCAATGATTATATACAGCAACATATATTATCATAGGAAAGATCTCCTTAAACATTTTGAATAATAAAACAACCATCTGCCATAACTATTACCTGGACCTGGAGTTCCCTGGACGAAAAATCTAACAAACTGCCCAGAAGTCTTCTTTTAAATATAGGCAATGATTCCTCACGCCTGTATATTAAAAGTGGAAAGATAAAACATGTAAGCAGAGTAGATTACCCAACCAATGCATAAACTAAGCTATAGCATATGTAGTTATCTAAGCATTGAGCAATTTGATTCAAAGCACACTATCAGTAATTACCTATAACATAGTAAAAGAGTAAACAAAAATCTGAATAAATTCTATTACCAAAGAAAACTCTGATCAGTTTTTAAATATCACAACATATTAAGAAAAAGTGGTAGGAAACTAAATATGAATTTAATAGCATGCTTGGTACTAGGGTATAGCATCGTAATTCTTGGAATCGCAGCTATTCCCATGTTTGGTACAAAGAAAATCAATTCTAAGAATATGTATTCACTTTGGAGGCGAACAATATGCGCCATGTATAAGATGAGAGATAGCATGACATGTGGGGATTTTGAACAGGGAAACCGGCGATGACTAAGATGTGGACGTCTATCATCAACACCACTGAAAATAACCCAATCGGCAAGACAATAATCTCTGATAATCTTTCTATATGTGTGGGCGAAGGTATTGTTGAACAGTCGTCATTAATATTGATGCATTCTGCCTAATCTGTTTGTATTCTGTCCATTGGTATTTCCTTGTAATTAGTCACTTATTAGGCAGATTATTTAATTATGATGTTTCCTAGGTAGTGGGGTATTCCAACAGTCAGGAAACCCAACCATTTCTTTCCTTTATCTTCCCTCTAGATTATTCTACCCCCTTGTATAAATATGTATTTGTTCTCTCAATAATAGACACAATTCCTCTCATTTCTCGTCAGGTATGAATGTCAGATTCTGGTAGGATCACTGGACTGCAGAATTGTCCCTGAAAGAAAAGTTCCCGCAACTGTTCTCCATTAGCTTACAGAAGGAAGCAACTATTGATGAGATGGGCCTGTGGGATGGAGATAACAGGTCTTGGAATTTTCTATGGCGCAGGAGATTGTTCAGGTATTAACAAGACAGTTCAGTTATTCTTCATTGCCATTTATCTAGAGCTGAGAGGGATAGGTCAGTGGGGGGAATGTCTGGTGGAGTTTTCTCAGTCAAAGAAACGACGTTGGAGATGCTTAGGAGGTCGAACAGAGCAGGTGAGGTGGAAAATTACAGAGCTTTGTGGTGTGGGTATGCTGACCCGCGAGTAAAAACCATGGTGTGGTTTCTAAATTATGGCAGATTGTGTACTAGGGACGCTCTGTTCGAACGTAACATGATCCCAATAGGCCAAAGTTTTTGTCCCTGCTGTAACCGTACTATGGAGACAGTGGATCATCTCATCTTTTTCTGCCAAGTCTCAACTACAATGTGGAGTTTACAGCTGTCATGGTGGCAGATGAATTCCCCTTTACAGATAACACTCGAGGTATTTATAAGGCTAGGAAGGAGGTATCTATGGGAAGAAGAGCAAAGAAGATTTGAAAATCTACTTTCTATTATGGTGCTTGGAACCTGTGCTCTGCCTGTAATAATCATGTCTTTCATGGGGAAGAGTTGGTGGCGGTTATAATTGCAAATCGCACCAAAGTTGGTATTTGGCGTTGGACTAAAAACTGGTGGCCTGAGCATCCGATCCCAGCTGAGCAGTTTATGGGCAGTAGTAACCAGCGAAATGATTTGCTCTATCTTTAGTTAAGAAGATTGGTACTTTGGAGTCACACTATTTGGGCTGGGTTCACTACTTAGTTTGTCGATTGCTTTGTCTTGTGTTTACATTACCTTGTATGAGTGGTTGTTCTTTGTTAGGTTGTTTCTTTATTTTGTTATGAACTTCTTGTACTAAGGTTGTAGGTTGGGTTTTCTTATTCCTTCCTGAGTTTTTTCCCACTGGATTTTGCTTAGAAAGGTTTTAATGAGGGTCAGTTATACCTCACCCGCCTGTCTATACTGTTTTTTTTATTTTAATAAAATTGGCAAAAGCCTTAATTATAAAAATAAATGACTTATTCCAAGTTACAGATAACTCACTACGATAGTATTGTCTGCTGAAACGCTAGAAATTACTATTCCAAGTGAGCGATTAGGTAATCTAAATAATAACAAAATAAAAAATATACATAAATATTCAATTTTACTCTTTATATATCATCGTTATTCATATTTCTATTACTACTAATTAGTAGTAAATATATTAAATTTTAATTTAAATAATTTTAATACATAATTAAATAAAATTTTGAAAACCATTTATTTAAGAGCAAATATATCTCCCTCATATTCAAATTATAAGTTGTTTTAGACTATTTCACACTTTTCGAGAAAGAATTTAAAAATACCAGTGTACTCTTACTTTTTGTATGGAAAGTATAAAAAGTAAGAACACTTTATAGGTAAGATAAAAATGTTAAGTGAAGTAACAATAATAATATAAAAAGTACAAAGGGTAAAAGTAGAAAGAGATAAACAAAAAGTCTAAAACGACTTATAATTTGAACATAATTCTCAACCCTAAAACGACTTATAATTTAAACGGGAGGGAGTAGATGTTATATACATTAAAATATTTATAATTAGTCAATTCCTCTATCAGTTGTATGGTATACATTAGTATTAACTATTACATCAAATATATTAACAGTAACATCTACAAATAAAATTAAATATATTGACTAATACATAAAGAATACACTTCAAAAAAGGTTTTTTATTTATAATTAAAAGTTCACAACATAAATATTTAAATACAGACTAATAATGAAATAGGTGATTATAAGCAAATATGTACTTAAAATTAACAATAGCCATTCTATACTATTTTTTAATATATACAATTCAATTGTTGAAAAAAAAAACCTTTTATTTAAGAATATATATTTATATTTGTAGTTAAATTAAATATTAATTAATCAAATGCAAAAATGTAAATCTCAAATTTAATACTTGCAATATGCCAATATATAAAATTATGATTTAGCATATAAAATTATACTTAAAATATTCAAAACTATATAAATTCTATAAAAACTAAGATATATAGTTAAAATCTAATAGTGTCTACAAATAATCTTACAATTGATCATTAAAAGTGCAGTATGTATAACAAAACATCAACCAATTTATGAACAGGATACTTATTTCGAAATATACTACAAAATTTTTTGAATTATAATATAATTTGATATAATTACTTATGAAATTGTTTTACTTTGATTATACTATTTCAATTTTTATTGAATATATTAATTAAGATTATGTTTTTAAATTTTATTTAATTGTTTAATATGCTTATCTGATGAATGAACTAAATGTGCTACCCTAGTGTAAATGTATTGTCAAAATTATTCTATCATGTATAGAAGTGAATAACTAATTCCAAAAGTTTTCCTAATTGTAACCAAAGGAATATCTTTTTCCAAGAATATAATTGCAGAAATGTTATTCCGGGAATTAGAATTTCAGTAACCAAACGTGTCATAAGGGTTTATTTTACTATAATATTAGAAAATAGTTTTTTCTGTCTTAGTTAACTTAAGTTAGGGGTTAATGATTTTATTATTATAGTCAGGTTTCCCATTTCTAGTCTAACTACGTTGACATCTTAAAAACACATTGTTTCCCTTTTGTTTCCGTAATCATTTAAACAACTACCGTAGTTTACTTTCTCCTATAACTTTCTTATTTCTAGTCTAACAACGATTTCTTTAATAACTAGCTTATGACCTAACAAACATATTGTTTCATCATTCAGCAGCTCACGTGGTTTACTTTTTCCTACAAGCCTCTTCTCTATCAGCGCAAGGAAAAGAAGTCTGCAATTGAATCCCAAGAAAAACTTCCTGCACATGCTATGAGATTCCAGAATGTAATGTATTACGAGAATGTGACATGATGTTTGCAGAATACAGGAACCTAAACAGGAATACAAGTAGGATACAGCTACACAACCTAATGAAAGAAGAAGGTCTGCAACTTCACCAAGGGAAAGCAACCCTAATGTGTTCACTAAATGATCCCAGCAGGAAGAGGCCCACGATCAACTCCGTTTTTGGTACTCATATTACGGGTACTATCTCAACTATCCAAAGAGATTTAGACCAAGACACGCTAATGAACATTCTTGATACTTGTCTCAAGATGATTTTAATGGCATTATCTGAAAGGTGAAGTTAATATGCCCATCTTGATTATTTTGATATGAAACAATCTTACTTAAGAGTCAAAAATAAGTTGAAATGCAGCACTAAAAGGAAAAATGAACCCCAAAAAGAGAATTAATGAACTCTAGTATTGTGTTTGGATTAAGGTTATACAGTTGAGGTTAAACATAGAAAGATTAGCCGGGGAGGGATTAAACAAGGTGACAATATAAAATGTTGTTTTGCCAGTTTCTGACGTTAATAGAGGTGAACAGGGCGAACCTTTCTAGTCCTATTCAAATTTTTTTTAACCCTGTTTACCCCCAAATAAGTGGTTGATAAAGAGAATTGAGGTGATCGGTTAACCCGTTAAAAATGGAGTGAATCATTGTGAGTTGTTCTTGTTCACTCATCTAACCTCCCTTTTTTGTTCCCAAACAAGGGAGAATCCAATAGGTACAAGTTTGGGAAAGTGTAAGTGGTTATGTTAAAAAAATAAAGGACATTTAAAAAGAAACCTAAAAAGGGGACTCGTAAACCTTAATTAACTATAGCTTTATGCATATCTATCCAAAATGTTGACATGCATGATTTATAGGGTTGATTTGGTTAGCTTATTACATTAGAATGCATAAGATTTTGATAAAGCAACCATAACTTAATAGATTATAATGATAATTTGCTATAAAATTGTATATATCTTACGTTAAAAGAATAAAGAGCATGTTTTATATTTTATAAACTACTTCCATAACATATGATCATTTAAAAATATATAATTTATAAGTAAACAAACCCCCCTCCCCCCCCCCCCCCCGGGTCTTCCTTTGCAAAACATTAGTAAAAGTATAAATAAATCTATCCCTCCACCCTTCTTTACCCAACACCAGAATAAAAATAACAAGGGTCAGTCCCTTTGGGTCCCTCTCTGTCCACACAGAAAAGGAAAAGTTAAAATATAGAAATAACCAAACTCAAAAGTCACTCAATCAGCAAAAGCGCCGAAAAAGAAAGTCTGTCCATGTGTCACTATATTAGAGTAGCCTTATGTAATGGCAAACTATGATGTCTTTATATGTGTGTAGGGTAGTCATATGAACAAGAAGCTCTCAACAAGCCAACAAACACTAGATAACATCAGAGGCTACAATAAGCAGATCCCATCAAGGTATGTGGGGGAGTCAAATAGAAACGCTTACCTAATACGCTGTCCTCCAGTGCTGGAGCCACCCACAATAGAGAGCCACTCAGCACAATGAATGGTTGCTTCGATGTCCTACTTACGAGAAAGTACAAAAGGATACTTACTAATTAGGAAAAAGAAGGAACTTAGCTTCAGTATAGTTGCTAACCTAATTTTGCAAATTTCATAGGCATTGCTTAGAGAAGTAGTAAACACAATCAACTAATATGCACACTATAGGATGTTTACCACCAATGTCAGATCTTTGCTCGCTTTATAGTACAATGCAAATCAGAAAAGGAATTTTTCCTATCTTTATATTAAATGCAATCATCAATGACCACCTTGAATTAAAATCCACTGGCAAAGATTCAAAGTTCTAGGAACCACAAGCAAGCAAGTTCTGAAACTGAGAATTCCAGCACTTCTTTATCGATAACCCAAAAAACAAATTGCTAAAGGGTGAGGCAGTCTAGTCCAGGTATTAATAAGTCAAAGAAAAATGCCCTAGTCAACCTTAACCACATATCCTTTTCAATGAAACCTGGGAGAGCAGATGTCAACCTACTAACCAATTAGAACCACGACCAAACACAATTCAAAATAATGTGTCATCTAAACCCCATCACAGAGCAGATAAGAAGGAGTTGGTACTACTGACTGATAACAGTACGGAGGAGGGAGGGTGTGCGGAAAAGGAGTTGGTACCACAGCCTGAAGTGCAGATGGATGTGAACGGGGATAGGAGCGGAAAAGATAAAATTAATATTAGGAGGAGCCCTTTGGAGGAAAACCTCCTACTGGCAGAGGTGGGCAACGGGTGTGCTAGTGCCCAGTCTCAGCCTAATGTCATTCTTAATATCGAAAAAGAAGCTCAACTTTACGTGGACCTCTCCAAGGTGGTCAACTGTAAGGTTCCTGATACAGAGACCGCGTTCAACAATATCCACTCTATTCTAAAGTGTAACTCTTCAAGAAGGTCTAAAAGATTGGCGGCGAAGCAAGGAGAGGTACCAGATGACACAGGTGGCATTGATAAATGTAGGAGGGCTAGGCAGGAAGGGGAAGATATGGAAAATAAAGAAAGAAGTGAAGGAGATGAAACTAGTAATGTTGGCATTAGTGGAGACACAACTCTCTACAACGGTGGGCAATAGGCTGGGCGGTCTGTGGGGTGGTGCACGGAGTCAGGGCTGCATCGAAATACTGGCGGAGGGGAGGTCGGGGGGGATAATCTTGGTATGGGACGACAACCAGATAAAAGTGTTACAAGAGTGGAAAAAAGATAGGTGGGTGGCAGTCAAAGTGAAGTTTGTGGAGAATGATTTTGTTAGTCTTCTGTTGTTTGTCTACTGTCCAACTCAAGAAACATGCAGAAGGATTGTCTATGAGGAAACACTACTTTGGCGTAGAGATGAAGATTGTGAAGTATTATGCTTGGGCGACTTCAACGAAGTTCGGCATCCAGATCAAAGGTACAATGCTGCCTATGGGTCCCAAAGATCGTTTTCGGCGGGAATGAGAAGATTTGATAGATGGATTCAAAATATGGGATTTGTTGAGCTATATTGTCAAGGGGTGGAATTCACATGGAAAAGGAACAATAGAATGAGTTGGTTGGATAGAGCCTTCGTAAGTGGGGGGTGGTGTGCACAATTTGATCACTTAAGACTCGATGTCCGACCTTGGAATATCTCAGACCATCGCATGCTTGTTGTTCATACTGAACAAGCAGTTTACTGGGGTAAGAGGCCATTTAGATCTCTTGATATTTGGCTTGAAGATAAGAGGTTTATGCCTCTGATCGAAAGTCATTGGCAGCAAGCTAGCGGCAAATTCTCCAGCAGATTGAGAGCTCTTAAAACTGTGATAAAGCAGTGGAATAAAGAGGTATTCGGGAGGGTGGACAAGTTGGTGGAAGGGCTTCAAGAAATGATTAATGAGTTAGACAATCTGGCGATAAGAGGGGAGTTATCACCGCTGCAACTATCTCAAAGAAGGGATGCTCATAATAATCTATTACATGCTTGGATGATTCAAGAGAGATTTTGGAAACAAATGTCAAGAGAAAAGCACCTGAGTATGGGGGATCGAAATACAAAGTATTTTCACACTCGTGCATCTATAAATAGGAGATTCAACAAAATAGCAAGATGGCAGGTCCAGGACGTTTGGGTGGAGGACCCAGCTGAAATTAAAAGAGCTATTGTTGGTGAGTTCCGGAGTCAGTTTGCCTTCCGATCTACATCGCATATGGAGCCACCCCATGAGGGGAGACCTAAGTTATCGGTGGAGGAAGCCTCTGCCCTTGAACTTCCACCTTCGGAAGAGGAAATTAAACGCATTGTAATGCAGACTAATGGCAACAAAGCCCCGGGTTTCGACGGCTTCAACTTCACCTTCATCCAAAAAATGTGGAGCATCATCGGTAATGATTTTGTCAAGGAGGTAACATCCTTCTTTACCTCAAACAAAATTCCAGCGGGTTGTAATATGACATGGATCACTATTATTCCCAAGAAATGTGGTGCTTCTAATCTAAATGATTTCAGGCCTATTAGTATGGTGGGATGTGTATATAAGGTGATATCCAAAGTGTTGGCCCAAAGATTGAAAGGTGTTCTACCAAAGTTAATTGGCGAATCTCAAACCGCCTTCGTGATGGGGAGGAACATACTGGATGGACCTTTGATTGCGAATGAGGTAATCCGATGGTACAAGAAGAAACACTTGGAAGGTGTCATCCTCAAAATTGACTTCAAAAAAGCGTATGATTCGGTTGCATGGGAGTTTGTGGACTGCATGGGGAAATTGATGGGGTTCCAACCCAAATGGAGATGTTGGATCATGGAGTGCATCAGCTCGGTGAACATGTCGGTTCTTATTAACGGAGTCCCATCCAACCCCTTTAGACCAAGAAGGGGACTTAGGCAAGGGGATCCATTGTCTCCCTTGCTGTTTGTTATGGTTGTGGAAGCCCTAAATTGGCTCCTAGCTGAGGGTCATGCAAAGGGTATTCGAAAAGGAATGGTGGTGGGAAACGAAAGGAAAACCATATCCCATCTTCAATTTGCGGATGACACATTAATATTCTGTGATGCATCCTTGGAGGAGATAATTGTAACAAAAGGGCTGGTTATTCTCTTTGCGGAGATGTCGGGACTGCATATAAACTGGGATAAATCGAAAGCCTTTTGTATTAACCTGAAAGATGATGAAAAGGCGGTGCTATGCCAATGGCTTGACATGGAGGAAGGATCACTTCCATGCAGATATCTTGGCTGTCCTTTGGGGGCCAACCCGAGGAAATGTTCTACATGGCAGCCGGTGATTGATAAGATCAGAGGTAGATTGGGTGGGTGGAAGGTTAGGTGTTTATCCAAGGTGGGGAGGCTGATTCTCATCAAGGCGGTACTGGAAACCATACCAACTTATTATATGAGTCTATTCCGAATACCGAAGAAAGTCATCAAACAAATAGAAGTCCTGCAACGGAATTTTTTTTGGGGCTGTATAGACCGGAAGAAGATGGCTCTTGTAGCTTGGAGAAACATTGTGCAACCGAAAGAGTGCGGGGGACTGGGGTTAGTGAGTTTGGAATGTAAAAATGCAGCTTTGCTCCTCAAGTGGTGGTTTCGATATAATAATGAAAGACGAAGCTTGTGGAAAGAACTGGTGTGTGCGATATACAACCATAGTCCCAACGACACCATCGATTGCCGAGTCATGGAGGCATATAAGGGTGGAGGTCCTTGGAAAGAAATCTGCAATATTTTTGAGTGGAGGATTGTGAAAGACTATGATGTTCATGCTAGGATGACATGGTCTGTGGGGGACGGTAGGAGGCTGAAATTTTGGCATGACACATGGATTGATGAGAGGGCGTTAAAAGAATCCTTCCCAAGGCTGTTTCAATTGGCAGAGAGGAAGGAGGCTAGAGTGGGTGAGATGTTCAGTATTGAGAGGGATATAGTTACCTGGTCGTTTGAATGGAGAAGGAGCTTGTTCAACTATGAGGAACACATGCTTGATACCTTAATGAACCAACTCCAGCAAGTCCGTGTAAATCCATGTAAGCAAGACACACTTAATTGGGATATATCTGGTGACCGAAGATACACAGTGAAGAAGGGTTCTCGAGCTATGCAACAACCGATAAGTACTAGGTGGCCAGCGGAGCGACTCATTTGGTCGAGATTTACACCACCCAGAGCTACAATCCTACTATATATGCTGTTTTGGGACAAGCTGTGTACCCGGGACCTTCTGTTTGGCAAAGGGATGGTGAGTATTAATGAAAGTTTATGCCCCCGTTGTCACCATGGTATGGAGTCTTCGAGTCACGCTCTGATCTGGTGTAAGCAGATCCATGGTCTCTGGCGCGGAGGGATCCAATGATGGGGTGTGTTTTTCACTCTGCCGCTCGACGTTAAAGATCTAATCTACCAATGGGAGTATGCAGTGAGAGGGAAAGAGGAGCGATGGGCTTGGCGAGCAACACTACGCATACTGCTTCTCCTTGCATGGGAAATGAGAAACAAGACGATATTCCAACAGCAGATAATAACGATAGCTGAAGCTCTGGAGATCTTGAAGGTAAAGGTTTGGAGATGGATCTCCCTCAATGGAAGGAGTCCGCCGATGGAAATGCACTCGTTCCTACATGATAATGGACTACTTCAAAGATGGAAGTTACTCCGTTAGGTGCTGTAGGATAATCCCCCTACCGTTTTGTTACTGATAGTTTTTTGTTGATTCATAGGAATGTGGATGGAAGCTGTGTTCTAGCATCTTGCTGGTTATAGGGCTGCTATTTATGTATGAAGCTAAATATTTACTGTAAACTATCAACTGTAATCGCTTTCATCTATATACAGGCCTGGCGCCAACCATTACAAATCAAAAAAAAAACAAGCATCCTCGGTCTTTCCATGCAACACACCAAACAGCATTCAAAATCAGCTTCAAATTTCTCTTTCAATTCTTGAAAGTATTTTTCAAGAGCTCCTCTAGTTTTTGTAGTAGGATGGGAGGAAAAAAAAAAGATCAAAACCCAACGACTAGTAATGTAAATATGTTTCGATTGGACAAAAAAACAATTCCAAATTGCATTTAACTGTGAGTTTTATCATTAGTAATGCAAGTCAAAGTAGTAATGGGTTCTAAAGATATTTTGGCATTATATTATTAGCCACCATCATAAATGCGGATAAAATGAGAAAAGAAAGCTTGTGAAAAAGCTCATATTAATTTTCTGTTTCAAGTGATAAAAAAAATGAAAGGAAAGAAATTATTTTCTCAAACCATTGATTCGTATAAGCTTGATACAGAAATAAAAAGGAACCACAATGGTTCAAGAAGAAAATAAAAATTTTGAAAGTAAGAAAAGTTAAGCATTGAGAATTCAAGAAATTCATAGCAAAAGACATGCGAAGTTTAGTTAGTTAGAACTCGAATAACTATATAGCCGTGCAAGACAAGAGAATAGTTGAAGTCAACAGACCAAGACAAATTTTTGGTAGCAATCAATTCAATATAATTGAGGAGTTTCAATAGGAGAAAAAAGAAGGAAAAGACTTAAAATTTCAAATTTAATCATTTTATAACTTCAGAACCTTTTAAATTGTCAATCAAATATCCAATGGGACCTCGAGATTAATATTGCAGCTTCAGCTCTAGTTAGTCCTTGTCCTGTAACCGTAACCGTTGGGGACTAGCATTAGATGTTAGAACACATAAATGTTAAAAAATAATTTTAGATTCTTCCCAAACATACAGTCTTCATTCAGCTCCATTGAACTCTCCTCAAAATCACTGATACAATATCTCCATCCATATCCTAATACAAGTTTAGGTGTGAACTGCGACCCACTTTACTATTTCACTCCAAAAAAAACCATTAATCATGTTCGTTCACAAACTACCACTGCACCAATATATAGCATGACATTCACAATCAAAACTGTGTGCTCAACTAGAGAGATTGAAATCTGGTTATGGTCAAATCATACAGAAGGTTAACAGCATAAATCTTTGACAACTCCTAAATATGTTAGTAGGAGAGTTTTTTTTTTTTTTTTTGATAAGTATGTTAGTAGGAGAGTTGTTCCCACAGAGTCATAGAAGGAGTTCGTATACATGGTGAATGGCCAGACTAATACTAGTCAAATAAAGGATTCAAAAGTTGAAAGGGAAAAGTATTATAAAGTCTATCTAACCTTCCATCCATCCTTTTGTCGCATTGAATGCTCCAGCATGATGATTAGAAAATTGTGCACAAGATCCTCTACATCTCCCAAAGTTGTAGATTTTGAGCCTTTAACAGCATGATCTCTCTGTAAAAAACAACATCAAAATATGGCTTCAGATCCAGAGTTAGGTGTTGAAACTTTCATCACAGTGAAGTACATCAAAGAACAGCTCCTAATATCTGAGCAGTCACTTTAAACAGCAAGCCTTGCTGAAGTCTACCACCGATAACCAACCTCATAATTTGATATCAATACTTCCAAGAGCCACTCAGGCCACTCCTCCATCTGGGTCAGATAGCTTCTGTTCTCAGAATGACTGCAAGCCAAAAACAGAAGATCCTGAAATATAGTAAAGGGACATTTCAGAAACACTTATAACAAGATGATGTAGGGCAGTCACATAATCTTAGATACAGATGGCACAATTACAGATTAACAATTTGTTCACATGCAAGGAAAAAGAATAGTGCAGAACGTTGGAGATATAATTGAGTATGTTGAACTCAATGGTTCAAGTGCCAGGTTCTTAGTGTGCGGCCACTTTTAGGCTGATTCTGGTCATGCTGGTTTGAGTGAGATGGCACTTTCATCAGGTTTGAGGCATGTGACCCGGAATAGGCAAACACAGATGGCTCTAAATGTGGGTTTAGACATAAGCAGGTCTGTGGGCAACACACTATCAGAGCCTGGTTCGTGGCCCCAGTGATGTTAGGTTTGTGACAGGTTGGATAGGGAGAGCAGTGTGGCTCACACTTGCACATCCTTAGGCGACCAAGAAGCAGATAGACTCAGAGGATAGTCATGTCATCAGCAGATGGAAGCTCTGTGCTAGATGTGTGCTGGAGTTTAGGGACACAACGGCATGTGGCAGGGCAGCGGCCAGGTTCAGGCAGACGCCTATCTGTGCGAGTGTACACTAGTTCATGCACAGCACTGGATATCTCAGGTCACGCAATTTTAGGCTTTCTATGCTGCGAATATCACATCATGCATATAAGGGAGGGTTATGTAGGGTTTTCTGCATAAGGAAGGGGGTGGGATGCGAGTCTGGGAAAACCTTGTGGAGGTATTCAAGTTAGTTAGAGTTCGTCACAGGGCAGTTAAAATTTCACTCATAACTTTGCACAACTTGTTTGAGCCTTGAGTAATTACTTCCGAGAATTTTGGCATAATAGTTGGCTGTGGCGATGTGGTGGACCTAAACCTATCAAACGGGGTTATCCGTTCGGGTTTAAGTCATATCTGTTCGGGTCAAAATCTGTTTGGGTCATTAAGGGTTCGAGCTATTCGGGTTCGAGTTATTCGGGTTCGAGTCATTCGGGTTTGGGTCAGATCAGGTTCAGGTTGTAATAGTGTTGGGTAGAATCGGATTTTGGTTATTTTGGGTCATGGTTAAATAAACATATACCTAATTTCTATTAGATTATACATCTAGATTAGAAAAAAGTCAATAAAATGTCTATTCTGAATTCCATTCAGATACAATCAAGTTAAATCAAGTTTTTTTTCTGTCAAATTTATTCAAGTCATTCGGGTTAGGGACAATTTACACTCACTATTATTTCAGGTTATTCGAGTTTGGCTAATTTTTAGTTACTATTATTTGGGTCATTCAGGTTCGGGTCAGCTTCGGGTTACTAGTATTTCGGGTCATTCAGGTACGAGTCAATTTCGGGTTCGGGTGAATTGGGTTGTGAGTTTAATATATTTTAATATTTCTGGGTTCAAGTGTAACGGGCAGGTTTCAGGTTCGGGTCAATTTTGGACGAGGCTGCTATGTATTGTGACTTAACTCCTCCCATTGGATGAGGGGCCAATTGTAGGGGGCACACCTAATGAATGTTATCACTTTTTACTTAAGGCAAAGTAATGAAACCGTAAACCATTCTGGTCCGAGCAAAGAGTAGTTTGGAACAAGGGGCAGTTTAGGCTAGAGGTGGTTTAGGTGTTTTGGGCCAAAGGGCCCATTATGGGCCATCTTCAGCTATGTAGGCAGCAGCAGCAACATACCCTCTCCCTAAGCTACCTCACCCTATTTACGGAGATTGGTAGTCAGGGTTGTAGACATGGATAGAACATTACCCTTGTAGGCCACTGTTGTGGAAGTGGGGTAATTCCTAATTAGGCAGGGCAAGCCCTGCTTACCTTTGTTATTCAGTTATAGTCCCTTTCTATCTTATTTTCATCAAATAGCTTATTTATCAGAAAAAAGTAGCTGCCAGAGGTTTATTGGGCTCTTAACTATCTGAGTCTTTTCCAGGCAAGGTTAAAATCTCACCTGAATCTGACATGACATAACATAATTAACCAACCTGAACCCTACTGATGTCACAGATCTTCTAATTTCAAATCTAGCACACATGGCATGACACAAAACAAAACCCAAACAAAACTCAAACCCAATCTTTTGACTTAGGAATGAAAAAGAATCCTCCTTTTCATGTACAAAACACAACATGGGACCAACCCAATCATGATCCAAAATCATATGTTCTAGTCTCTCGTGTTTACATTCAGAATCTTAACCGCCTAGCACGCATGCCACGCCAAACCCAATCGTAAAATCTATTCAGTTCTATAACTCAGATATTTGTTATTTTTGTGTCAGTTTCCACTAGTGCAACTAGATCCTCATTGTGTTAGAGGCTCATTGCCAACATTGAAAGTAATTCGTGTTCTGGAAAATTCTACAAATCCTAAAAAATTAAGAAGAATGTTCTCGCTATGGGGATCATCCATATCCATGAGATTCTAAAGGGATATGCTTTGACCTAATTGTCTCAAGGAAAGCATGACTTGACCTACTTTGCTGATGGGGTCTTACTTTTGTTATGCCCGGAGTGGGTTTGCTGTTATGAGGCGTGGATAGAGGCTGTCCATGGAAAGAAGAGGAAGCCGGAGCACTACAAATGGAAGATGAGCAATGAGATGGCATTTGAAGGCGCCAGTTCTAGATTTGATAGTGAGAATCTTAAAATTGCAAATTTCAAACAGGATGAGATTGTGGAGGAGGGACATCTCCATTCACTCTGGTGGTTTACGAGGACCTTGAGGGAATAGCCAGCTTCTTTGAGATGAAAGATGTTGGTGCCTACTGCAGATTTGAAGTGATGGCCTTTCTGTACCTTTTTAGATTGGGGAGTGTAACGTATTCTGTATGTGACTGTTTATGGGCTGAATATAGGGCACTCTGCCCTTCTGCTTAGGTGTTTTTGCTGCTTTGGCTGTTTGGAAGTGGAAGTCTTTTTTGGTCATGTAGAGCCTCTGCACTCTGTTTTGAGCAGTGCACATCAGACTGAGGTCTTTGGTCAAATTTAATGACGAATGCTCAACCTCCAGTGGTTGATATCAGGCGCTGCTTCCTTGTTTTCACCGCTCTGCAGTTGGAGGGGTTGTGTGTCAGGTGCTTGTCCTTTTGCTTTTGCTTTTGTGGATGAGTATCTTTTATGGGCCATTTTTGGAGTCTGTTTTTTTCAGTCTTTTTCTATGTTTGTATGTTTTTCTTATAGCTTATTTTTATTATAGTATATTAAACTAAAGGAGAAGCTCCAAAACTACAATCTAATGGCTGCTAAGCGCAACCTTTACAATAATGTTTTTCTTATAGCTGATTAGCCAATATCTATCAAAAAAATGCTTTTCATTTATCGTTTACTACAAGATGATTGGTCCAGTTTTATGCTCAACAAATAGGTTTCTTTCCCTTTGTATCCACGTGTCATGTCCCAAAGAAGAATGTAGCTCGAAGAAAGGGAGAATTACCTGCAGTACTCGTTTTTGAAGTGCATGAGATGCAAATGGAAGTGACCTTAGAAGAACCAGCAAAAGCTCCTTGTACTCAAAACGATGACCAGAATCATACAAGTTTAGCCCCTCGTCAGTTGAAGTGGCATTAATCTAAGATAAATGACAAATCACACAGGTCAGAACAATAATGGAATACACAGGCAGGTTCTCTAAAGAACGCTATATAATTATGACTTGACAATCCTCCAAGTAACTGAATATTTTTCCTTATCCAAGATCCACGTCATTCGACAGCAAGAAAATGATAGGATTAGCATGCCCGGATTCTCAATTCATTACATCAAAGCTAACAAGAATCTCATACCGAGGCTCCCAATAAAGCAGTGTACACTCTTCCAGTCAAAAGTCTCTTGGGAGCAGCCTGGAAAGCCTTTTGCAAAGCAAAAAGGAGAAGAGAAACTTTATCATCGAACATAGAACTGCCTGAATCAGGCAATCCAGTACCCAAGAGACTGTTCGCTACATCTGGTGCAGTCTGAGATCCAAACTTCAGATGCTCAGACACAACAAGAGTGCCAAGAAGCTTTACTATTCCAACCATGATTCCATCACTTTTGTCCACATTGTAGACATTATTCCTTGCATTGTCAGCACTAATTGAAAAGTTAATACCACCAACATTTTTTACAAGTGATTCATCAGAAGCAGAGACTGTTCTTTCTACAGGAGCACCTTCCATTGCAGCAGTAAAGTCATCATTGACATTCAGTGGCTCAGCTTCCTTAGTATTCTCCCTTGCCCTGGACTCAAACTTAGAATCTTGTTCCACTATACACACTTCTTTCCTATCTGAGAACTCATCATCAACATCAAGGCTTCCTTTTCTTTCAATATTACTGTCAATTCCATGCCTGAGCTCAGATGAACTTTCATCATCATTTTCAAGCATATAGTCAGAAGCACTATTATCATGAACCTTTGCTTCACGTTGCAGTAGGACAAGAAGTGTTTCTATCCCACCACAATATAGAAATGCCTCCGCAAATGTCTTTGCCCTTGATGCGTTAGGTTGCACCACTAACCTATAGATTAGATGCAAAACCCTGGAAACCTGGAGAAAGAGAGCAACAACCAATATAAAAATGTGATCACAGAAATACCACTCAGTTTGTCTCACTTGAGTAGCAAAACTTGGCGAAAACATACATGTGTACATATATCACTGGTTATCCCACAATGATCACATCAAATTTATTTTTGCAAATTTTATCAACATCTTTACTAGCCTGAGCAAGAGGTCAACGATAGGGTACTTAAGAGACACTATACAATATATCTAGAATGTGTCCTTCGCTACTAGGGGAGTCATCAAGTTGTTCAGGAAACAAACAAAAGAATCCAGTTATATTCTAAATTTTAATAAAACCCATAATTGCAAAACAGAGAAGATTAACACCAGGTCCCATAGGTGCTCCATGCTGTAGAAGTTTGTCCAGCCTTCAAAGTGTTTCAGTCTAGAACACTTATTTCTCTTCTAGTGGGTTTTTTCCAAACTATTGCCACCCATGCCTTAGTAACAATGAAGATTCAGATTACTAATGAAAAAGATGCTTAGACCTATGGACAATTTTACAAGCTGAACTAACAGAAGGACGTCCTTTCATCGTACTAAGTACATGAATGTGCAATACATTAGTTGAGTCAGAAAGATAAAAGGCTCCAGGAGTCATATTTCCCAAGAAAATCACATCCACGAATATAACTTATATGCCATTAAGTTCTCATTTGGCATATAAGTTGGGATTGGCTTTAGAAGAATGAGGAAATAGGCATGAGATTAAAGGTAGAAATGATACGTACTTTTTCTCTAGCAGTTCATGGTGAATTAGTGATTATTTTATCAGAAAATGTTGCATAAGCGACCTATTCCCACAAAAAAAAAACTGCAAATAAACAATTTGTAGTCACAAATCTACACTGTGCAATGTAACCAATTACCAGTTAACTACTCCACTCATCATATTTGTACCGTTTAGAATATCATTGATGTTTCAAAATAGTTGTCTAAAATTTCAAAGGGAAAAAAATTCCATCCAAAACTGCCCCTGGTTAACACTAGTGATTTAAAAGCAGATTCCCCACGCCATTAGCATGTTTAAAATATAAATGAGGGTGAGTTAGACAATTTGCCTATTTTCTTAATAACTGTGCCATGCTCTGAATGACTTGCAAAAGAAATGGGGGGAGTAATTAATACTACCTAACCCTGCTACAAAATGTGTCTTCCTAAACAAAGGGGAGACACTACTACAATAGCAATATTTATGGATTATTCCGAAGCCATTGATCCATTTGCAATGGGAAATAGCTTCCATAGCACAACCCCCATGAGAACCCGTGTACAAGAAGAGAGGGGGTTCAATTCTACTACCCTCTTTACTTCGACTTCTACACTTCTCAACCTAAGATAGTGACCAGCAGACTTCAGTTGACATTATAGGTACAAATTCTTGTACATATTTCACAAGCCAGTCCTGCAGTAGTCCCTAATATCCAAACACAAAAAATGTAAGTTGTAGGGAACACCAGTGTATCAGTAAATCAATTCATATGGTATGTTAATCAAAAAGTGCGAAAGATGATGATGAAGAACCCAGACGTCAAGTAATGATCCAAAATATAGCACCAAGGTCAGTCAATATATGTTCAGTCTCTATGACTGAATCCATGAAAAAAGGATCAAGTTAACTAAAATCAACAAGGTGTTGAATTCCACAGCTTCCTCAAGGAAATTATCTGATTTTACCCTCCATTCAGTAGGTACCTGATAGCTGGGTTAGGTTATATACTGTGAATGCAAGCACACTTGAACAATAACTATAGCACAGCTAGTATGCTAGAGAGCAGAATTAGACGAGAAGCTAATCAAATGAACTGTTCACCATTCAAATCAAAATCCTCTCTGCCAAACAACAAGTTTGAAATAAAGAAGAAGTCATAAAATACAGCTTTATTTGTATAGAAAACATACTGCATTTTGTTCCACATTAACTACCTGATTTGGTTGAGGGCAGTCTACCATGAAACCGAGCAAGCATCGCATATCATCTGCAGCTAGTGAAGGTGGTGCTGCGACAACAAGGAGTTCAATTACTACTAGCAGTTCTTCAACTAAAGCATTAACTTCACCCACGGGGCGGTTTTCCCCTTGAGGTAATGTATTGGCTGAGTCCTTTTCAGGAATTGTCCAATAACATCGTCGGCAGCCATCAAGAAGCACTTGAATAGCATTTGCATCTCGCATTACAGATGACTCGGTGAAGACCATATCAGCCAAAGAAGACAGAAGCTTCTTCTGCAATCCATAGCTGCACCAGCTCCAAATTTTTAGATCCAGCAGCAACGTACTAAAAAGCTGCACTTTAAGTGAATGGTTATGCAGTTGTGCTTGGCATAGAGAAACAACAGCTGCAACCAGTTCTTCATCACCAACCCCATCCAGATTTGTTGAATCAAGTGAAGATAGTGTTTGTAGAAGATAATTCAGTATCCTGGACAAGATCTCTGGGCCTCTCCCACGAGATAGCTCCTCATTGTTCCCAGGGTGTTCAATAGCCATAGCAATAATTCTAAATATTGGAGCAGCTAGGGCAGCTGTGCACAGAGACAATGACGGACTCCCCTGCTCTGGCTCAAAACTATCTTTATCAATGCCACTAACTGCCAAGGGAAGTAAGGACATGGGGCCACCATAAGCCAAGGCCCATAAAGCCTCCACAGGCCGCCTTCTTGTTGCAACATTTACCTGACCAAGAACTTCTGCTGGTTTCCTGTGCACCCCTGAGATACAAAAATACAAGTTCATTAAGAGCAGCAACTTTGTTCTCTAATAAGTGCAGACCAAGCAGTAGAGCATCCAAATGAATTTAACACTGAAAGGAAGAAGAGTTTGGTCAAAAATCATAATTTCAGCAATAGGTCGAAGGTTCCACTACAAAGAGCTCCAGAGCATCCAAAAGCATTCAAACTAACATGGATAAAAAAAAAAGCATGAATTTCTCAACCGGTAAAGAATGTCATAGGGGGTAAACAACTGCATATCAATGCACGGACACCAATGGGCAGAGACAGCCATCTGCTATTTTGCCCATTCAAGGGACCGAAAAAACCAAAAGATAGGCTCACACATTTGCATCACACGAAAGCTTAAAAGCCAGTCCCAAAGAAGGTGCTTAAACTAAGAACCTAGGTAGAAAAAAAAAAGATCAAACAAAAGGCTCAGCATGTAAATAATTTTGCTTTTATAAACCAACCATGTTCATATGGGTATATAAAAGTATATTACACACCTGCAGCACCATTTGGAGATGCGTCAGGGCAGAAACGACCACTTAGTAATCTTGGGTGATATAGCAGGTGTAATGATCCGGCAATCTCTGCGTCTAAAAGTGAACTCTCTTCTGCCATGTTTCTTAAACACTGGCTAGTGGCCAGCCATGGAAGTCCTGCACCACCTCCAAAAGAAGGTAAGGCATCCCCTCCCCTAGCAGCCAACCGAGCCATTTTCTCAGGACCAATGGCTTCCTTGAAGATATAAATAGGACCCACCTCTGCAAAAAGAGGACACTGACGACGCCTACGTTGTAAGCCAGCCATGGTAGGTGGAGGATTTGTTCCTATGCAACAAAATGCAAGTGGCTTGGAGATCCGTGCAAACTCAAATGGCCTACTCTCATACAATGACCCATCAATATAGAGCCTCAACTCGCTTTCGGCCTTTCCAAGCAAACCTTGCTTACATGTATGCTCTAGACCAATAAAATACCAACGTTGTGCCTTAAATGCATGGGTGAAATGAAGAGAAGCCTTCTTGCCCTTACCACTCCCACTCTCGACAACTAAGAATTGGGCATGAAAAAAGCCTCCACCCCCTGATTATCAGCTGATAAGAAGCTGAAAAGACGTGGCATATGAGCTGTTCCTTCCCCAGCAAGAGCACTAGCAGCAGCTGCAGCTGACATTGGGGAGGTCTTTCCTGAAGTGGCTGCCGCAGCAGCAGCAATAGCAGCAGCAGCAGTTGCAGTGTTCAGTGTATCAGCAAACGACTCGATATATATCCAAGTGGCAAAAGCGTATCCATTAGAGAATGGCCAGCGGCTTTCTCCAGGGCCAAGCAAACCTGAGCTTTCACCATCAAACTCAAAGGTACAAGATGGTCCTCTTGACTCTTTCCCGCCAACAGCCCTCTCCAATGCAAGCATGAGATGGGGCGCCCATGTAGTAGTAAGAGTTCTTGTGATGACTTCAAACCACCTATGCAAATCAATGACACTCAGAGAGTGCCCGGCTAAGTATTGAATGCAGTAGCATAGTGGAACTCCATCCCACTTCGTTTGCTCTTTAGAGTTCACATCCTGAAAAAAAATCAACTCTGCTGTTCGGATTAAGACGCTGAGTAAACCAGCAGAGGAGCACATTGCTCGGTTCTAGTGCAGGCCTTTAGTATGGCAAGTAAGCCCCTCACCATCCTTGTCCTTGGAGACATGATGCCATAGTCACCATCCGCAAGAAGTGCGGGAATAAGCTCTCCTGCAACAATGGCAGCCCTGGAATTGAGCATCACACTCGGAGGATTGTTATCCTCGTCATCCTCAAAACTCTCAACTCCTCCCATAGTTGCTATAAGTGAATCGACAACCAAGAAAGCCATACCATTAGTGTCCTCTTCATCAGCAAATCTTTCAACTCCATTCACAATATTTTTAAGCTTATCCAAGCTTTCAGGTTTCCCCATGATGGCTGAATCAATCAAATGCAGAAGCTCCGGGGACACACAGGGCATTGAAGCTTTTGCCTTAAGTTTCTGTGGTGAATTAACTGGAGAATATCCAGAATCCATATAAAAATCAAGTCCAGCTGACGAAGATGACTGCCTGGCTAGATCAACCTGTCTCATGGCCTCAGGACTGAAACTAAAATGGTCATGCTGTGTCTCAGAAACAGGAGATCCGCCAAAACCAGTCATAACTCCTCCTGTTGGTGCTCCTGGAGTGTCCCCCGGTCCACCTGAATCTCGTCTCAAGTCATCCAGATTTAACTGGCCTGACCCTTGATTTTGCGGCATTACATTCTCACTCTTTTCCTGATCATTTAATGATACCTGCTCAAACTGATCATCTACCAAAACGACAGTCTTAGGAGTTTCAGAAGCGTCCACATTGAAGCTGGTATTTGATGAAGCAATGAAGGAATACCAGTTTGTTCACCAACACCTCCCCGCTATCAGAGAGCAGCATCTCCCCTGACAACTCTACATGTCTGTCCTTCTCTCCCTCCATCTTTGCTGCTGAAGGGCTAATATACGCTGATGTACATCATTTGCAGCGGGAAAACAAAAGCCTGACAAAAAATGAATAACCATAGTAAGCAACAAAAATGTCATACAAATTGAGGTCAGTAATATCTTATCATCACACTTTCAGTATGGCAACTACTTCAGTGAAAAACTCTTCGTGAATCGATCCCCCTCGACTCAATTCCGGTACTACAACTATGGAGGAATCTTTACTTCTTTCTTGAAGATTAAAACTAGTTGAATTTGAGAGGGCGTCATTCCTATATCCGAGCTAATTGCCACACTGAACTTCCTAGTAAAGCAAAGAGAAGATGACAAAACACTCCAGGAGCATGGCAGCGATGCTAACAGAACGAAACTGTTCTGGATCTGACTATCAAGAACAAGGAAATGAGGATATAAAGTATCAGTCAAAAGAAAGGGCAGACACCAAAAAAGCCAGCTCATCAAATTTATACTCGGTCCAATCGATCTAGGATGAGACAGAGTTGACATTTCACCGAATTGAAGGAAGGTCTAATCGGATCCAGTAATACTGCCAGTCGAACAAAAAAATAATACATACGAAGAACAGATCAGAAAGACCAGTGACAGACTGATGACCAGCGAAAGCAGTTACATGTTAATTCGATCGAGCAATGCCAATCCCGTTGAATAGCGATCCAGAATCAACAGCAATGGCGACCAATCGGAGAAAGAGGAAGAAGCAAGGTCGACGTCAAATGTATGGACGGGTAAGAGACAGAGTTGATGAGAGAGAAATAGAGCGCGGGGAAGACGAAGGGCGGAACAAACCGAAGCCGACGGGTTTATGACGGGCTTCTTGCTCGTCGTGAAATAAGAAGCAGCAGTCAACGGCCAAACCCAAGGTTTCTCGTTCCGCTGCTGAGCTTACTCAGTGCTTATCTCCAGATGGAGATGAATCAAGGAGGGGAGGGTGAGCATGTGGTCAATTAAATCATGACCGTTGGATTTATAATAAATAAATTAAAGGTTTAGATTTTATTGTTTATTATAGGGGTATAGATGTCAAATTTAATTTTAATTTTAAGAAATAAAGGAAAAAATGTAAGATTGCACGATCTAGTGTACAGAGAAAGAATTAAATCAATAATTCTAATAAATATTCCCACAATTGGCAGTTATAATTTTTTTAACTGTAATAGAAGTGAAGTAGTGATCTGAAAAAATCAAAAGTCCCACTTTTATGAAAAAAAAAATATTTAAAAATAACAAATTAGAAATTTAATTGACAAGACTCCTTATAGAAATGTATAAGAACAACATTAAATTTATTTATTACTTAATAAAATATTACAATCAAACAAAAATAAATCAAAGAATTATATTTTGAAACAACCATTACTTTACCTAAATATCTACACTTTTACTTGAATTATGAATTAATTAAAATTCACACTTCTAAAAAAAATCCACACTTGCATTTTTAAAATCTGACATTTTACTAAAATATCTAAATAAGAATGTAATTTTAGATGAGCTTGTATATTGCAACGATCTAATTTGAAAAAAAATGATAAACCATTAATATTTTTTAAAGTGGGAAACAAATTGTTTTGAAAGAAGCAATTAGAAAATAATTTGACATGAACCCTTTAAAATAAATATAAGATCACAAGTGAAATTCCTAGGTTGTCTTATTTATTACTCATTAAAATAATTTCACTCATTCGTTTTAACATTGTATTGTTCAAATAAAAAATCTACACTTTTATCAAACAAATCTACACCTACATTTTACAAAATCTATCCTTTTACTTAAATAACTACACTTTTACTTAAATGAGCAATTACTAAAAATTTACAATTTTATCAAATAAATCTACACCTTCATTTTGAAAAATCTATCATTTTATCTGAATATCTACACTTTTACTTTCATTTTTAGAAAATACTAAAAATCTACACTTCCGTCATAAAAATCTACACCTTCGTTTCAAAAAATCTATCCTTTTACCTAAATATCTACACTTTTTCTTAAATTAGCAAGCATATCTACATTTGCATTTTGAAAATTGTATAATTTTATTTAAATATCTGATATGAAAAGAAAACTATAAACCATCAATTCTAATAAATATCCCAAATTTTAAGCAACTTACTTTATTTAAAAATAACAAATTAAAAAAAATACATAAACTTTGTAGCATTAATGGATGTGGGGAAGAAATTTCCATAATGTCAATGTCGTATATTTAGGGAAGTTACTAGTCAAATAATTATTAAAATACTAATTACTGGTGGGTGAGGAGAGATAAACTAGTAGAGAGCATGATTTGTTTGAGATGGACAAGAGGAAGTTAGGTGACAAAAACTTCCGTAAACTTTATCTCCTATTAATAAGGGGGAGTGGTTGGTTATATTTGAAAAAGTCTATTACACCCTTATTATTATTATTTGATTGTTTTTCTTTTTTATAAACCTAATTATTAAATAAATAAATACATATACGGTTGAGATTAATACTTTAAAAAATAAATTATAATCTAATGGCCAGAAATGGTTTGAGCATATGCCCAAACTTTTACTCATGGGCATGGTCCCCTGTTTGGGAGATGAATGTCGAATTAATCTCTACTTTTTTTTTACACATGTCAATATGTTATTTATTCAACTAAATATTTGATCCTACTTGTCTTATTCCTATTAGTTAATCATACCTGCAACTATTAACCACATCTAGATGATTGACAAATGTTGCTTATGCAGCGTTCTACCGAACGCCCCCTTAATTAGGTGGTGTTTATTTTGGGGTGTTTGTTTTGGGATGAGTGAAGCGGAATAAAAAAATAAATTTTATTAGATGTTATTTCATAAAATATTGAGTTTTATAACCGGCCGTGATTTCATTTACATTATATATTTATATTTTTCTTATTCTCATTTAATCTCTCGCACCATATGCCTCTATAATACTTCTAAGTTGTAATTTACACTACATATTTTACTAATTATTGTAGTATAAATTTTTTTTTAAATCACATTAATATTGTAAACATGTGATGATACACCCCTGTAACTTTTTTCCCTAAGAAAATGATATTCGATAATCAGCATAATAAAGAAGTTTATAGTTGATGAATAGTGAATTTTCTATTTGTTGTACAATTTTTTTTATTTCACTAAACTATATGTAAGACATTGAAATGTGGTGGGATGACATTTTTCTTGAAAAAATGATAATTGACATCCCCGATAACCTTACCACTCATTTTGGGAACATTTTTTACTCACGACTATGTTACGTAACATATTGCAAGACCATAATTAAGTCAAATTAAATTCTTACCGCATCTCTAAGGTCCATCTTGCTAATCGTGATTGTAATGGGTAAATCTAAGTTGCAATAGTGTTTAGATTTCTGTAATGTTGAATAGACATGAGGAAATGAAAAGAATTTTAATCCATAAAAAACCTAACAAAATGGTCATGGCGACAAGCTCCAATGTGGTTCTCTCCTCTGGGATGACCATAGTTATTGTGATATTCTTTTGGGAGGGACGTACTACTTCTGACATTCCCATATATAGCAGAGTAAAATACTACTATAGAGGTGAATCGTGTCACGATTACCAACCCCATTTCAGTACTCATCCACTTATTCGGAGGTGTTGGCCCATCTCCAGCGAACTTTATCTCCCTTAGCATCTCGTTGTATCTTGTCTGGTTGAGCATGGCCTAGTAAGAATATTTCACTAATTTTGTATGCTTCATATTAGTGTATGTCTGAAATACCTCTAACCTTTAAAACTTAATTAAATGATCTATTAATGATCTAAGATGATTAATAAACATCTAATTACTATTGGGGAACAATCAAAAAGATCTCAACAAGGCAAAACACGCCTTAAGATCGGTAAAGCCAAAAATGTGCTTTAAGACACCATAAAGGTTGTATGACCCCAAATAGGATCCAAAGTGGATTCCTAAGTATTATAATGAAGCAAGGAACACAATAAAACCATTCTCAAGGAGAACTAAGCTCAGGAACACCCTGTGACACAAAAATGTGCGCTAAAACACCTTAAAGCACGTTTTTGTGAGATTGCCTTTTAAATTGATTTTTAATGGGCTTAAAGATTATAATTACCCTTAAATATGATATTTTATCATATTATCATATTAGGAATTTAATTCCAGAAATTTACGAATTTTTACAAATTTAATATTAAAATATTAAAAACCCTAAAGTGGGGCCCGCATGAGTCAAAATTGACCAAGTATGGTCAATGGTCAAATAATGACCCATTTGACCTCAAGGAAATCGGCTGGAAATAAGAGAGGAGACAGCTTACAATCATTATGGGACAAATTGCTACCTAACATTCAATTTGCAATAGTAAAACCTACTTTTTTCAATTATTCAAGCCTTTCCACTCTCTTCTCTTGCTCTTGTCCGATTCCCCTTCCCAGCCGAGTTCCTCTCCTTCCTTGAAGCTCTCAAGTCTGGTTCTTGAGCATGGAAGGCAAATCTAGCTCCTAAGCTCTTAAGGTAAGTGTTTTAAGGTCATTTTTAGCCCTTTTTCTTCATCTCTTCACTACCTACACCTAGATTTCGTGGCTCATCAATTCCTATGGCTTATTCTCAGTGTTCTAAGGTTAGAACAAGAGCTAAACTCGGTTGAGACAAGTAGAGGGACCAAGGTTGCTCAAAATTGCATTTTAAGGTAAAAACATACCTTAAGCCTCTCCACTCTACATCCGGTTTTCTCCCTTCAATTTTTATGAGTTTATACACTCATAATATTCATATTTACATGTTCATTCAGTTGGTTAGTCATTTGGAGCAAGGGTGACCAAGATCCAAAGGAAATACCCTCTTTTAAGGCATTTTTCCAAGATAAAACCTAATAACAAGGTAGCTTGTTGTGATCTAACTATTTCCTATGTCAATATGGTGGATCTAACACCTTGTGGTGTGTTTGGTTCAGGTCGAAACCACCTAGAACTTCCCTTGCATTTTTAAGGTGATTTTTGCCTTAAATCTTACATTAATTATTCCTTATGGTTAAGCTCAAGCTTGGAGTGTAACCATATCTTGTTTTTGTGTATTAAACATGTCTAAATCATGTGGTGAACTTTCCTACAAGAGGCCGAGTGCATACAAGGAATAACCAAGGTATAAACACCTTAAACTTATGATTTTTATAATTTTTAAGCATATATATAATATATATGGCCGAGAGTGAAATTACATATATAGGTCATATTGACCTAAAAATGGAAAAAAATGGCTAAGATAAATTAAGCTAGTCATTTAAGAGATTTAATTAACATAATGGTCAAATTATGACATTATGTGGAAAAATAGTTAAACCAAAGTGAGGCCGAGAATATATGCTATATTTTGAGACATTTATTGTGTAATTTATTTTGCAAATTCAAGGTTGTAATAAGGCCATGTCATTAGGCCATTTTAATTTAAGTTTATAAGCTTATTTAGTTTTATTTATGCTTATAATTAAAATTGGGGCCAATTCGTAATTACTAGGAAATTAGAAAGCCGTGGGCCTAATTTAGAGCAATTTAGGGTTTTTAAATGAATTTAATAAAAATTATAACATTTTATAATTTTGGGTCAAAATTGTAAAAATAGAAAAATAGGTGATTATTAGTGATTACCGAAAAATTGGTCCCATTTGGTATTAGAAGTCAAAGTTGACTATATAGGAGACTTTGACCAAGTTTGGAAAATTTAAGAAATTAAAATACTACCTTATATTAAGATAAGTATTAATTTGTAAAAGATTTAAAAGAGATGGGGCTATAATGTAATTTCCGAAAACTTGGGGTACTAAATGGAGTTTAGTACAAACCTTAGGTTATTAGGAATTTTTAGAAATTTATTTGGTTAAATTTGGAGTTTATATGAGTTATATAAGTATAATATAAGATACTTTATAACATTGTTACAAATGGGTAACAAAGGGGTGAAAACCGAGATTTAAAGGAGTATAAGGTTAGGAATAATATTTATAACCTTTTGGTATAGTTTGGTAATTTTTGAAATGATGTATAAGGTTTTAGAAAGATATATGTATATATATGGTTTAAGGGAATTAGAAAACTATGTATTATAAATTGGGATGGAATTGTGATTTATAGAATTTTAGTGGTGTATAATGGAAACCGAAAATATAAGGGGCTATTTGGTATTTTATAAACAAAATATAACTATAGGTTATAATTGTTTTAAATGACTTAAATGTCATAAGATAGGTTATATAACAATGATATAACATTATGTAAATGTGTGGTGGATTTTGTAAATACTTAAGAAAGACAGGTGCTGTTCAGAAATATTAATATTTTTGGATGAAATTTATAATATGGTTTTCAATGTTATAAGAGTTATAACATTTATAATATAAGAAGTATTCATTAAAAAGAATGGATATATATTATAAGACTTACCATGTAATGAATAGTTCCATAATACATGTATATAAATAAATATATGTTATGGTGACAGGGTTTAATAACTATAAATTATCATAATTAAAATGATAATAGATGAGGAGGAAGGAATTATAAACATTGGATATGGGATTCTAATGTTAAGAAGTTTACATGGGATAATAAGGATTTATATGATTCAAAAGTATTGTTTGTGTATGAATTATACCACATTGGAAAAAAAAGAAGAGACAAACCTTAGAAGAATAAATACTAAGGTGAGATGTATAGTGCATGACAAAGAATCATACATGCAATAAAGAAACAAACTATACGATATACGAATATACATCAAGTTACATGCAATAACAAAGTTCAACAATAAGTATATTAATATACAAGGCAAGACTACGCATGTAATAAAACGTTACCAATCTCGAGTTAAGCTGAAAACCCGACAAACATTGACAGTTTATAACGGGGGATTAACCAGGAGGTATTAGTGACGGTACGGGGTACCGTAGAGTTGTACTGTTATACGGGATGCTAATCAGTAGCATTATGTGTTGTTTAGACTGCTAGAGACGACACACGGAGAATAGGACCTTGCTGATTCATACTCCACCGTAATACAATCCGGGTGAACGGTATGTTATTTATGTGGCTTGATTGTCTCTGAGGATTTCCTCAGTTCAGACATTGTGTGAAAATCTGTGATAAGATTGAATGTCTGCTTGTGAATTAATATGCTTGAGTTGCGTATTAATGCTGCTTTATTATTATTACTGTTGTGCGATAACAGTACCGTTCGTATATATGAACATATTATAAAACGAACTAGCGGCAATGATGCTATCTTATATGTAATATAAGGAACGTAAGTAAAACGTTGTAGCATTAGGATAATAAGATATATAAAATATCTGAGACTTATATACGGAGCATTGGCCTCTTTAACGCCGCTCTCGTATCTAGCACTGGATCCCGAGTCGACATACTCAGGATTGGACTACGACCTTGGTCTGCTGTGTTAGAAAAAAAAGAATAGTAAAGCGATGCGATGGTATAGATAAGTTTATCAAGGATGTGGCTCTTGTTGTGAACTGTGATCCATTAACGATACTAGGACACCGTGTGGTAGCCGTAAGTATCTGGATAAATTTCCAACGAACTACAGATTGTTCGTAGGACAGACTCTACCGCTGGAGTGGCTATTGCCGTGGGTGACCCGCCATAAGAGATGGGTAACTTAGAGACACGTCGTTCTAACGAGACGTTGTCATCAGACATGACTGAACAATTACGAACGACTATATTAACTCGTACATTAGGCGAACATTATTTGGGCTTGCATGCCAAAGACGAGAGTTCATACTTGTTTATAATTCTCGTTACTTCGCCTTGTTGTTCATTGGTTGTGCTTTGTGGTTATGTGTGGTATGTTGGTGGATTTGTTTGAACGAGCCATTGTGCTCATATTGTGTGTTGTGAACTGGTTGTGTCGAGTCACCGTACTCATGTGTGGATTGTGGTTGGGGTTTGGTCGAGTGAGTCGCTGAACTCAATTATGAATTATTAAGTGTTTGTTGGAATGGAGTCTCTGTACTCATATAAGCGCTGTAAACGCTTTCAATGGTTTATTACGATGCGATGTGTGAAGCCGGGGGCTTGTTTGTTATTTGAGATTACTGCAATATATATTGTTGTTTTACAGTTTCAACATTGAACTATTTGTATGGAAACGAATTGCATGCTCTCGACCAAATAACTGAATGGTCCGAGGGTGCATGACAGTCAGGTAATAACATACTCAGCAGGGGCTGATTCCATACCACAAACTACCATTTTTGCAGGTATGCAACTTCCGGTGTCGGCAAAGAGAGTGACGCGCTGGGTAGTTTGATTACAGTTATTTAAACATGCACTGTTGCATTTTAATACGAACCTAGAAACATGTATAGGTTTTGGATACGTAGAAGGCTCACTGTGAATGTATTTTATATTGGTTTTGGGAGTTTAGATCTATCTCTTGTTGTCACTGCGAGAAAATGTTTCGTATTTAAGAGCTTATCAGGAAGCACGTTATTACTCGTATGGGCGAGCAAGAACGGTGACACCAGTAGTCAATTGTTGAGATTACCGCTGCGATTATATTGTTAAGTAAGATGATTAGGAGCCGAATAGAGTAGGGGTGTTACAAAAGTGGTATCAGAGCGGAGTACCGCTCTGATGACAAGAGATAGTAGGATTTATACAGTGAGCATAGGTTATGGGAATACGGGAAAACGTTGTGAGGATACGTGGCCTTGCGGGGTTGATGCAGTGCTTAAAGCTTGCACACCATAGCCGTGGAGGCACTTCAATAATAAATGACCGAGACTACGGTATTAGACCAAGTAAAGGTCTAACCCGTCCTCTTGACTTATGTCAGAGAGAGGTCAGGGTAACAGTACTAAGGAAGAACACGGAGCAGCGGGAGGTGGTGAAGGTCCAGCAACCCTAAGTAACGCGAAGATGGTATGAACCGCTCGCACTCGATGGGAGAGCATCCCGGGAAATTTGCAATGGTATCCCACCCGCCGCAGCCCGTAACTCGAGTGCTATCTAGTGAGATAATGAAATGAGAAACACCACGGAGATAACTCTCCTGATCGGAAAGACCCGATGTGGATGCCAAAAGGATTATGTTAAAGGTAGAAAATAAGACTTTGTGTAATGTTTAGGACCGGGGGTCCTGGTAATGACGTAATGTCTACCATACGAGGCTGAGATAAATAATAGACCGAGTTTGAGGAGAAACTCCTTGTAGGACTAATGGGGCTAGCTTGCTATAAAGCAAGACAACCCTGTCTTACATCCAGGAAGCACCGATGGTGCGCTTGGGGAGAAAAGAGGTAGAAACGGCGAGTAATGATTAGTTATGATACATGTAGTATACAGAAGGAATTACCTTTAGAAGTCTCACCCGAAGCGAGTAACTCTAAAACCATGCAACACTGAAGGTTCAAGATGGCCCGATGTGCATGAGGAGAGACATGAGAACTGTAGAAACAAGAACTCGCTAAGTTGCTATCATGCAACACCTCGTGAGGAAAGTAAGAACTTACTACCACGGTAAACTTGTGGGAACAAGTGCGGGAGTGAGACTGTATTAATTGAACAAGAACTTTTGACCAGAACAGGAACCCGATTAGGGAATAACACTGCACTGACACACCGTACTGGTGGCTCAGTCTGCATGGTGCGCTTGCCACTGCAAGTGCCACATTAACCAAAGCACTAAAATTCAACCTGCCTTGCGCACTTGCTACAGCAAGTGCAGCGACGGTAAACTAACCCTAAAGGACGTGGTGGTCCAGGCAGTTACCAATAAACACTAAATCTTATGTAAGTCCGTAATGCAATAAAGCAGGACACAACCTTCTTAAGGGCAGGGGTACGAAACCCTTGGGTTTGAGGTCGATAAAACCTCGAGAAGACCTAGCCGGTCTGACCATTAAACCTGAAAATAATACACCATTTAATAGAATATTAAAAGGGGAGTAAATGAGAATAACAATAATTAGTGCCTACAAGTCTAACCCCAGTGCTGGTATGAACATTAAACGTCAATCATTACCGGTGGGGAGTGACGGGTCTTCAGGACCAGTATAACCATATTTAGAGAGTGCGTGACACTCGTGGTTAAACCATACCATCGAACATTGCCAGAGGGCAAGAAGTGAGCTATATGAGTCAGGACCTTAAAAAAAATAATAATTAAAAGGCAGATGTGAACGTGCAATAAAAGGGGGCCGATGTAATGCCCGCACCGCACACACCGAAGGTGTTGTGATCCATTATGAAATACCCCTAATTAATAAATATTGATTAAACTTGTAATCAATTAAATTAAGGCCTAAACATGCCTTAAAAATAAATTAAACACAACCAAGTTTAACAAAAGCAAGAATTACACCCCTTTGACCTTTTAGAGTGATTAAATATCCAAACGAACTCCGTTTGACCTAAAATTTTAACCCGAGCCTTATAACTCATAAATGAACACATTAAAACCATTTACAAGGGAAACCAAGCTCAGAAACACACTAGAACACAAAATGTGCACTAAGTTTTCTTAAAGCTCATTTTGTGAGATTTTTTCCAAAATGAGTTTTTTTGATTTTAGGTCTTGAATACCCTTAATATACTAATGTGACATAATGTACCACATTAAAATGTATAATTCAAAATTTTCAAAATAACCAAAAATATGTGCATTGTTTTGTGAATAATAACCAAAGAGTGCAAAAATAACATTTAATCACTTAGTCATGTCTATGGCCAATATCTACCCTTGACCTTGGTTATTAACTTCCGCCAGTTTAAGGATTATAACCCAGCACGTCACGTAACCAACTGCAAGTATATATACAACACATTATTCCCACCTTGATAAAGTAACATAAGTATATTTTTATAATATTACCTAAGCTATCTATCTGATTATTGCCGCCTGCTACTTGATCACTCTTATCCACTTGCAAACCTGCAAGCCACCGAACGTCACTTACATAACAATAAGCCTATGACCTAAACATATAATATATATGATGGTAAGCTTGTCTCTGTACTAATACTACCCATCTGAGTCGATAATCCCTGCAATAAAGGGACTACTTCAATCAGACGGGGGAAGCTTCCCAAAATTTCCCACTTGACCCTTCATTGCTGAAATATTGGGACCGTTTAATAAACTAGTAGCGCCCCCCATTAGCAAGTAAAGCCGACACATCCTACTTACCCTTATTAAAATAATGATAAGCACTCTCTAATATGTTAATCAAGCTTAACTTAATTACCCAGCACACCCCATCATTTCCGGATAGCTTAGGAGGTAATTAAGCCATTTATCCAGGAAGATTTGTGGTAACCATTGACTAAGCCTAAAACCTGCTACATTAATAATCGACTTCTTTTTTTTCCTATCCATTACCGTACTCTCTTGCTGCTTCCTTCAACCGCGAGCCATCCCAGCCTTTGTTGCTGCTTGCTTCACCGTGAGCTACCACCCAAGCAACCATGGTCATCGTCTTCCTCCCTAGGTGAGCGCCCATGGCGTGAGTGTGCTCCTTTCTTCTCCTCTCCCCATCCTCTCTTCATCGAACTTACCAAGTCTACTTCTATCCAGCAAAACAAGGTTGAGTTATTGCCTGAAGTAGTAGATATTCTCGGCTGGTGCAAGGAGAGAAAATAGAAGTAAATTAAACTAGTTTCTTAAGGTAAGATTTTGCATGCAGCAAGCTACTCCTTCCTTCTCTTTTCCGGTAACATTCACAGCCTTCCCAAGTTGTTTTCCTTGCTTTGTTCACGTGAAAACCAGAGGGGAATACGTACCCAGGTTTGAGGAAGAAGAAGATCCAAGTTAGAGCCTTTCTTCTTATCCAGTTCGGTAAGCATTAACCACCGTCCTCCTTGTTTTCTTTCAGCAAATATTCCCAGCTTCCCTAGGCTGTCCTTCATCTGTTTGCTTCACGTAAAACCAGTGGTTACTACCCAGCTTGGAGAAGGAATAAAACCCATGTAACCTTCCTTGCTGTAACAAGCTCACGGTAAGGAAAGTTTCCCCCATAAACACTATTTGTTTTACCGGTTTTCAAGTTGATGTAAGCAGCATTGTAACACCTTCTTTACTCTTGAAAACCAGGCGTGGAAGGGCTTAAGAAACAGCCCCTTACCAAGGTGAATACCGTACTTTTTTTAGCCAAAATCAACCCTTAAATAATCTATGTAATGTGTGACTAATACATGCTTCTACTCTGCATAAAAACGCTGCTAAAAACCTTCACGGAACCATGGAAAATGCTCTGCACCATAGGTGAACAGAACCGTGACTAACCATAGCCAAGCCGTGAGCCTAAAGAGGTGTTGGTGAGCTTGGTGGTTTAAAAATCATAAACAAGGTGAGTAACACTTACCTTGAACTATAGTATAGCTTTTATGAAGTTTTATTAGGTGTATGTATCAACTGAGGGGTTAGCAAGAGCTTTATAACTTAACTATGCATTTTAATGCTTCGAACATTTTTAGTAGTTAGTTTGGAGTGTTAATGACCTATATGGCCAAAGAAATGATTTTAAAGTGTTAAACATAAATTATATAAATTTCTGGGTAGGTTGTATGAAAACCGTAACCATATATGTCATTTGTGACATTCATTTGTAAATTTATCCTATGATAAGTATTGTATTAAGGCCATGCATTTTTAGGCCATTTAATTTATGGTTATTAAGTTAAAATGAATTAGAATAAAAATAACATTACCGAAATGTTTTGGGATTTTTCGGTAATTAAAATAATTTTTAGGGGCTAAACATAGGTTATAGCCAAGAATAGAGTATTAAAACCTTATCTTATGAATTATATAAAATTTAATAAAGTTTTGAGACAAAAAGGTAATTTATGAAAAATATAGGGGTCGGCATAGACCATATTAGAAGGTTTGACCAAATTTAATGTCATAAATAATTAATTTATGAACTTATAGTAACATTATGGATTAACTATAAGGTTTATAAAATTCTGGGGTACAAGGTGTAATTACCGAAAGTTTGGGGTACGATTTGGTTAATAACATGATTTGAATCCTAAGTGTAAAGTTTGGAAATTTTTAGAAATATATAAAAGGTTATATTGATATAAGGGTATACTATATGGTTTTTGTGACATATGGAAGTATATAATATAAATTGCGGTCAAAATGTAAATAAGGGAAAAGGATATGGGCGGAAAAGGATTTTTGAAAACATAAGGGGTCTGTTTGAATATAGTAACATAAAAATATAGGTTTATATGGATAACAAATATTAAACCATATAATATAACCTATATATATAACTTGTTATAATGTATGTGGCTAATGGGTAAACAAGGAAAATTATGTTGCTGGAAAAAGATAAACCAAACAGACCTTGGCCTGTTCGGTAATATTGGAAATAAATAACATATGAAAACTATATGTATTAAAGTTTAATGACATATAAAATATCATACTATATAACATTATGATATGAGTGTAACACTTTATAATATTATGTGGTCAAAAGTATGGTTTATAAAACCAACATGCTGTAGCGCATGCTTATATATGAAAAATAAGGATATAAACTATAGTATACAATGACATAAGACACTATGGTTAATATATGATTTTTGGACGGTTAAATAAACCTTGAGTAAGGAATAACATGTGTAAATAAAGTTTCTTATTTCATTAGAAACTAATGTGTATACATATATATATATATGCTGGCGCAAATAATATGCATATATAATATGGATTACAACCATATTGTTAAATAATAAATGTTAAAATGTAAGTATAATTGCATACTATAATGTCATAAGTTTTGTTTGAACACAACTTGTTACATAAATGAGAAGTTGTAAAACGAAAGGCATATCGAGGATTAATAATCTATCGTGTAAATAAACCAACGTTGCATGGAATGCATGCAACTATAGGTTAGAGAATATAACCATGCGTGCAGCTATAGGTTATAACATATACCTATGCATGCGATATAACAGTTGAATTAATTATACGAGAACGAACGAATTTGAATTAAGCGTAACGCTTATAAATACTACGGGATGGGGAAAATACAATTCTTACGTTGAAAATGATAACCACGACGTTTGAATAAAAACCGACGTCTTTGTTAAACCAAATATTAATACTTACTACGAGTAAGGAGTTTTTTTTTTAAGGATAACGCACCTTAACTAGTAACAGTTGAAATCCGGGGATGTAATACCAGGGTACAGACGTTATTCGGAAATACCGAAGCATATTGTCGTGTGGATTGACACTTAGCATTCTTCGTATTGTTAGATCGCCTATCAGACGTGCGCGCTCGACAAGCTTAGTGGACTACACTGCGCATCCTTGGTCTAAGGTGTACGTACGAAGAAGGGTTTGATCCGGGTTGACCTAAGAAAGGGCCCGGAAACTGTTTGATAACTTGTATGTTGTTATGTGCCTCTGATTGTCTCTGAGGGCTTCCTCAGTTCAGACTTCTGTGTGATCTGTGATAAGATTGCTTGTCTGAATGTGTTAATTAATATGCATGAATTGTGTATTTATAGCTGCTTATTATTTACTGTTGTTGAGTTAACAGTATTGGTTCGTATATATGAACCTATATATAAAATGAACTAGCGGCTATGGTGCTATCTTATATGAAATATAAGGAACGTCAGTAAAACGTTGTAGCACTAGGATAATAACTATACATATTATCCGAGACTTTTATACGGAGCATTGGCCTTTCTAAACGCCGCTCTCGTATCTAACACTGGATCCCGAGTTTACAGACTCCGGATTGGACTAATGATCTTAGTCTGCTGTGTTAGGAAAAAAAATGGTAAATGCGATGCGATGGTATAGATGTAATAAAGCCAAGAGGATGTGGCTCTTGGTGCGCGCTGTGATCACAAAAACGATACCAGGATGTCCGCGTACGGGTCCGTAAGTATCAAGAAATTTCCCGTGAACTAGAATGGTTCGTTGGTCGGAGACTCTACCGTTGGAGTGGCTACTGCCGTGGGTGACCCGCCATAACGTATGGGTAATCTAGAGACACGTCGTTATAACGAGACGATGTCAATAGGCATAACTGAACAATTATAACCTGTTAGCTCATATATCGGTGGACAATATTGGACTCTTGTGCCAAGGACGGGAATTAATACTCGTTTGTTATTCTCGTTGTTTTCACCTTGTTGTTCATTGGTTATGCTGCGTGGAATTATTATGTGTGTTAATGATTGTGTTTTATTGTATGGTTACTATTGTTATTGTTACAGTACTGATTATAACTGTAAAATGGTAAAGCATGAAATCAATCTATTATCAAGATGGTTAAAATGACAAGTGACCAATAGGGTCCAAGCCCGCATACTCAGCGTTTATCGCTGAGCCTTTATGGCTTGTTGCAGGTTGCTGTTTATCGTTGAAGCCGAAGTACGGGATCAGGGTAGGTGCTCACTTGTCGACGGTTATGATTTTGGACTTAGTATGATGTATAGGATTTATTTCGTTGTCACAGCGGTTTAGTGGTGTTGTTTATTTTTGGTTGTTGGATTTAGTTTTTGCTTCGTTACTCGCATGGGCGAGTAATGGCAGGTGACACCCGAGTGAGAGTTATTGTTGTTGTTCTTCCGCTGTAAGGCGTATTTATTTTCTGTTAACGTGAGTGATTGTTACATGTTTATTGAGAGGGGTGTTACAAAAGTGGTATCAGAGCGGAGTACCGCTCTGATGACGAGATACTAGGTTAAGACAGTGAGCTTAAGACTTAGGAAACACGGGAAACGTTTGTGAGGTACGAAACGTCTTTGCTTTAATGGAATTATGTGTTAGCAAAGCCTTTGGCTTGCAAGTGTTAGCCTTGAGGTGCACAAACGAGTTGATTGTAATATGATGTGTTATCGAGATGACGAACGGTAATACCAGAGTCTAGTGGTGGTGTGAGCCAGGAATCTGGCCAAGGGCATAAAGGCTTGGAAATTTTATCCCCGTTACGGACCAGCTGGGAGCTCAGCCAGGAGGAGACACACGAACGTCATGAGTACACTGGCGACAGTCCACCTTCATGTGGAAGTCCAGTATGGACTACTGCCGACAGTACCCCTCCCGCCACAACCCAATGAGTATAATTCAATTGAGAAATATAATCCCCGAATATAGGGAAGAGGGCTACCAAGCCCAACAAACCGTCTGAACGCTCTCGCACTGAATGAATAATTCCTACTCCTGTAACATGAATAAAAAAAAAACTCAATACCATACTCCCTTAACGACCAAGCGTTGAAGCAATAGGCACCGCCAGAGGCGAGCGCCACTACTACCGTAGCGACGTGGAAAGGATCACCCAAGACATAAGGGTAAGGGGACCGGGGGCACCTTGAGCTCCGCGAGACCGTCGCCCGTAATGGAGACCTTTAACCACCATACCATTGTATTGTAATACCCAACTGTAAAAAGAGATTATATTTTGAAAACGTGGAAAATTTTTGTAAGTATACCGTCCCATTACGTTCAAATTCCAATCCTAATCTTGTGTATACACAATACCGTGACGCTAGTACCCTGTCGTGATGACACCTGTGGAGAAACAAATTCTGAGCGTTTATGCTATTGTGAATCTAATGTGAGGGAGGACTTGGCTATTTTAATGACAACGTGGTTAGGAAATTTTCCAATCCAAATACCGTCTTTTGCATGAACAATCATTCTAACGGTACTTAAGCAACCAATGCGGCTGTAAGACAAACAAGTCTTAGACCGACGACTCTACTTGCATGGCGCGCTTGCCACTGCAAGCGCTGATTTGAACAATGTACCAATAATTCCGTCTACCCCGCGCACTTGCTATTGCAAGTGCTGCAAACAACTACCACTGCAGCTACCACTGCTATCATCGTTACAGACGAATTCTGTAAACTGTGTAGACCAGTGGTACAACGCCATGGCTACCAATAATCACCAAGCGATTGTACCACTCAAATATATAAACTACAGAACCACAATTGTTGCAATAAACCACTAAGATACGAGGCCTACAACCTCTGAAGGACCCAACGAGTTCCGACTAACGCAAAAAAAAGGGCACACCGGCCCATAATGGGTTATAACTACTAAACAAGAACGAAATAAAGACACCGGCTTAAGAGCCAAGATAACATAACTTAATTATCAAACCATTAAATGGCTGAATTGGAAGTGGAAGGTGAAACTCGATTCCCGGGGATCAAGGGAAACCAACCACAAATTGGGGTGGAATGATAGTTCAACATTGGTGCTGATCACACCAGGGTCAGATGACTCCTTAGACTCTTCACAAGTTGCCACAATTAATTACAGTCAGGATAAACAAAACTGCAGTATACTGGTTACAAACAACTCGCAACAACTTAGCAATAAGATATTAAATAAGGAAACTTGTGACTAACAGTTTACGTGTATATATTAAATCATACAAAATAAAATTACGGAGGGAATATGATCGAATAACAATCGGTACCGACAGAACACACTACCGGTTTACGCCAACTTGTGATGAACACTAGGGAATTTGTAAAACGCATCATCCACAGATGGACCAACAGTGAAAGGAACAATTCTACCGTAATACGGCTATTACCAATATCATTCGCAACAATGAACGCGAATCAACACTGAACGCATGAATAACTACCACCCCTGAGCACTACCATTACCAAGGAGTGCTATGTACGGTTATGTACAAAAAAAACAAACCAACGTCAAGATTAAGTTTTAAGTGTATTATCAAGATCATACGGATTATGAGACGAGTTCTAAGTAGAAGAATGGCTACCGCCATTGGCGTTCTGCCATATAAAAATGATAAGTATCAATATGTGTTAAAGACATGTCGTTTACTATTGTGACGACTGTCAGTGATGAATGGATGTGTAAATTAAAACAATGGCTAACAACTAAATTGATATTACAAAACACTCAAACCGAAAGCTAAAGAGCTCAAGTAAGCAAGTATCTAATGTACAAATAAAGGGCATGAGCCCAGGAGACCGGGAACACCGACTCCGATTACCTTTCGAGGTATATTACTAACATAATAGTGTCTAAGTTAATATAATGAAGTAAGGGAGCTACAACACATACCGTAAGCAATGTGAATAACAATGATAATTAACTAACAGGCGCTAAACCGCGCACTTGAAATATAAATAACTGCTAGCTACAAATAACTAGCACTAAACAATAAGTAACAACAAGACATTGCTTACTAGCCGAACACTACAAGTATATACCAGCATTCAATGCTAATCACTATTAGTGATAAATGTTTAGTCCTAATGGACAAGCATAATCTTGTGAGAAATGGCATACCCTTTGTGGATGTAGTACCATCAATGAGAATGGTTGGAAAGTGAAAAGCGAGTTGCTCAAGCTGTTATGCAATCTGCAATACACCCAATTAAACGGAAGAGGGAACAAATATGAATACCCAAATACGAGAACTTACCCTACGCCGTATCGGTAATTATAGAGGAGATGTGATAATGATTAAACCTGGAGGAAAAGAATATGCATAACACTCAAGGAGATCGAGATATGAGACCTGGCGTTGCTAACTCAGCACAAATACTACATGAACCGATTGCAGCCATACAAACGAACCAACATTTGACATTTAACTGGTTAACAACCAAGTGCTACCTTTAGAGATGAGTACCAGATGAAATGTATTACGAAGGACATGAGTCCAGGGAACAAAAATAATGTTTTCAACCACTTTACCACCATACTACTGGAACAATAACACCTACGACAAGATAACCGACAATGCGAACCAATTAACATCGAACTACAATAAGGACATCCATCAAAAAGGGAGATTGACAATAGAATACTTCACAATAACCGTGTGACGGACACTACCAGTTTACTAAATGAGGCATGGGACGACCGCACTCCGATAGGAGCATGTGGGCCTGACAGACTTATTTATAAGTTAGTGGGGTAAGTAGTAATGTATCAGTATGGTACCCCGTGCATGTAGACAAGTAGTGTTAGGAACACGAGAAGTAGTCAACTCCGTGCTACGGACAGTGATGTAGATTACCTCGAAGATGGACGAGAAGAACCGCAGTTAAACCAACGGGCTAGAGAAACAAGGAATCTTCAACACAGAATAGCAGACAATACACAGTGAAGACAGGGAGATCTTTCGAAGACGATGACGCTGACGACAGGAACAGGAAACCCATTGTAAGGACGGATGATATGTAGAACCCTCATGAGGATCGAGCAAATTCTTGCAATCCAGAGGAGTCTACCAAATAATGTGAACATAAACGCATGACTATGCAATTATGGAAGATAAAACAAGTACACTAGCAGATGCCTTAAGCAAGGAACAAACGTTATGATAACTAACAAACTGTCGAATCGACTGGAATGTGGTACGCGCGGAAGCGACCAACAGGAAAAGCCATCAACAATAAATACGTGGGCGAATTTAAACGATTAAAACTCGTAGAGAATGATTTGAAATGGAAGATGAAGTTGCAGAACACTAATACGAGCACAACATATGGATTTCCCTAGCAGTAAGCAGGAATAACCATACGAACGTTGATGCTAACCCGACACGCGGGAAGATATAAAATATATTAACACGAAGCAAGTATCAAAGATCTACAACAATGTGTTACTTCGGAACAAAACCACCAGGAGACAAGGATGACAATCTTTATCTAAGTGGACACGAAGGCTAGTACCTCTCGGTATTACCAAGACAAGTGCAAAGAGCACTAAGTACAAATAATAGCCAATGTCATATGATACCTCAAGCTGAAAATCAGTGAGATAAGATATGCGCAGGTATGCTAGTAATCCAAACAATGGGATATACGACAATAGAAAGACGCAAACTAAAAGTGGGCCCATTAGAAAGAATCCGGGAGAGAGCACAAGTAGATGCGTACCTAACCCTTTATCTATTGTGGAGCCCGAAGGGGCTAGAGCCATACCCGCCTCTCTGATATGAGGATAATACACTCCAAAGGTGGAAGATGCCACACGAGAATTGGAGAACTCTACGAGAGCCAAGTATCCAGCGCTCCTTGTTGAGCGGCTGTTGTATACTTGTGGGGTTCGGGGGCGTAACCCTTTTTAAGGGGGGTAGAGCCTCTTGGTTGTGCACATGTTTGCACTGAATTTTGTTGTTTCGTATGCGGGGCATACGATGTTTGTTTGTTTGTTTGTTTCGTGGGCATACAATGAATTGGTGGTATGCGGGGCGTACGTTGTTGGATTGTTTGTGTGTGATGTGCACTTGTATGTATGAATCTTATGAAATGCTTGGTTGAATGATGTGTAGTACCTTTTTACGATACTTATGATATATATATTTATATTACCTGGTAGATTGATTACATATGGTATCACCTAGATACGAAAGGAGTCATTAGATACGGAATGTGGAATGATGGTATGGTATGGACACCTCGGGGAGGTTGTCAGGATTGGTAGAATTGATAGGAAATGATGGTGCTGATGGATCGCCTACATCCATATGTTGGAGTTAACGCCACGATTGAGGGCTATGTGTGGTATAAGCACAACACGATGTGTGTAAATGATATATCACATAGATATACATATGGGTTTATATGGGTAGTTATTAATGCACCTATTTAAGTAAAGCGACTTCGGGACGAAGTCTTGTTAAGGGGAGTAGATTGAAATACCCCTAATTAATAAATATTGATTAAACTTGTAATCAATTAAATTAAGGCCTAAACATGCCTTAAAAATAAATTAAACACAGCCAAGTTTAACAGAAAGCAAGAATTACACCCTTTGACCTTTTAGAGTGATTAAATATCCAAACGAACTCCGTTTGACCTAAAATTTTAACCTGAGCCTTATAACTCATAAATGAACACATTAAAACCATTTCCAAGGGAAACCAAGCTCAGAAACACACTAGAACACAAAATGTGCACTAAGCTTTCTTAAAGCTCATTTTTGTGAGATTTTTTCCAAAATGAGTTTTATTTGATTTTAGGGTCTTGAATACCCTTAAATATACTAATGTGACATAATGTACCACATTAAAATGTATAATTCAAAATTTTCAAAATAACCAAAAATATGTGCATTGTTTTGTGAATAATAACCAAAGAGTGCAAAAATAACATTTAATCACTTAGTCATGTCTATGGCCAATATCTACCCTTGACCTTGGTTATTAACTTCCGCCAGTTTAAGGATTATAACCCAGCACGTCACGTAACCAACTGCAAGTATATATATACAACACATTATTCCCACCTTGATAAAGTAACATAAGTATATTTTTATAATATTACCTAAGCTATCTATCTGATTATTGCCGCCTGCTACTTGATCACTCTTATCCACTTGCAAACCTGCAAGCCACCGAACGTCACTTACATAACAATAAGCCTATGACCTAAACATATAATATATATGATGGTAAGCTTGTCTCTGTACTAATACTACCCATCCGAGTCGACAATCCCTGCAATAAAGGGACTACTTCAATCAGACGGGGGAAGCTTCCCAAAATTTCCCACTTGACCCTTCATTGCTGAAATATTGGGACCGTTTAATAAACTAGTAGCCGCCCCATTAGCAAGTAAAGCCGACACATCCTACTTACCCTTATTAAAATAATGATAAGCACTCTCTAATATGTTAATCAAGCTTGACTTAATTACCCAGCACACCCCATCATTTCCGGATAGCTTAGGAGGTAATTAAGCCATTTATCCAGGAAGATTTGTGGTAACCATTGACTAAGCCTAAAACCTGCTACATTAATAATCGACTTCTTTTTTTTTCCTATCCATTACCGTACTCTCTTGCTGCTTCCTTCAACCGCGAGCCATCCCAGCCTTTGTTGCTGCTTGCTTCACCGTGAGCTACCACCCAGCAACCATGGTCATCGTCTTCCTCCCTAGGTGAGCGCCCATGGCGTGAGTGTGCTCCTTTCTTCTCCTCTCCCCATCCTCTCTTCATCGAACTTACCAAGTCTACTTCTATCCAGCAAAACAAGGTTGAGTTGTTGCCTGAAGTAGTAGATATTCTCGGCTGGTGCAAGGAGAGAAAAGAGAAGTAAATTAAACTAGTTTCTTAAGGTAAGATTTTGCATGCAGCAAGCTACTCCTTCCTTCTCTTTTCCGGTAACATTCACAGCCTTCCCAAGCTGTTTTCCTTGCTTTGTTCACGTGAAAACCAGAGGGGAATACGTACCCAGGTTTGAGGAAGAAGAAGATCCAAGTTAGAGCCTTTCTTCTTATCCAGTTCGGTAAGCATTAACCACCGTCCTCCTTGTTTTCTTTCAGCAAATATTCCCAGCTTCCCTAGGCTGTCCTTCATCTGTTTGCTTCACGTAAAACCAGTGGTTACTACCCAGCTTGGAGAAGGAATAAAACCCATGTAACCTTCCTTGCTGTAACAAGCTCACGGTAAGGAAAGTTTCCCCCATAAACACTATTTGTTTTACCGGTTTTCAAGTTGATGTAAGCAGCATTGTAACACCTTCTTTACTCTTGAAAACCAGGCGTGGAAGGGCTTAAGAAACAGCCCCTTACCAAGGTGAATACCGTACTTTTTTTAGCCAAAATCAACCCTTAAATAATCTATGTAATGTGTGACTAATACATGCTTCTACTCTTGCATAAAAACGCTGCTAAAAACCTTCACGGAACCATGGAAAATGCTCTGCACCATAGGTGAACAGAACCGTGACTAACCATAGCCAAGCCGTGAGCCTAAAGAGGTGTTGGTGAGCTTGGTGGTTTAAAAATCATAAACAAGGTGAGTAACACTTACCTTGAACTATAGTATAGCTTTTATGAAGTTTTATTAGGTGTATGTATCAACTGAGGGGTTAGCAAGAGCTTTATAACTTAACTATGCATTTTAATGCTTCGTAACATTTTTAGTAGTTAGTTTGGAGTGTTAATGACCTATATGGCCAAAGAAATGATTTTAAAGTGTTAAACATAAATTATATAAATTTCTGGGTAGGTTGTATGAAAACCGTAACCATAATATGTCATTTGTGACATTCATTTGTAAATTTTATCCTATGATAATTATTGTATTAAGGCCATGCATTTTTAGGCCATTTAATTTATGGTTATATTAAGTTAAAAATGAATTTAGAATAAAAATAACATTACCGAAATTGTTTTGGGATTTTTCGGTAATTAAAATAATTTTTAGGGGCTAAACATAGGTTATAGCCAAGAATAGAGTATTAAAACCTTATCTTATGAATTATATAAAATTTAATAAAGTTTTGAGACAAAAAGGTAATTTATGAAAAATATAGGGGTCGGCATAGACCATATTAGAAGGTTTGACCAAATTTAATGTCATAAATAATTAATTTATGAACTTATAGTAACATTATGGATTAACTATAAGGTTTATAAAATTCTGGGGTACAAGGTGTAATTACCGAAAGTTTGGGGTACGATTTGGTTAATAACATGATTTGAATCCTAAGTGTAAAGTTGGAAATTTTTAGAAATATATAAAAGGTTATATTGATATAAGGGTATACTATATGGTTTTTGTGACATATGGAAGTATATAATATAAATTGCGGTCAAAATGTAAATAAGGGAAAAGGATATGGGCGGAAAAGGATTTTCGAAAACATAAGGGGTCTGTTTGAATATAGTAACATAAAAATATAGGTTTATATGGATAACAAATATTAAACCATATAATATAACCTATATATAACTTGTTATAATGTATGTGGCTAATGGGTAAACAAGGAAATTATGTTGCTGGAAAAAGATAAACCAAACAGACCTTGGCCTGTTCGGTAATATTGGAAATAAATAACATATGAAAACTATATGTATTAAAGTTTAATGACATATAAAATATCATACTATATAACATTATGATATGAGTGTAACACTTTATAATATTATGTGGTCAAAAGTATGGTTTATAAAACCAACATGCTGTAGCGCATGCTTATATATGAAAAATAAGGATATAAACTATAGTATACAATGACATAAGACACTATGGTTAATATATGATTTTTGGACGGTTAAATAAACCTTGAGTAAGGAATAACATGTGTATAATATAAAGTTTCTTATTTCATTAGAAACTAATGTGTATACATATATATATATATATATATATATATGCTGGCGCAAATAATATGCATATATAATATGGATTACAAACCATATATTGTTAAATAATAAATGTTAAAATGTAAGTATAATTGCATACTATAATGTCATAAGTTTTGTTTGAACACAACTTGTTACATAAATGAGAAGTTGTAAAACGAAAGGTATATCGAGGATTAATAATCTATCGTGTAAATAAACCAACGTTGCATGGAATGCATGCAACTATAGGTTAGAGAATATAACCATGCGTGCAGCTATAGGTTATAACATATACCTATGCATGCGATATAACAGTTGAATTAATTATACGAGAACGAACGAATTTGAATTAAGCGTAACGCTTATAAATACTACGGGATGGGGAAAATACAATTCTTACGTTGAAAATGATAACCACGACGTTTGAATAAAAACCGACGTCTTTGTTAAACCAAATATTAATACTTACTACGAGTAAGGAGTTTTTTTTTAAGGATAACGGCACCTTAACTAGTAACAGTTGAAATTCGGGGATGTAATACCAGGGTACAGACGTTATTCGGAAATACCGAAGCATATTGTCGTGTGGATTGACACTTAGCATTCTTCGTATTGTTAGATCGCCTATCAGACGTGCGCGCTCGACAAGCTTAGTGGACTACACTGCGCATCCTTGGTCTAAGGTGTACGGTACGTGAAGAAGGGTTTGATCCGGGTTGACCTAAGAAAGGGCCCGGAAACTGTTTGATAACTTGTATGTTGTTATGTGCCTCTGATTGTCTCTGAGGGCTTCCTCAGTTCAGACTTCTGTGTGATCTGTGATAAGATTGTTTGTCTGAATGTGTTAATTAATATGCATGAATTGTGTATTTATAGCTGCTTATTATTTACTGTTGTTGAGTTAACAGTATTGGTTCGTATATATGAACCTATATATAAAATGAACTAGCGGCTATGGTGCTATCTTATATGAAATATAAGGAACGTCAGTAAAACGTTGTAGCACTAGGATAATAACATATACATATTATCCGAGACTTTTATACGGAGCATTGGCCTTTCTAAACGCCGCTCTCGTATCTAAACGCCGCTCTCGTATCTAACACTGGATCCCGAGTTTACAGATTCCGGATTGGACTAATGATCTTAGTCTTTTGTGTTAGGAAAAAAATGGTAAATGCGATGCGATGGTATAGATGTAATAAAGCCAAGAGGATGTGGCTCTTGGTGCGCGCTGTGATCACAAAAACGATACCAGGATGTCCGCGTACGGGTCCGTAAGTATCAAGAAATTTCCCGTGAACTAGAATGGTTCGTTGGTCGAAGACTCTACCGTTGGAGTGGCTACTACCGTGGGTGACCCGCCATAACGTATGGGTAATCTAGAGACACGTCGTTATAACGAGACGATGTCAATAGGCATAACTGAACAATTATAACAACCTGTTAGCTCATATATCGGTGGACAATATTGGACTCTTGTGCCAAGGACGGGAATTAATACTCGTTTGTTATTCTCGTTGTTTTCACCTTGTTGTTCATTGGTTATGCTGCGTGGAATTATTATGTGTGTTAATGATTGTGTTTTATTGTATGGTTACTACTGTTATTGTTACAGTACTGATTATAACTGTAAAATGGTAAAGCATGAAATCAATCTATTATCAAGATGGTTAAAATGACAAGTGACCAATAGGGTCCAAGCCCGCATACTCAGCGTTTATCGCTGAGCCTTTATGGCTTGTTGCAGGTTGCTGTTTATCGTTGAAGCCGAAGTACGGGATCAGGGTAGGTGCTCACTTGTCGACGGTTATGATTTTGGACTTAGTATGATGTATAGGATTTATTTCGTTGTCACAGCGGTGTTTTGTGGTGTTGTTTATTTTTGGTTGTTGGATTTAGTTTTTGCTTCGTTACTCGCATGGGCGAGTAATGGCAGGTGACACCCGAGTGAGAGTTATTGTTGTTGTTCTTCCGCTGTAAGGCGTATTTATTTTTGTTAACGTGAGTGATTGTTACATGTTTATTGAGAGGGGTGTTACACATTATGCTGCTAGACTCCCGTATGGAGGGCAGCGGATATAAACAAAAAAAGTGAAAATTGCCTGATGACGGAAGATACCGTTACCTCAAAGAGGATGGAGGAAATATGAGTTGAATAAGAGTAAGGACCACGCAATGAAGTGGAATGATTAGCGGAAACCACTAAGTTGTGGGTATCCAATTGTAACCCCAGGAGAAAGTATTAGAACCAACTAGGAATAAATTAAATAACAAGACTAACAATCATTTAACTATCAGAATAAGTATTGAGTCTGGATATCGTATGGCATAGACCTACAGAGGGATACCTTAATACCACCAAAGTGACCCAAAACTAGGGGAACAAGGGTGATGAATCACAAGTACTGATTAATATCAGACCAACGGGACTACCATAAGACAGGGGAAACACGAGGTGTCAACCTTTATCATGGAGTCCGAACTACACCATGGGGTGTAACCCAATAGATTAGGTGGAATTCGAATACTGAAAACTCATATCTGAAGGCGTTAACAGCCTAGGAGTGAACGGGAGAGACAATAAGCAGTTACTGATCCCCACTCACAAATACCAGAGGACGAGCATGTGGAAATCAGAATTAGAGCGATAAGTCGCAAACACCTATCTTGGAGAAAGTAAAGGAAATACACATTAAAAAAAACCATAGAACCTAATATTAGGGCCATTCTGACATTAAAGGTTAAGAATTAGCAGCTTAGCTACTCAAACATAAATTACCGAGACTAAGAGTACGATAATCACCGGGTATGAACGCTACGAGTGCACTAAACGAGACATGGGACGACCGCACTCCTAGGAGCTTGTGGGCCTGACAAACTATACTAAGTTAGTTGGGTAAGTAGTAATGTATCAGTATGGTACCCCATGCATGTAAACGAGTAGTGTAAGGACCCAGGAGATAATCAACTCTGTGTCTAAGTCAGCGAATGGAACCCTGACTAGGTAAACCATGTAACGACGAGAGAGATCTTAGCCAAATTAGCTAGGTTAGGAAAATCAAGGATAGCTTAATAATAAAGTGACATAAGGCCGCAACTCCACAGTGGAGGAGTCAGAACATAAGTTTTACGAATTTTGGTAAACGAGGAAACTAAGGCCAATTTAATGGTAATGGCAAGTTGAACTCATGACTGAGAAAAGGAATTGTGGTATTTAAGGAAGTTATATTAGAGAAACCTTTGTGATAATAGATGCTACCCAAAAAGGGGGCACAAAGAGAGTTATACCACGCGCTGAGGGCGCTGCGATGATGTCGCATTAAATAATAATAACCACATGCTCAATCCATAAACGTTAGTATGTTAGTACCAGTTAGGTTTGAACAGAAAATGAATACCAAGCTAAAACCACAGTCGTATTGTATGTTTACAACAGATGAAGGGCAAAGACGAGCATTACAAGAGATACTCTAAGCTGGAGATTAGATACTCCATGCAAACCGCAATGGCGGATAACCGTCCAATCGACTGGTACATGGTGCGCAACAAGCGACCATTATAATAACTGTTAACCGAATTATGCAGGTGAGAATCAGAAGGTGGAAGATCAGATAAACAAATGGATTCCCCTAATGGAGAAGAGGGATGAACCATATATGCGGATACTAAAATACCACACACACGAGGGATACGAGTTCACACTAGCAAAAGCGGACCTACAAGGTACCCAAAGAACGAACTCATTCCAGAGGGAAATAACTTGGAGTCATGAGGCGCCAGTTAGATGCGCATATCAGACTCGTCTTGATATGTTAGAGACAACTGATGTAAGCACTAGATGCTAGAGCATAGCTCGACAACACTTATACCGAAGGTTAGTTCGGTAGGGTGGCATGAACTCATGGGAATATACCTTGAGCATGTATAGAATTCAGGAGGATTGAATAGAATGGCTAGTCGAAATAATAAGCGTGTGTGACTAACGATACCACACAGTCAAATAAATTACTCCATTCCCATAATTATGGAAGACCGTGTAGAAAACATCGTCACATGGAGTTGAAATCGACATAAAACTACTACCTAAGAGGAGTAAACTAACCATAAGGTAGTTGGGCATACTGCTTGCGGAGCGAGTGGGCCCATATTGCTTAGGTTTAACGTACCTAGCGGGTTAGGGGAAACAAATGATGTGTTTACATCTCCCGATCAAACCGTATATGAATATACATACACCTAACCAAGATAGACAGTATAACCTGAGGGGCTAAAGCCCGACCCCATAAAAAAAAGGGGTAATGAAATATGTAGCACATTGGTGCACGAATAATCCCACTGGAAGGGAACATCTTGAACTTATTTCTTCACGATGATATATTCGTAGATTACGTGGGCGTAATCATTTTTAAGGGGGGTAGAGCGATTAAATTATACCGTACGTAGGAGTACGTAGCGCATGGTACACATGCTGCAAACTATTATTGTACGTAGAGTACAAGTATTATGACTGTGTTCTATTACTTGAGGTAATATTGTGATGTATTATGTGTATGAATATATATATTTTAGTTCGCATCCCTGTGGCGAATAGGAAAAGGAGAACAGATAGAGTGTTCTTATCCTAATTCCGATTATTTATGCAAACGTTGCGAACACTAAACACATAAACGCCTAACTTGTTAGCTCCGGTTGAGAGTTAAGTAGGTTTATCTGGTAGCTTCGTGGGAGATGGCAAACAGAAGGAGTAGAAAGCTCCATACTATATGATTGTGACTCGGTATGAAACCGATTTTGGAATGCGATGAGTGAGTCGGCATGAGACCGATGTATAACCTAGTGGAGGTAAAACCTCTAGGAATTGTATGAATAATTATAAGTCGAGTGAACTTGGTACTTGGTTAGAATACATGATCCTATATGACGATGATTAGATTAATTATACTAGTTGACTTGTGTATCTATAGAACACAAGGTGGCAAATATCAGAGGAAACAAGATTAGAAATGAATAAACAATTGATTGATTGAAATTGACGTGGGAAGTTGAACTTGATCCTGGTCCGATCAAGGGAAACCGAACCCAAATTGAGGTGAGAGATAGTTCAACACTGACGCTGACCACGTCGGGGTTGAATGATTCTCGAAACTTCCTACAAGTGGACACAGATATGAATAGAAATTGGAATTTAGGGCGTCACTCGAAGAGCCGTGGACCGTGGAGCCCTTCGTCATTAGACCGGTGTGTCTGCGAGTGACATCACCCAGAGAGCCGTGGACCGTAGAGCCCTTTATCATTAGACCGGTGTGTCTGTGGGTGACTAAGGAAATAAGGTGATACTGTCTGAGGAGCCGTGGACCGCAGTGTCCTTCGTTATTAAACCGGTGTGTCCGCGGGTAGTAGACGTTGGCTGGGGTTGGGGATCGTCAAGTCCTGGTCTTTAAGACTGCTTCCCTGTGAACTGTCAACGTTAACTATATGTGCACATACATGTGGACTGATGTGTGGGTATCCTCGCGAGATACTAACATGTAGATAGGGATGCGTGGAGTATCCCTTGCAAACACCTTTGAGTACTTTATGAGTTTTGCACCTTGTCTAGTGCTGTGTACCATGAGTTTTGCACCTTGTCTAGTGCTGTGTACCATGAGTTTTGCACCTTGTCTAGTGCTGTGTATTATGAGTTTTGCACCTTGTCTAGTGCTGTGTACGAGTTTTGCACCTTGTCTAGTGCTGTGTACCATGAGTTTTGCACCTTGTCTAGTGCTGTGTATTATGAGTTTTGCACCTTGTCTAGTGCTGTGTACTATGAGTTTTGCACCTGTCTAGTGCTGTGTACTATTTTGCACCTGGTTGAATATAAAATAGTACCGCTGAGTACTTTTGTGGATGAATTGGATGTGCACCTTGTTTAGTGCTATGAAACGAATGAGCTTATACCATGAGTTTGACTACTTGATATATGCTGTATGTATAGACTAGGTCTGAACCTAGTGGGAGTTACTCCCTAGCAATGGACTGTTTGGTTATTAGTGGAACTTGATTCCTTAGGTGAACTGTAGAGGATTAAGGACTTCGGGACGAAGCCTTTTTGGGGGGTAGACTGAAATACCCCTAACCTTTAAAACTTAATTAAATAATCTATTAATGATCTAAGATGATTAATAAACATCTAATTACTATTGGGGAACAATCAAAAAGATATCAACAAGGCAAAACACACCTTAAGATCGGTAAAGCCAAAAATGTGCTTTAAGACACCATAAAGGTTGTATGACCCCAAATAGGATCCAAAGTGGATTCCTAAGTATTATAATGAAGCAAGAACACAATAAAACCATTCTCAAGGAGAACTAAGCTCAGGAACACCCTGTGACACAAAAATGTGCGCTAAAACACCTTAAAGCACGTTTTTGTGAGATTGCCTTTTAAATTGATTTTTAATGGGCTTAAAGATTATAATTACCCTTAAATATGATATTTTATCATATTATATCATATTAGGAATTTAATTCCAGAAATTTACGAATTTTTACAAATTTAATATTAAAATATTAATAAAACCCTAAAGTGGGGCCCGCATGAGTCAAATTGACCAAGTATGGTCAATGGTCAAATAATGACCCATTTGACCTCAAGGAAATCGGCTGCAATAAGAGAGGAGACAGCTTACAATCATTATGGGACAAATTGCTACCTAACATTCAATTTGCAATAGTAAAACCTACTTTTTCAATTATTCAAGCCTTTCCACTCTCTTCTCTTGCTCTTGTCCGATTCCCTTCTGCCCAGCCGAGTTCCTCTCCTTCCTTGAAGCTCTCAAGTCTGGTTCTTGAGCATGGAAGGCAAATCTAGCTCCTAAGCTCTTAAGGTAAGTGTTTTAAGGTCATTTTTAGCCCTTTTTCTTCATCTCTTCACTACCTACACCTAGATTTCGTGGCTCATCAATTCCTATGGCTTATTCTCAGTGTTCTAAGGTTAGAACAAGAGCTAAACTCGGTTGAGACAAGTAGAGGGACCAAGGTTGCTCAAAATTGCATTTTAAGGTAAAAACATACCTTAAGCCTCTCCACTCTACATCCGGTTTTCTTCCTTCAATTTTTATGAGTTTATACACTCATAATCTTCATATTTACATGTTCATTCAGTTGGTTAGCCATTTGGAGCAAGGGTGACCAAGATCCAAAGGAAATACCCTCTTTTAAGGCATTTTTCCAAGGTAAAACCTAATAACAAGGTAGCTTGTTGTGATCTAACTATTTCCTATGTCAATATGGTGGATCTAACACCTTGTGGTGTGTTTGGTTCAGGTCGAAACCACCTAGAACTTCCCTTGCATTTTTAAGGTGATTTTTGCCTTAAATCTTACATTAATTATTCCTTATGGTTAAGCTCAAGCTTGGAGTGTAACCATATCTTGTTTTTGTGTATTAAACATGTCTAAATCATGTGGTGAATTTCCTACAAGAGGCCGAGTGCATACAAGGAATAACCAAGGTATAAACACCTTAAACTTATGATTTTTATAATTTTTAAGCATATATATATATATGGCCGAGAGTGAAATTACATATATAGGTCATATTGACCTAAAAATGGAAAAAAATGGCTAAGATAAATTAAGCTAGTCATTTAAGAGATTTAATTAACATAATGGTCAAATTATGACATTATGTGGAAAAATAATTAAACCAAAGTGAGGCCGAGAATATATGCTATATTTTGAGACATTTATTGTGTAATTTATTTTGCAAATTCAAGGTTGTAATAAGGCCATGTCATTAGGCCATTTTAATTTAAGTTTATAAGCTTATTTAGTTTTATTTATGCTTATAATTAAAATTGGGGCCAATTCGTAATTACTAGGAAATTAGAAAGCGTGGGCTTAATTTAGAGCAATTTAGGGTTTTTAAATGAATTTAATAAAAATTATAACATTTTATAAAGTTTTGGGTCAAAATTGTAAAAATAGAAAAGTATAGGTTATTATTAGTGATTACCAAAAAATTGGTTCCCATTTGGTATTAGAAGTCAAAGTTGACTATATAGGAGACTTTGACCAAGTTTGGAAAATTTAAGAAATTAAAATACTACCTTATATTAAGATAAGTATTAATTTGTAAAAGATTTAAAAGAGATGGGGCTATAATGTAATTTCCGAAAACTTGGGGTACTAAATGGAGTTTAGTACAAACCTTAGGTTATTAGGAATTTTTAGAAATTTATTTGGTTAAATTTGGAGTTTATATGAGTTATATAAGTATAATATAAGATACTTTATAACATTGTTACAAATGGGTAACAAAGGGGTGAAAACCGAGATTTAAAGGAGTATAAGGTTAGGAATAATATTATAACCTTTTGGTATAGTTTGGTAATTTTTGAAATGATGTATAAGGTTTTAGAAAGATATATGTATAATATATGGTTTAAGGGAATTAGAAAACTATGTATTATAAATTGGGATGGAATTGTGATTTATAGAATTTTAGTGGTGTATAATGGAAACCGAAAATATAAGGGGCTATTTGGTATTTTATAAACAAAATATAACTATAGGTTATAATTGTTTTAAATGACTTAAATGTCATAAGATAGGTTATATAACAATATATAACATTATGTAAATGTGTGGTGGATTTTGTAAATACTTAAGAAAGATAGGTGCTGTTCGGAAATATTAATATTTTTGGATGAAATTTATAATATGGTTTTCAATGTTATAAGAGTTATAACATTTATAATATAAGAAGTATTCATTAAAAAGAATGGATATATATTATAAGACTTACCATGTAATGAATAGTTCCATAATACAGTATATAAATAAATATATGTTATGGTGACAGGGTTTAATAACTATAAATTATCATAATTAAAATGATAATAGATGAGGAGGAAGAATTAATAAACATTGGATAGGGATTCTAATGTTAAGAAGTTTACATGGGATAATACGGATTTATATTATGATTCAAAAGTATTGTTTGCGTATGATTATACCATTGGAAAAAAAAGAGACAAACCTTAGAAGAATAAATACTAAGTGAGATGTATAGTGCATGACAAAGAATCATACATGCAATAAAGAAACAAACTATACGATATACGAATATACATCAAGTTACTGCAATAACAAAGTTCAACAATAAGTATATTAATATACAAGGCAAGACTACGCATGTAATAAATGTTACCAATCTCGAGTTAAGCTGAAAACCCGACAAACATTGACATTTAAAACGGGGGTTAACCAGGAGGTATTAGTGACGGTACGGGGTACCGTAGAGTTGTACTGTTATACGGGATGCTAATCAGTAGCATTATGTGTTGTTTAGACTGCTAGAGACGACACCGACGGAAATAGGACTTGCTGATTCATACTCCACCGTAATACAATCCGTGTGAACGGTATGTTATTTATGTGGCTTGATTGTCTCTGAGGATTTCCTCAGTTCGACAATGTGTGAAAATCTGTGATAAGATTGAATGTCTGCTTGTGAATTAATATGCTTGAGTTGCGTATTAATGCTGCTTTATTATTATTACTGTTGTGCGATAACAGTACCGTTCGTATATATAAATGTAACATATATAAACGAACTAGCGGCAATGATGCTATCTTATATGTGTAATATAAGGAACGTAAGTAAAAAAGTTGTAGCATTAGATAATAAGATATATAAAATATCTGAGACTTATATACGGAGCATTGGCCTCTTTAACGCCGCTCTCGTATCTAGCACTGGATCCCGAGTCGACATACTCAGGATTGGACTACGACCTTGTTCTGCTGTGTTAGAAAAAAGAAAGAATAGTAAAGCGATGCGATGTATAATAAGTTTATCAAGGTGTGGCTCTTGCTGTGAACTGTGATCCATTAACGATAGGACACACCGTGTGGTAGCCGTAAGTATCTGGATAAATTTCCAACGAACTACAGATTGTTCGTAGGACGGAGACTCTACCGCTGGAGTGGCTATTGCCGTGGGTGACCCGCCATAAGAGATGGGTAACTTAGAGACACGTCGTTCTAACGAGACGTTGTCATCAGACATGACTGAACAATTACGAACGACTATATTAACTCGTACATTAGGCGAACATTATTTGGGCTTGCATGCCAAAGACGAGAGTTCATACTCGTTTATAATTCTCGTTACTTAGCCTTGTTGTTCATTTGTTGTGCTTTGTGGTTATGTGTGGTATGTTGGTGGATTTGTTTGAACGAGCCATTGTGCTCATATTGTGTGTTGTGAACTGGTTGTGTCGAGTCACCGTACTCATGTGTGGATTGTGGTTGGGTGTTTGGTCGAGTGAGTCGCTGAACTCAATTATGAATTATTAAGTGTTTGTTGGAATGGAGTCTCTGTACTCATATAAGCGCTGTAAACGCTTTCAGTGGTTTATTACGATGCGATGTGTGAAGCCGGGGGCTTGTTTGTTATTTGAGATTACTGCATATATATTGTTGTTTTACACAGTTTCAACATTGAACTATTTGTATGGAAACGAATTGCATGCTCTCGACCAAAACTGAATGGTCCGAGGGTGCATGACAGTCAGGTAATAACATACTCAGCAGGGGCTGATTCCATACCACAAACTACCATTTTTGCAGGTATGCAACTTCCGGTGTCGGCAAAGAGAGTGACGCGCTGGGTAGTTTGATTACAGTTATTTAAACATGCACTGTTGCATTTTAATACGAACCTAGAAACATGTATAGTTTTTGGATACCTAGAAGGCTCACTGTGAATGTATTTTATATTGGTTTTGGGAGTTTAGATCTATCTCTTGTTGTCACTGCGAGAAAATGTTTCGTATTTAAGAGCTTATCAGGAAGCACGTTATTACTCGTATGGGCGAGCAAGAACGGTGACACCAGTAGTCAGTTGTTGAGATTACCGCTGCGATTTTATTGTTAAGTAAGATGATTAGGAGCCGAATAGAGTAGGGGTGTTACAATGTCGCATTACGTACTCGTCTCCACCGATTCTAGTTCATATAAAGATAAGCAGCTACTGTAACACCCCTCTCAATAAACACGTAATAATCACTCACGTTAACAGAAAATAAATACGTCTTACAGCGGAAGATTAACAACAATAACTCTCACTCGGGTGTCACCTGCCATTACTCTCGCCCATGCGAGTAACGAAGCAGAAACTAAATCCAACAACCAAAATACACAACACTACTAAACCACTGTGACAACGAGATATCTCCTATACATCATACTAAGACCACGTCCATAACAGTCGACAAGTGAGCATCTATCCAAATCCCAAATAAACTCAACCGCACCGTCATACATCCACAGACTGATATCGTTATACAAATAAATTCCATGTGCGGTAATTAAAGTAATCCTAACTACCCCTGTTCCCGCACTTCGGGTTCGACGGAGATCAGCAACCTGCACAATGAGTGTAGTCTCAGCGATAGACGCTGAGTATGCCGGGCCTGGACCCTATTGGTCACTTGTCATTTTTAACCATCTTGATATTAGATTGATTTCATGCTTTACCATTTTACAGATATAATAAATACTGTAACAAACATGCTTGATCACATAACCACCCATCCAATCCAAACAGTCATTACAGATATACACAGCACAGCCACACGTCACACAATACAATAACATCGGTAACTCATGCGTCGTTTACTAACATCTTCACGTATTACAACACTCGACCCCCCGGGCCTTCACATATCGTTTGATTTGGTTAGCACTGTCGGGCGTCAATTAGGACAACCCGAAATATACTCACTTGGACAGTAGTCCCACGTACACACAACGTGCTCACTGCCTTGATCATCCGAAGACTCCGGGACTATTTCACTTTGCCTTTGTAAAGGCGTCCATTTAGGTGGCCAAAGGCCTGGTGCCAACGGTAGCACACTCCGTCTGACGATCTATCTAGGTTCGTTCAGGATTAACTAGGGAAAACCCGACACGGGTTAACCCAAGAGATCTCTACGTGCAACCAGCAGCCGGTGGCTGTCTAGATTAAGGTATCACATCACATTCACATTCACACCTCCACTGTTAACCTCGTTAGTCAGTAACTCAGTTACAATTTTTAATTATGGAGAACATTACTTATTGTTGGCTGCCCTGTGGGTCTTACGCATGCCTAGAATGATTCTAGGTAGTATTTATGTTCGAGTCGAAGCTCTAGGGACCGACAATGTTGTGTCCCGTTCTTAAGTGTTTTACTTAGGTTATAACTACACTTGTAATACTTAGCGTATTAGGTCAGGCCACGGTAATCACAATCACACATCTCGCATATGTAGTTTTATATAAGTCGATCTATAGTCGATGTAGTATTAGTCCCGTAGGACGTTCGTGCACAAATAAATAATGCAGTAACACAGATATCCATCACACACATAATCACACACGTTATCAAACATATCCGAGCCCGAGGAATTCCTCAGGATAACCCGGATCAAACCCCTTTACATACCGTACACCTTAGACCAAGGATGCGCAGTGTAGACCACTAAGCTTCTCGAGCGCGCACGTCTGACAGGCGATCTAGCTTGTGATTTATCCAAGATACCAACACTCCAAACAGCTCTCGGCTTGGCTATGGTTTGGTCACGGTTCTGTTTACACATTGTGCAGAATATTTCCCATGGTTCCATGAAGATTTTTGGCAGTGTTTCTTGGTTTGAAGCTGGTTGTCAAGGTCATTCACGCCGAAACATGGTACAGCAAGGCGGTTATTGTTTGGATCCTTCTGTTACATAGATCTAGGCACTTCTCCTCAGATTTTACGTGAAGAAAATAGAAGAAAAAGCTCATGACAAGCTAGGTATATCACCGGTAGAACATGAAGGAAATGGGCAGTGGGTATAGCTAGAAAAACACACAATAATTTCCTTACTATGGAGCTGTTATTATGGCTATTCACGCCTGTTTTTAATGGGCAAAAGCAAGTGTCAAAGTACTACTCATACCAGCGCATATAAGCGGTAAGACAAGGAGGGAAATAGAGAAGGTTTTTCCTTACCGAAAGCATGGTCACACAAGGGTGTTGCTACTGCATGTTTCATGGGCATTTCCTCTCTGTTTTGTACGTGAAGAAGCAGAGATTTAGCTTGGAAACTGGGAGTATATTACCGGTGGAACAAGGAGGAAATGGGCATGGTTTTTCCTTACCAATACATGGTCAAGAATGGAGCTCTAACTTGGATATGCTACTGCATGAAATAGGTTGATTCTCCTCTGGTTTTGAACGTGAAAGAAAACAGAGAAAGAGCTCAAGACCAGCTAGAAATATTACCGGTAATGAGAAGAAGATTTAGGCTAGTTTTGGGCAGATTTTTTTACCTTGGAAGTTATGAAGACTAACCTCCCTTTCCTCTTCTGTTTTCAGGCGAGAACCTCTTCTGTTTTTTGCACGTAAAGAAGCAAAGAAAGAGCTTATAAAAAGCTGGGAAACTGCTACATATACCCACATATGTAACCGGTAGAACAACAAGAGTAAGGTGAGGTTCTTTTCCTTACCGAAGTGGTGCAGCAAGGTGATTATGTTTGGATCTTGCTGCTACATAAATCTGGGTATGCTTCTACTGGTTTTTACGTAGAGAAAGCAAGGATAAGGGCTTAGGAAGGCTGGGAAAAAAAATCTGGAATGAAACGATAATGTAGTGCATGGGTTTCACCTTTGTTTAGCTAGTATAGTTCTTCCTTTTTTTTTCTGGTTTTCTCACCGCATACTCCTCCTTCTTCAAGCTCCAAAACAGTAGTAGTGGTTGGGGTGAAAATAGGAATATGTGAGCTTATGGAAGAGAGAAGAAAGAGAGGAGAATAGTGGGCATTTTTGAGTCCAAAACCCTCACCTACAGCTGGAGCTAGCAACCATGGAAGCTGGTGTTATTCTCGGTTCTGGACTTAGCAAGGAAGAGTTTGGAGTTCTCTGTTGAAGAAGAAGAGCAGGTACCGAAGTGGAAGAAAAGAGAATTCGGCTATAATTGTATTAGATATTAGGTTTGGTCAATGATTCAAGTGGGGAGTTTCCTATGTCTAGATAATTGCTTGAGCTTGCAGGGGTTGTCGGTTCAAGTGGGTAGAACAGTACGGTAGAAGTTAGTTGATTGATCAGTTATTATATATTAAACATGTACATGTCATTACAATGCCCATACTTTCATATGTGTGTTCGTGGTTTGCAGGTTGTGCAAGTGGGTAAGGTGGGCTAAACGGGGCAGGCGGCAATGATCAAGTGGAAGAGATAAGTTTGTTTAATGTTATATATGAAGTGTACTTATATTACTATAAATAGGTAAGGATGATGGGTCACACACTTTTTTTTTGTAACCGGCCACAGACCAAGGAAACCGTCCTTATTAATCGGCTATGGTGAGATAAGAATGAAGTGATAAGTATTTTAGTTAATATCATAAAAGAAAACGTACCAATATTACTTGAATAAGACATAGGTAATGAGTCTTATTTAATTACATATGGGGACGGTACCATACATGGTTACAAGTCTTAAACTGGCGGAATATACTAGCCAAGGTCAAGGGAATATATTGACCATAGACTAGATTAAGAGATTTAAATGTTATTTTTGCACTATTTGGTTATTATTCACAAGACAATGCACATATTTTGATTATTTTGAAAAACTTTGAATTAGGCCTTCTATTGGCACATTATGTGACATTAGTATATTTAAGGGTATTCAAGACCCTAAAATTAAACAAAACTCGTTTTGGAGACAATCTCACAAAAATGTGCTTTAAGAAAGCTTAGTGCACATTTTATGTTCTAGTGCGTTTCTGAGCTTGGTCTCCCTTGGAATGGTTTTAATGAGTTCATTTATGTATTATAAGGCACATGTTAAAATTTTAGGTCAAACGAAGTTCATTTGGATATTTAATCACCCTAAAAGGTCAAAGGGTGTAATTCTTGCTTTCCGTTAAACTTTGTTGTGTTTAATTTATTTTTAAGGCATGTTTAGGCCTTAATTTAATTGATTATATGTTAATCAATGTTTAATTAATTAGGGGTATTTCAATCTACCCCCTTAAAAAGACTTCGCCCCGAAGTCGCTTTATTCAAATAGGTGTGCTAATAACTACCCATACATCCCATTAATGTATATCTGTGTGATATACCATTTACACACATCGTATTGTACTTATACAACACATAGCCATCATTTTTGGCGTTAATTCAAACATATATGGATATAGGCGATCCATCAGCACCATCATTTCCTATCAGTTCTACCAACCCTGACAACCTCCCCGAGGTGTCCATACCATACCATCATTCCACATTCCGTATCTAATGATTCATTTCGTATCTAGGTGATACCATATGTAATCAATCTACCAGATAATATAAATATATATGTCACAGTATCATAAAAAAGTACTACACACATGGATGTAAACACATCATTCCAAACAAGTATTTCATAAGTTACATACCTACAAGTGCACATCACACACAAACAAATCAACAACGTACGCCCCGCGTACCAAACAACACCAACAAACAACCAAACAATAGCAACCAACAACGTATGCCCCGCATACCACCAATTCACTGTATGCCCCGCATACGAAACACACAAACAAACAAACCTCGTATGCCCCGCATACCAACAAACATACCAACAAACTACTGTATGCCCCGCATACGAAACAACAACACTTAGTGCACACGCGTGCACAGCCAAGAGGCTCTACCCCCTTAAAAAGGGTTACGCCCCCGTACCCCACAAGTATACAACAGCCGCTCAACAAGGAGCGCTAGATACTTGGCTCTCGTAGAGTTCTCAAACTCCCGTGTGGCATCTTCCACTTTTGGAGTGGATTATTCTCATATAAGAGAGACGGGTATGGCTCTAGCCCTCCCGGGCTCCAAAACATATAAAGGGTGAGACACGTGTTTGTGCTCTCTCCTGAATTCATTCTAATGGGCCCATTCGCTCCGTACAGAGGTGCAGACCCATGAACATAGGCTCAGTTTTGCCTCTTTCTATTGTCGTATATTCCATCGTTTGGATTACTCGTGTATATTCGCGTATCTTCTCTCACTGACTGACTCCAGCTTGAGTTGTCATATGACATTGGCTATTATTAGTACTTAGTGCTCTTTGCACTTGTCTTTCTAGTACTGAGACGTACTAGCCTTTATTTAATTACATAAAGATTGTCATCCGTGTCTCCTGGTGGTTTGTTCCGGAGTAACACACTGTTGTAGTTCTTTGATATTTGCTCTTCGTGTTGATATACATCTACTCTTCTCGTTGTCGGGTTAGCATCAACATCCATATGGTTCTCCCTGCTTTCTGCCAGGGGAATCCATATGTTGTGCTTGTTTAGAGTTCCGCAACTTCGTCTTCCATTTCACATTATCCTCCACAAGTTTTACTCGTCTATGTTCGCCTACGTATTTATTGTTGATGGCTGTTCCTGTTGGTCACTTCCGCGCGCATCACATTCCAGCCGATTCGACGGTTGGTTAGTTATCATAACATTTGTTTCTTGTTCGAGGCATCTGTTAGTATACTAGCTTTGTCTTTCATCGTTGCGTAGTCATGCGTTTAAGTTCACATTAGTTGGTAGATTCCTCTAGATTGCAAAATTTGCTCTATCCTTATGAGGGTTCTACATATCATTCGTTCTAACAATGGGTTTCCTATTTCTATCATCAGCGTCGTCGTCTTCGAAAGGTCTCCTTGTCTTCACTGTGTACTGTCTGCTACTCTGTGTTGAAGATTCTTGGTTTCTCTAGCCCGTTGGTTTAACTGCGGCTCTTCTCGTCCATTTTCGAGGTAATATGCTTCACTATCCGTAGCACGGAGTTGACTACTTCTCGTGTTCCTAACACTACTTGTCTACATGCATGGGGTACCGTACTGATACATTACTACTTACCCGACTAACTTATAAATAAGTCTGTCAGGCCCACATAGCTCCTATTTGAGTGCGGTCGTCCCATGTCTCGTTTAGTAAACTGGTAGCGTCCGTCACACGGCTATTGTGAAGTATTCTATTGTCAACTCCCTTTGATGGATGTCCTTGTTGTAGTTTGATGTTAACTGGTTTCGCATTGTCGGTTATCTTGTCGTAGGTGTTATTGTTCTAGTAGTATGGTGGTAAAGTGGTTGGAGACAATATTTTGCTCTTTTGACTCACGCCTTCGAGTAATATATTGTATGTGGCACTCGTTTTTTTAAAGGTAGTACCTGGTTGTTAATCACTCAAACATTAAATATTGATTCGTCTTTATGGCTGCAATCGGTTCATGTAATATCGTGCTGAGTTAGCAACGTCAGGTATCATGTCTCGATCTCCTTGATTGTTATCATATTCTTTTCCTCCTGGTTTAATCATTATCACATCTCATCTATAATTCCCGATACGGTGTAGGTAAGTTCTTATATTCGTAAGTTTGTTGTTACTTATTGTTTAGTGCTAGTTATTTGTAACTGCAGTTATTTATATTTCGAGTGCGCGGTTTGGCGCCTGTTAGTTAATCATCATTTTATTCATATTGCTTACGGTATGTACTGTAGTTCCTTATTTCATATATTAACTTAGACATTTTATGTTGGTAATATACCTCGAAGGTAATCGAGTCGTGTTCCCAGTCTCCTGGGCTCATGCCCTTTATTTACATTAGGTACTGCTTACTTGCTTCTGCTATTTAGCGTTCGGTTGGAGTGTTTTATAATGTCAATTAGTTGTTTGCCATTGTTTTTAATTTACACATTCATCCATCACTGACAGTCGTCACAATATAAACGACATGTCTTTAACACATATTGATACTTATCCATTTTACATGGCAAAACGCCAATGGCAGTAGCCATCTTCTACTTAGAATTTGTCTCATAATCAGTATGATCTTGATAATACACATAAACTTAATCTTGACGTTTGTTCATTTTAATTGTACATAACCATACATAGCACTCCTTGTAAAGGTAGTGCTCAGGGGTGGTAATTATTCGTGCGTTAGGTGTTGATTCGCGTTCATTGTTGCAAATGATTGGTATAGCCGTATTACGGTAGAATTGTTCTTTTCACTTTTGTCCATCCGTGGACTGATATGTTTTACTAATTCCCTGTGGTTCATCACAGGTTGGCGTATACTGGTAGGGTTTTGATAAGTGCAAAACATATAACTTATTAGGTTTAATCACCTTATAAATTGTAGCAATTTTTTAGTAATGTTTCTCACTTATCTAGGGTTTTTTCTATAATTATGTTTGTTATATTACTGATGTATTATATTTGTTAAAATGTAGGAAAATACAAATACACACATATTTATAGGGATTAAACAAGGTCACGCGTGAAGCAAGCAACAGAGGTGTGTCCGCCCCTGCAACCGCCTAGGGTTAGGCGGACAACACATAGAGGCAACCACCCTCATATTATGAGGACGTTGCATGCGGACATATTGCATGTAACCGCGCCTCTACTACCGCCCGACCTATTACCGCGACAAGCCAAAGCAAAACTGCCCTGTGCAACCGCCTGAAGCAAGGCGGACGTGGCCATGCAATTCATGCAACCGCCTACGTAACCGCATGAAATAATCGGACATCTACGCGACACGTGTAAAATCCAGATCTGGAAATAACGCGACGGGTTATCTTCTTCGCCGACTCTCTGCACTTGTTCCGTCATATCCATTAGCAGTCGGCGCCTACCCAGAAATCACTCACGCGTTTGTTCTGTCCCCTGCAATCAATGAGATGCAATCAAGAGCTGCACTCAATCGGTTTCTTCCACTCCAGACGTGCCTCTTCGCTTCCTCTATAAATACCACGCTCCATTCATCTTCTCCAGTGTCCTTTCGGGGGTTCCTTCCGTGGTTCCTTCCGGAGTTCCAATTCACCCCATCATTCCATCTTCGAACCACTACACCTTCATTCACTCTTTCATTCCATCTCTTTCTTTTTCTCCCGTCTTCTTCATTTGTTTTCTTTTCATTTCATTAGTCTCACCTCTAGTCTCACGTAATTAAATAGAAGATCAAACTATTTAATATGTTAGGCTAGAGTCCGTATACTTTGCGAATGATTATTATGTTTCTGTATTAATTATGCAATATGTTTTACTGGTTTTAATTTAAATACAGTTTGTTACGATTAAGCTTTTCTCTCGCCTTTTAATAAATGTCATGAGTTTATTAAATTGCTTGCTAAGTCTATTTTGATCAGACCGTGATAAATAGATAGGTTAATTAAGCCGTAAAACTGGAGGAAACTTGTTATGATTTAATAAGTTAGTATTCATTGCAAGAATAAATTTCCTCATACTCCTCTGCCGTCCCACCAGTGGGTGCTTGAGTTTTCATCGGACCCTGCACAACTGGAACGAGTTCTTATGAGTCTATGGACTTAGTCCTAAGATAATAACAGCAATCTTGCCAAATTATTATATTAAACCAGTAGAGATAGCATAATTAAGCAGATTATAATAACCTGAACCAGAGTCCCGTTTAGTTTATTTGTTAACTTAGTTTATTTCCTCTTTCCTTTTTATTTATAAAACAAGTCAATTAATCCCCCCTTTTGTGACATGCTTAGGTACTATAATATGCACATTAGTCCCACGGTTCGACATCCGGTCGCTTACATTTCACTATACTACCATGACCGGTATTTGTTTGCAGCCCGACGTTTATTTTGAGTTTTTAATTTCTTTTCTTTTATTTTTACACCAGTTTAACCACTCACTTTACAACGTCTGCAAAAGGCGCCGTTGCCGGGACTAGATTTATTCTAGTCCCTAAGCCCGATTATTCACCTGTTTAATTATATATATATTCTGTTCTCTTTATTCTGTAATATTATGTCTATAATATTTTGTTTGTTGTTAATATTAATTATCTACTATATTTTTGTTAATATTAATTATCTAATAATCTGTTAATATTAATTGGACACCTGACTTTGGACATCTGACTACGGACATCTGACTTCTGACATCTAATTACTAACTCTTATATTATTGTCATTTCTTTCCATTGTCCTTCAATTTCCAGTATACTAACTACTACTTATATTTCTGTCATTTAATTTCCATTGTCATTTCCATTTTCTGTCTTTCATTTCTTTCCATTGTCTCTAACTACTAATGTTTAATATTCTATCAACTAATTACTAACATTTAATTTTCTGTAAATTAACTACTAACTTATAATTTTATGTAATCTAACTACTAATTATTATTTTATGTCTACTAATGTTTAATTTGTTCATTTGTTATTTGTTATTGTTTCATTAATTAAAATAAAAAAAACGGAACAGAGGCGTGTGTCCGCCCAATGCCAAAAGGACGCCCAAGCGGACGCCTGTGAGGTAATCCTGTCCGCCCAGCTGACCGCCTAGCGTCACGCGGATGCCAAATAGCCGCGTCCGCCTTATCCCGAGCGGTTGTCCACGCGGACGCCACTGAGACCGCTCCCCTGTCCGCCTCACTCCGAGCGGACGTCCAAGCGGACGTCCCTCGATTCAAAAAAAAAAACGCCGCGTTTCAACTCACGGTCTGTTCTTCCCCAAATTCAATTTGCTCCATTTCGACGCCAAGGAGAAGAGCAGCTCGCGCGACAGCCCCCCCCCTCAAATCACTTTACAACGTCTGCAAAATGGCGCCGTTAAAAGGGAAGTGAAAAGAAAAAGAAAAAAATAAAATTAAAAGAATTTATTTTTTTTTTCATACAAATCACCACAACTCCTTTAATTCTCCACCAAATCAAGCAAGGTTAGTACCGAAATCTTCGTTTTTCAATTCTCTACGTTTCTATAGCTTCGAATCCACAAATGATGAACTACACTAGGAGAAATTAAAGACTGAAGTTTCGAAAACCTAGGTCGACGGGTTTGGAATTTTCGAGCTTAATTTGCGATTTTGTCCACAAATTCTTCTTCTATTATCATATTATACATGCACAAGTTAAATCTACACTGATATGCTTAATTTTCATGTTTTGGATGAATTTCAAATTTAGGTATATGTAGATACGAGACTTGCTTTGTTAAAATTGAATTTTCCAATTGTATTATGCCTTGTTTTATTAAACGAATAATTTATGATTATAGGTTGTTATATGTGGGTTTGTATGATAAACGGTATTAAATTACCTTGCGTTTGACTGAATTAATTGTGGAGAATCGAAGATTTTTAGGGGAACTCTCTCGAATTTTCGACAGAATTTATGTTTATTTTTATTTTTATTTTTATTTTTGTTCATATTATTTGTTCTACTTGTTCTCTATTTTACTAATTTACTAAGTTGTTTATGTCAAATTAATGCTCTGTTAGATATTAATTTTTATGTGTTTATTAATTTTTATTATTTTTATGTTGTTTTTTATGTTTATTAATTTTTATGTTATAATTACGTTGTTTAATATTAAAATATTAATTGTTATGCTGTTAATATTTGTTTACTTTCAAAATTCCAAATTATTAGTATGCCTCCTCGTATGCGTGGTGGTCTTTCTGGTTCTGGACCTGCTAGGGGCGACTGCCCTGGAGCATCATCTTCTTCTGCACCGCTCGTCATCCGGATCTTCGGGATGACGGCTTTATCTCAGCAGAGGCTCGTGCCTGGTACGATCTAGGCAAAGATTTTGTGATGGAGAGGAGATTTGCACCAGAAGTGCTAGAGGCTGCAGGGGTGGACACCCTGTTTGCCAGATTAGGACTTTCGCCCATCCTTAAGATAGGTGCGGGACTCTTTTGTGCAGAGCTAGTTAGAGAGTTTTATGCGAATGCTCAGGCGGGCGATCTGAGCATTACCTCTTTCGTACGCCATCACCCCGTCGAGATCACACCGGCGACATTCTCATTTGTCCTACAGATCCCGGTTACTCCTGGCGAATACCGAGGATTCACAGAGGATCACATGCATAGGTCGAAGTCGCGGTGGCTTCAGGATGTAGGTCGGAGGACCCGACATCGAGGGGAGGAGGACAAGGATGTCCTCCCTTTCGCGAGTTTCCCCACACTGTAGCAGAGGCTTCTCCTGGAGATCCTCAGTCATCAGATTCGCCCATCTGCGGCGCACGATGCTTCTGATGAGGATTGTGCTTTATTAGACTACCTCCTCTCTCCATCTCCACCCACTCAGCGCCTCTCCTTCAGCCACATCATGTTCGACCAGCTCCATAAGGTGGTCTCCTATCTGAGGACGAAGAAGAAAAAGATCACCCCTATCTTTCCCTTCTCCATCTGGTACTACCTTATCACTCACCTCCCAGCAGAGGCCACACGAGGTGCAGAGCTCCGGACAGGAGAGCGCCCAGTCACACTGCAGACTGTGCGGCGCTGGGCTTTATGCGTTTAGATGACGGTACCTGGGTCAGGGGTACCGCTGCCCGGTCTTCCACTGCATCTTCCACCGCAGCAGGGCCCTCTACGGGAGCTACACCTTCCGCTGATCCCGACCCACAATCCGCTGACACTGCACAGGGAGAGGAGCCCTACGTGCCGACTACTGACGTGATGCAGATTCCTGCTCCTGCACCTATCTCGACAGATCTACAGACCCAGTTCCAGGCCTTCCTTCAGATGCAGCAGCAGATGCATCAGAGGTTTGAGAGCTTTGAGCAGACCCAGCAGAGGATGCTGGCTGAGCAGTCACGGACACAAACGCTTAGACCGGAGTGACGAGTTGCATGCACAGACAGCTCAGCTCATGCAGCATCTCCTTGCTCAGATAGGCCAGGGACCAGTGCAGCCTCCACCACCACCGCAGTGATTTTTATTTTTGTTATCTTTATTTTATTTTATATTTCTCTGTTGTTTACTAACATTTTGTAGACTAATACTGTTTTAACCTTGTCAAACTTTTGTTACATACAGGAAGGTAATAGATCAGTTTACTTTATGTTTTTTGTTTTATGCAGTGCTTTATTATTTATGTTTTTCATTTTATTTTTTCTTTTGGTGCCACTTGAGTTCTGCTGGCTATATATGTTTTCCTTTTCAGAATAAATTCTATATTCGAACATATAGCTGAACTCGCCTTTGGAAGCAACCTCAGTTTGCTCTAGGAATTTCGATATCTTCGGTTGAACACTTGCGCGAACTTAAGTGTGAGGAACGTCTCACCCCTACCAAGCTTTAAGTGTGAGGAAGGATACCTTCCTCAATCTACGATACAAGGGAGTTTCAATTCTTCCTTTATTATATTGCTGTTCAACCTATATGAGTTTAATCCTTTATGAGTCTGTCATAATTTGAAAGGTCATTTTCTTGAATTTAATTCTGACAATGAGGACATTGCTCCTCTTAAGTGTGAGGAAGAGAGACCTTTCCCTGAAATTATGACAGTTGTTCGATAATGCCACACTCGCTTTTTGCTACTCTAAACTGCCTAAAATTAAAAATGATGAAAAAAATGAGATAAAATAATTGTAGAAGTGTCTGAAATTATGTCAAGTGACAACTGAAAGATAGTTTTTATTTCAAGGAGTTTGTATAAAATTATTTTCCATCAAAATACTCTATTTTCACTCAAAATATGATAGATCTGCTAACTGTAAAAACCAATTTAGTTTAGCTTGGGATTATGGAAATATGTGGAAAGTCAAGGAAAGAAAAGATAAAGACAAGGTACTCCACTGTTTATGAATTTTTCTAACCAAAAACAGGCCTCGTCTATCCGGTTATTAAGTTCTTTGGGGTGCTTTAACACCTATCTACCTAAGGTCTCGTGACCTGGGATAGAAGACCCAACACCGCTACAAGGATAGAGAGAAAAGTCTGGGGTACAGAAAATAATGCAATTCAAAAAAATATATAAAAATAATATGTGCTTTGTATATACAATTTGCACATTAAAAAAAAAGAGATGTAAATAATAAATTGTAATTTATATTTATAAACATGAGTACGTGGTGTTGAAAGGTATTGCGGAATAAGGCATTACTTCACACCCCTTGTCATTCCGGGTTAGAGAATTGAAATTGGTTGAAAATCCCAGGTTAATCTAACTTGTTTTCTGCAGTCTAGTTTTTCTATGCTTTTATTAAAATGTTCTTCTTCACTGTTTATAAAAACCTACTTCTAAGAGCAAAATTATTCTTTCAATTGTCACTTTGTCTAAATTCCCTTCTACACTTATTTAATCTTGTTTTATTATTATGGCTTAGAGATAATTATTCCTTATTTGCTTGAGGACAAGCAAAAGTCAAGTGTGAGGAAGTTTGATAAGTGCAAAACATATAGACTTATTAGTTAGGGTTTATCACCTTATAATTTGTAGCATTTTTTAGTAATGTTTCTCACTTATCTAGGGTTTTTTCTATAATTATGTTGTTATATTAACTGATGTATTATATGTGTTAAAATGTAGGAAAAATACCAAATACACACATATTTATAGGGATTAAACAAGGTCACGCGTGAAGCAAGCAACAGAGGTGTGTCGCCGCCCCTGCAACCGCCTAGGGTTAGGCGGACAACACATAGAGGCAACCGCCTCATATTATGAGGACGTGCATGCGGACACATTTGCATGGAACCGCCTCTACTACCGCCTTCTATTAGGCGGACAAAGCCACAACCGCCCTTGCAACCGCCTGAAGCAAGGCGGACGTGCCCATGCAATTCATGCAACCGCCTACGTAACCGCATGAAATAAAGCGGACATCTACGCGGACACGTGTAAAAATCCAGATCTGGAAATAAACGCGACGGGTTATCTTCTTCGCTGACTCTCTGTAACTTGTTCCGCCATATCATTAGCAGTCGGCGCCTACCAGAAATCACTCACGCGTTTGTTCTGTCCCCTGCAATCAATGAGATGCAATCAATGAGCAATCAATGAGCTGCCTCAATCGGTTTCTTCCACTCCAGACGTGCCTCTTCGCTTCCTCTATAAATACCACGCTCCATTCATCTTCCTAGTGTCCTTTCGGGGGTTCCTTCCGGAGTTCCAATTCACCCAATCATTCCATCTTCGAACCACTACACCTTCATTCACCTCGTTCATTCCATTTCTTTTCTCCCGTCTTCTTCATTTGTTTTCTTTTCATTTCATTAGTCTCACCTCTAGTCTCACGTAATTAAATAGAAGATCAAACTATTTAATATGTTAGGCTAGAGTCCGTATACTTTGCGAATGATTATTGTTTATGTATTAATTATGCAATATGTTTTACTGGTTTTAATTTAAATACAGTTTGTTACGATTAAAGCTTTTCTCTCGCCTTTTTAATAATGTCATGAGTTTATTAAATTGCTTGCTAAGTCTATTTTGATCAGACCGGTGATAAATAGATAGGTTAATTAAGCCGTAAAACTGGAGAAACTTGTTATGATTAATAAGTTAGTATTCAGTTGCAAGAATAAATTCCTCATACTCCTCTGCCGTCCACCAGTGGGTGCTTGAGTTTTCAGGTGTTTTGTCGGTACTGATTGTTATACTATCGTATTCCCTCCATAATTTTTTTTTGTATGATTTAATATATACAACGTAAACTGTTAGTCACAAGTTTCCTTATTTAATATCTTATTGCGAATTGTTGCTAGTTGTTTGTAACTAGTATACTGCAGTTTTGTTTATCCCTGACTGTAATTAATTGTGGCAACTTGTGAAGAGTCTTAGGAGTCATCCGACCCTGGTGTGAAGCACTAGTGTTGAACTAACCTTCCACCCCAATTTGTGTTGGTTTCCCTTGATCCCCGGAATCAAGTTTCACCTTCCACTATCTTGGCTCTTAAGCCGATGTCATTTAATTCGTTTTTGTTTAGTAGTTATAATTTGTCATGGGTTGGTGTGCCCTTTTTATTACGTTAGTCAGACTCGTTGGGTCCTTCAGAGGCTGTAGGCCTCGTATTTAGTGGTTTATTGCAACAATTGTGGTTCTGTAGTTTATATTAGAGTTGTACAATTGTTTAGTGATTATTGGTAGCCATGGCGTTGTACCACTGGTCTACACAGTTTACAGAATTCGTTTGTGACGATAATAACAGTGGTAACTGCAGTCGTAGTTGTTTGCAGCACTTACAGTAGCAAGTGCGCGGGGTAAACAGAATTATTGGTACATTGTTTAAATCAGCGCTTGCAGTGGCAAGCGCGCCATGCAAGTAGAGTTGTCGGTTTAAGACTTGTTTGTCTTACTGCCGCATTGGTTGCTTAAGTACCGTTAGTATGATTGTTCATGAAAAAGACGGTATTTGGATTAGAAAATTTTCCCAACCACATTGTCATTAAAACAACCAAGTCCTCCCTCAGATTAGATTCATAATAGCATAAACGCTCGGATTTGTTTCTCCACAGGTGTCGTCACGACAAGGTCCCAGCGTCACGGTATTATGAGTACACAAGATTAGGATTGGAATTTGAACATAACAGGATGGTATACTTACAAAAATTTTCACGTTTCCAATATAATCTCTTTTTACAGTTGGTATTATGATACAACGGTAGAGTGGTTAAAGGTCCCCATTACGGGCGACGGTCTCACGAGCTCAAGGTGCTCCCGGTCCGCTTGCCCTGATGTTTTGGGTGATCCTTTCCACGACGTTAGGGTAGTAGTGGCACTCGCCTCTGGCGGTGCCTATTGCTACAACGCTTGGTCATTAAGGGAGGTATGGTATTGAGTTTTATTAATGTTACAGGAGTAGGAATTATTCATTCAGTGCGAAAGCGTTTAGACGGTCTGTTGGGCTTGGTAGCCCTCTTCCTATATTCGAGGATTATATTTCTCAATTGTATTATACTCATTGGGTTGTGGTGGGAGGGGTACTGTCGGCGGTAGTCCGTACTGGACTTTCACATGAAAGTGGACTGTCGCCAATGTACTCATGACCTTTGTGTGTCTCCTCCTGGCTGAGCTCTCAGCTGGTCCGTAACGGGATTAATATCCCGGGCCTTTATGCCCTTGGCCAACTTCTTGGCTCGCACCACCACTAGACTTCGCTATTACCGTTCGTCTTCACGATAACACATCATATTACAATCAACTCGTTTGTGCGCCTCAAGGGCTAACACTTGCAAGCCAAAGGCTTTGCTAACACATAAATCCATTAAAGCAAAGACGTTTCGTACCTCACAAACGTTTCCCGTATTTCCCAAGTCCTAAGCTCACTGTCTTAACCTAGTATCTCGTCATCAGAGCGGTACTCCGCTCTGATACCACTTTTGTAACACCCCTCTCAATAAACACGTAATAATCACTCACGTTAACAAAAATAAATACGTCCTACAGCGGAAGATTAACAACAATGACTCTCACTCGGGTGTCACCTGCCATTACTCGCCCATGCGAGTAACGAAGCAGAAACTAAATCCAACACCAAAATACGCAACACTACTAAACGCTGTGACACCGAGATATCTCCTATACATCATACTAAGACCACATCAGTAACAGTCGACAAGTGAGCATCTAAAATTTATCCAAATCCAAAATAACTTATCCGCACCTTCATACATCCACAGACTGATATCGTTATACAATAAATTCCATGTGCGGTAATAAAGTAATCCTAACTACCTTGTTCCCGCACTTCGGCTTCGACGGAGATCAGCAACCTGCACAATGAGTGTAGTCTCAGCGATAGACGCTGAGTATGTCGGGCCTGGACCCTATTGGTCACTTGTCATTTTTAACCATCTTGATATTAGATTGATTTCATGCTTTACCATTTTACTGATATAATAAAATACTGTAACAAACATGCTTGATCACATAACCACCATCCATCCAATCCAAACGTCATTACAGATATACACAGCACAACCACACGTCACACAACAATAACATCGGTAACTCATGCGTCGTTTACTAACATCTTCACGTATTACAACACTCGGCCCCCCGGGCTTCACATATCGTTTGATTTGGTTAGCACTGTCGGGCGTCAATTAGGACAACCCGAAATATACTCACTTGGATAGTAGTCCCACGTACACACAAGGTGCTCACTGCCCTGATCATCCAAAGACTCCGGGACTATTTCACTTTGCCTTTGTAAAGGCGTCCATTTAGGTGGCCAAAGGCCTGGTGCCAATGGTAGAACACTCCGCCTGATGATCTATCTAGGTTCGTTCAGGATTACTAGGGAAACCCGACACGGGTTAACCCAAGAGATCTCTACGCGCGACCAGCAGCCGGTGGCTGTTTGGTTTAAGGTACCACATCACATTCATTCACACTCCATTGTTAACCTCGTTAGTCAGTAATTCGTTACAGTTTTAATTATGGAGACATTACTTATTTTGTTGGCTGCCCTGGGTCTTATGCATGCCAAGAATGATTCTAGGTATTATTATGTTCGAGTCGAAGCTCTAGGGACCGACAATGTCGTGTCCCGTTCCTAAGTGTTTTACTTAGATAATAACTACATACTTGTAATACTTAGCGTATTAGGTCAGGCAACGGTAATCACAATCACACATCTCGCATATGTAGTTTTATATAAGTCGATCTATAGTCGATGTAGTTTAGTCCCGTAGGACGTTCGTGCATAAATAAATAATGCAGTAAACACAGATATCCATCACACACACATAATCACACACATTATTAAACAAATCCGAGCCCGAGGAATTCCTCAGGACAACCCGGATCAAACCCTTTACATACCGTACACCTTAGACCAAGGATGCGCAGTGTAGACCACTAAGCTTCTCGAGCGCGCACGTCTGACAGGCGATCTAGCTTGTGATTTATCCAAGATACCAACACTCCAAACAGCTCTCGGCTTTGCTATGGTTTGGTCACGGTTCTGTTACACATTGTGCAGAATATTTCCCATGGTTCCATGAAGATTTTTGGCAACGTTTCTTCTTGGTTTGAAGCTGGGGTCAAGGTCATTCACGCCAAAACATGGTACAGCAGGCGGGTATTGTTTTGGATCCTTCTGTTACATAGATCTGGGCACTTATCCTCTAGTTTACGTGAAGAAAACAGAAGAAAAATCTCATGACAAGCTAGGTATATTACCGGTAGAACATGAAGGAAATGGGCAGTGGGTATAGCTAGAAAAAACACACAAATTCATTACTATGGAGCTGGTTATTATGGCTATTCACACTGGTTTTTAATGGGCAAAAGCAAGTGTCAAGTACTACTCATACCAGCGCATATAAGCGGTAAGACAAGGAGGGAAATAGAGAAGGTTTTTCCTTACCGAAAGCATGGTCACACAAGGGTGTTGCTACTGCATGTTTCATGGGCATTCCTCTCTGTTTTGTACGTGAAGAAGCAGAGATTTAGCTTGGAAACTGGGAGTATATTACCTGTGGACAAGGAGGAAATGGGCATGGTTTTTCCTTACCGATACATGGTCAAGAATGGAGCTCTAACTTGGATATTGCTACTGCATGAAATAGGTTGATTCTCCTCTGGTTTTGAACGTGAAAGAAACAGAGAAAGAGCTCAAGACCAGCTAGAAATATTACCGGTAATGAGAAGAAGATTTAGGCTAGTTTGGGCAGATTTTTTTTACCTTGGAAGTTATGGAGACTAACCTCCCTTTCCTCTTCTGTTTCAGGCGAGAACCTCCTCTATTTTTTACACGTAAAGAAGCAAGGAAAGAGCTTATAAAAGCTGGGAAACTGCTACATATACCCACATATGTAACCGGTAGAACAACAAGAGTAAGGTGAGGTTCTTTTCCTTACCGAAGTGGTGCAGCAAGGCGATTCTGTTTGGATCTTGCTGCTACATAAATCTGGGTATGCTTCTATTGGTTTTTACGTGGAGAAAGCAAGGAGAAGGGCTTAGGAAGGCTGGAAAAAAAATCTGGAAAGAAACGGTAATGTAGTGCATGGGTTTCACCTGTTGTTAGCTAGTATAGTTCTTCCTTTTTTTTCTGGTTTTCTCACCGCATACTCCTCCTTCTTCAAGCTCCAAAACAATAGTAGTGGCTGGGGTGAAAACAGGAATATGTGAGCTTATGGAAGAGAGGAGAAAAGTGGGCATTTTTGAGTCAAAAACCCTCACCTACAGATGGAGCTAGCAACCATGGAAGCTGGTTTATTCTCGGTTCTGGACTCAGCAAGGAAGAGTTTGGAGTTCTCTGTTGAAGAAGAAGAGTAGGTACCGAAGTGGAAGAAAAGAGAATTCGGCTATAATTGTATTAGATATTAGGTTTGGTCAATGAGTCAAGTGGGGAGTTCCTATGTCTAGATAATTGCTTGAGCTAGCAGGGGTTATCGGTTCAAGGGGGTAGAACAGTACGATAGAAGCTAGTTGATTGATCAGTTATTATATATAAACATGTGTGTGTTCAGTGGTTTGCAGGTTGTGCAAGGGGGTAAGGTGGGCTAAAGGGGGTAGGCGGCAATGATCAAGTGGAAGAGATAAGTTTGTTTAATGTTATATAAGAGTGTACTTATATTACTATAAATAGGTAAGGATGATGGGTCGCACTTTTTTTTTGTACCGGCCACAGACCAAGGAAACCGTCCTTATTAATCGGCTATGGTGAGATAATGAATGAAGTGATAAGTAGTTTAGTTAATATCATAAAAGAAAACGTACCAATATTACTTGAATAAGACATAGGTAATGAGTCTTATTTAATTACATATGGGGACGGTACCATACATGGTTACAAGTCTTATACTGTGGAATATACTAGCCAAGGTTAAGGGAATATATTGACCATAGACTAGATTAAGAGATTTAAATGTTTTTTTACACTATTTGGTTATTATTCATAAGACAATGCACATATTTTGATTATTTTGAAAAACTTTGAATTAGGCCTTCTATTGTGGCACATTATGTCACATTAGTATATTTAAGGGTATTCAAGACCCTAAAATTAAACAAAACTCGTTTTGGAGACAGTCTCACAAAAATGTGCTTCAAGAAAGCTTAGTGCACATTTTATGTTCTAGTGTGTTTCTAAGCTTGGTATCCCTTGGAAACGGTTTTAATGAGTTCATTTATGTATTATACGGCTCAGGTTAAAATTTTAGGTCAAACGGAGTTCGTTTGGATATTAATCACCCTAAAAGGTCAAAGGGTGTTTTTTTTGCTTTCCGTTAAACTTTGTTGTGTTTAATTTATTTTTAAGGCATGTTTAGGCCTTAATTTAATTGATTATAGTTTAATCAATGTTTAATTAATTAGGGGTATTTCAGCTACTACTTTGAACCCACAGTTACCATCTCTAAGGACATCAATATATCCGGTGATAGAATAAGTCGGGCTAGAACTTTCCCATATATGGAAAGTTATCGATAAACATGAAGCGTCCAGGAGCTGATGATCCTGTGTTAAAGGATCTTTCAATATATGGTGCTTCTGTGAATTGGCTCACTCGTGATCGGTTACGCTTTCAAGCTGAAGGTTTCCGTCGGTTCGGTCTAGAGGTCTGCCAATCCCTGCTGCTCTAGAGGTTCTTTAAAGTCGCATGACAGATCCTGATGAATGAAAGTGAGGATGTAACCATAACATCTCGCTATCATTGTTGAATTGTATGATTGTGTTACCTCATCAGAAATAGTGTGTCACCTCATTCGCTTCGTTTCTTTGTACTCTAGCATTTGCTTTATCGAACATGTCTTTTATCCTACACGTATATGGTATTCCATGGGAGGTCACTTTATCACACCCATAGAGTGAGCTATTTGTTCCAATGTTTCCTCCTACCAAGCTCATTGACTAGTTCATCCAAGCATAAGATGCTAACCTCCCGAATAGATCATCGATCAGAACCCTTTTATGCTCCTTTTCATTTTTTGTCTGTGCACACTCAAAGTCCTTCTTCAGCTCCCTCACGAGTGTTGACATGGTCGTTAATTTTTGGGAAGTTCACATCCAAACTGTGTCTAGCACTCTTCAGTCTAGCCCCTTAGAGTAGAATGAGCGCTCTCAACCGTATCACATGTTTAAGTAAACATGATTAGATCTATAACAAGGGGTTATACATTATTAGACTATTAATCTATACTTGTTATTAGCCATTGTTTCCCGAAGTGCATCACATCTTGACCATGTCTCACAAACCCTTTTCTTGTGCTCTCTCCCAAACTATTCCACATATTTTTTTAATAGTTATCGTAGTGGGTGGTTTCGACTCATGACCTTTGGTTCTAGGATACCACTCCTCTACCGGACCAAGCCACTGGGGGCTTTGACAACTATTGCCACATATGTAATAAGGCGTGGATATTTTGGTATGTATCATTGAATAGTTGTAGTTGGTCGTTGTACTCCTCCTCTGTGTTTGAGTACACAACTAAACTTCATATTCTGACTTCAACTATTGTTAAAGAATTGCGAACATAGGCAGTAACACCTAGCTACAATGGGTAGTGCAGCCAATTCGTCGCAATTAACAAGTGTCGTACCCACAAGGAATTGGGTTTCTAAATCCCGAGCTTCGGTATCTTAGAAAGTGCATTAAAAACTATAAATGGGGTTTAGTCGGAGGCAAGCTTAGTGGTTATGAACAGAGAAAAACAATAACATAGTAAATTAAGTGGTTGATTGGAATTGATGGAAGAGTACCCTAGGATAGTGGGGAATCACCTAAATCACCCAATGAACCCATAACCATAACTCATTCTCACAATGTATATTAGATCTAAAATCAATAATCCCAAATCATGGAACAATCAATTCTTACCTAGTTAATCAAACCTCTTAATTAAAGAAGGTCAAGTCACTAGGTAGCATTAACTAAAGCCTTATAAAAGCCCTAATATTTACTCCAAAATTCAAGAGTGTAAAAGTTAGGTTTTCTCTCCCTCCTTGGTTAAGTCCCAAACTCAAATCAAATATTGAAGGGAACCAGCATATATGTCATAGTTGATCAAAATAAAGCATTAATTGAATATGGAAGGAGATAAAACAAGTGTATTTAGTGAGTTAGGTTAAGAGCATTTAGTGAGAAATATTAAAGGTCAAACTCCATCCTATGATACAAGATGAGACTACTCAACCATTAAAAAGAGAAAGACAAGAGATAGGAGAGATTTAGCCATTGGAGGAGCTCTAGAGCTTCAATGGAGGTGGAGTCTTCAAGCCCTTCTTCCCCCCTTCTTCTCTCTTCTTTTCTCCTCTTCTTTTCTCCCTTGTTTTTGCCTTTTCTCTCTCTCTCTCTATCTCTCTCTCCTCTTTTTGGTTGGAATCATGTGTTGGATAATGAGAAGAGATGCCCCAAAAAACAGCTTTTTAAACTCAAATCTGGACATAATTTTCATCCGAATGAACCCCTCTGAGTCGGTCCTGTGGGCCGGTCGGCCCTCTGAGTAGGGATGGCAATGGGTCCCCACGTACCCATTTCACCCTGTCACCCGACCCGCTAAACCGGGTGAAAAACCCACATAAAACGGGTGAAAAACGGGTGACGGGTGGGAACGGGTGCGGGTGCGGGTCGGGTGACGGGTGAACATTTTTCACCCATCACCCGACCCGCTCACCGCATATATTATATATATATATATATATTATATATATATATATATATATATATATATGTGTTAATTGTTACTTATATTCATTCTCCTTCACTCACGATTTTTGGAGCAAGAAACATTCATGCTCTGGGTGACTGCGTCATTCTTATTCTCTCACCATTCTCGGTAATTTTACAGCCCTAACATACTTGCTCTGCACAGTTTTTAATTCTCTTCACTGAAGGTAATTGCAACAACCCTAACTGGCAAACATGGAACAAAGATGCTCTGTGCCTTATTTCTCTTTCTTCACTCTCGCTAATTTTGAAACCCTAACTGAAAAACAATTAACTTATATCCTACAAAGTTTTTCATTCTCTTCACTGAAGGTAATTTCACAATTCTAACAGGCGAACATTGAGCATACATGCTCTGCGCCTCTATTTTCTCCGTTTCACTCATGGTAATTTTTGCAACCATATTGGCGAACATGGAACGTACATGCTCTGTGCAATATTTCATTATTTTCTCTGAAGTAAATTTTGCAACCCTAACCGGTGAATATAAAACATACATGCTCTGCGTCTCTATTTTCTCTCCACTCACAGTAATTTGCAAACCTAACTGGTGAACAAGGAAAAAGAAAAACAAACAACGGGTAAACAGGTTCACCCGCTTCACCCCGCGGTGACGGGTGAAACGGGTGATGGGTGATACATACGGGTGACGGGTCGGGTACGGGTGGAGCGGGTGAAGTCGGGTGACGGGTGTGGGTGATGGTCCACCCGACCCAAACCCGACCCATTGCCATCCCTACCTCTGAGGAAGACGGTCGGTCGGCTCTAGTGAGCTTCTATTTGCACCAAATCATCTCGACGACTTCCAGTTGGCTTGACATCCCTTCCAAAGTGTATAATCATTGATGTGACCTCTCATTAAGCCTTCCAAATGCACTCAAATGAGTATTTTCCTATCCAAGTATGTCCAAAAGTATAAGTTCACTAATAATCATAAAAAGTACTTCATAAAGTGGTGGAAATAGATCATGCACCAAGTAAATAAAGGTGAATAAAGATCATAATTAAGCGTTATTTCACCACTTATCAACTGCCGCCTGCCTTTGTGTCTCATGCACTTCTCCACCTTCCCCTAGATGTTTGTGCAAATGTGCCATTGACATAGAAGATGGTGAGATTATGGAAATACCCTCTTGCAAAGGAATTCATTAGCGCAAAACATCTATCAGTGATAAATGTGAAGGTTTTTACTAGGACCAAGATTGAGTATTAAGTTTGTGGAGAGCCCACACGTATTTGTCAGTCGATTCAGTTACAAGAAAGGCAAAGGTGATGCTGAACTCTTCCAAACATTTGTTCATGTCGAAGAAAAGAACTAAAGGCTTTTGGCGATGTTTGTCTTGTAAGTCGCATATATGCCTATGACAAATGAAAATGCAGGCAGCAGTTCTCTCGAGATAAGTTATGTAAAGAAGATGGAACCAAGCCCTGTAGTATAACCTAACATGTGAAAGATAACCAAAATCATATTATATCAAGTTAACATTACATAAAAAATATTTAATATCTATATATGTATATGAAACAACAGAAGTTATCTTACTTGGTTTTTTTGTCGTGTAATCATAGTAATACTTGATTCCGACTAAATCAGCCAACAGAGTTTGCACCATAGAACGACAATTTCTCTTGTCGAACTTTGTTTTTTGTCTCTTGTTGTATATATCTTTTATAGTTGTGGATGCGTCAAGGTTAATTATTGTAAGCTCAGAATAAATAATAGAAGGTGGCACACCAACTCGGTTTCGCTGATCAATGATGATCATCTCCTTCTCGGTCAGACGCATACCTACAAAATGCTCTTTTGCCCACTTAGCAAGGTCGTGATTATGCCATCCATTGTGCACAACTATCATACACCTGTCAAATGTGTAATATCCCTTGATTCTAAAAGGGCAACCACATCTCTTGATCCAGATGCCCTGCATCGAACTATGGTTACCAGCTTGGTCTTGCTTATGTGGTTTCCTATACCTCTCACACACAATATGGAAATCTACACATGTTCTTGAACTTTTTATTATGGTGTGCACGTGGTTGGGTTGACCAACAGTCTACCCAAAGTTTGACAGCTTTTTTATCAACAAATGTTTGCACTGTGTAATTAAATCACTTGTATCCACCACAAGTGGTTGGTTAACATCTGCTGGATGAAGTCGTTCATCTTAGCATGTTGACCATGAACTTCTTCGTCAAAATCATCCTAACTTTTTATCTGTAGTTTCATCACTTTTCTACAACAAATGTTAAGAAAATGTAACAACATCAGTACACTGCTAGTATGATAGTGATTAGTAACAAAACAAACATACTATACTAGACGTTGAACTATACACATAATTAGGATCTAAATCACAATCCATGTCGTACTATGTTGTTGTTGTCTTCAAGTTAACAAGTGAGAGAGTTTGGAGATAGTGAAATAATTCAAAGGAGAAGAAAAGTGAGTGTATGAAGGATAGTGAAGAAGACACTTCTGAAATAGAGATCTACCACTGTATGAAATCTTATTTGTAATAGTAACACGATAGAGTCCCATCACCAATGATGAACATGTTAATGATTACTTGCAAAAAAACGCAAGGCTTGGACATCCATCAACAACAATGGAGTGGTTAATAATGCTATGCTCATCCCAAATAACGAATAAGTTGATTATGTCATAAGAATAATAACATAAGGCGTGGGCATAAGTCATGTCAGTGAAAGTAAATAGGTTAAAAATTTCTAGTAACTTTTTATATTTTTACTATGTGATTGATACTAGGGCTGTGATTATGAATCTAGTGTTTTGTTTTTCCAAAACGAACTTCATTTGGGTTAGATCTACAAAAGAAAATAATAAAAACTCATAAATCTTCAGTAATGTTTTAAAATAGTGCCAATTTCTTCCTAAACCCACAAATTCGTGACTATTTTTTTCACGAACCAAAAAAAATTCATGTTTACCATTATCCCAAGTTGAGAAAAAACTTGACTAAAATATTCCTGAATCTACCAAAACCGGGACAAATGTTGCACAAATTTAGTCCCCTCGTAAATTTTTCAAGCATAATCTGATTTTTTTTCATTAAATTTAGTAATTTGTTTATGAAAGAAACCCTAACAACGTGTAGTCCGACAAATCATAGAAGAGCCTATGGTGCAAACACGAAACTAGTATGATTCTTATCCAACACCAGTAGAGTACGCAAAAACCCAATAATTCAATGGTACTATTTACTCTTAGTAAATTATTCATACACTATTAAAGGACAAGATAATGCATGTAATATTTTCCAGTAAAGGCTTTGAGGTGACAATATAGTTACTAATAATTGAGACACAGGGCATTAATTGTGGCTGGTCATGCCTTTCAATGATTACGTGTTGTCACATCGATCAGCCTATTCATCGAGACCTAACTGTGATTTCAAATCTTGTGTTTATTTTTCCAAAGCAAACCTCTTTTATGCTAGATCAACAAAAGAACAATCTGAAGACAAAAACTTACAAAACTTCAGTATGTTTTCATAAATCGTGTGATTTTTCCCTAAACTACAAAATTCGTGACTTCTTTTTGTCTTGAATTTACAACATCCGTGACTATATTTTTCTCAAGTTGACAAAATTGTGAATAATTTTTCCCGAATTGACACAAATTGTGACAAATGTTGCATGATTTTCGTGCTCTGCTAAGCTTCATTTGCATAATCAGGATCCTCATTTATTTCGCCAAATTTTAGTACATTGTTAATGGAAGAAACCCTAATAAAGTCTGATAAATATTTTGATAATACAAATAGTACTAAAGATCCATTACACCTAACAAATAGTTTGATCATACGACAACATAATCCAACATGTCTATTACATCCAGTTACACAAATCAACATAAAGTCTATTACATCCAACTACACTAAAAAACTACGGTCCACCATATCGGTGCGGGTATGAATCCCATATAGACAGAGTGTTGAACACCTCATCGATCCCTTGCTTAGTGATCCTTCGCTCCTCCTTTGGCATTCCCTGATGGAAATAATGCTAGTCCCAACTACAATTCCCAGGAAAGTAATCCCGACCATTGTTTGCTGCCTCAGTCATGAGCTACAAAATTGATCAATTAAGTACACATCATAATTCAAATAAGAATATTTGCTAAAGAAAGAAAGATGACTCACAAGAGCGGGGTCAGGACAAGTAACAAACATGTTGTTATACTTTTCTGGGTTTAAAATATTGGTGGATGAGTGTGTTTCGTGTACCAATCCAAGTAATATGGGTCACTGCGTACATCAGATCCCTTGTAGCAATGTAGTGCGGGCTTGGCGACCCGCTAGGTGTGTTGTCCCACACACTATACATCGGGGGTATACCATGTGTATGGTGCTGATTTCCTCTTCGCTCTGACCTTGGATTAGGTATAATAGGTGTGATGGGCTACATTGAACGTATCCAAACTTACGTAGACAATGCTCTGGTATCTCCCATAAATTGTAAAGTATCCCTGTACCACGTACGTCCTCCATGAACGTTCACCATTTCTAGACCATAACACAACCAATCAATCTACATTATATCATAGTGTAATGTCAGCAACAGTGAGAGACAATACTATTAATAACTAATGTTGTAATGTTTTTAAAACATCTAACAGTTACATTTCATGCGCTCAAAGCATCTAAATGCTTTTGGTAGTTCTCGAATGAGTCATAATCATGATGCTGAGATGTAAAACTTATCCACCTTATAGCCCAAGTTCTGTCATCATCGTCACACCAGTTTGAACTCAATGTTGGCCTTAGAGTCAGGAAGTATGCATATATCCAACACTACACAAATAAAACTAATAAAGATATCTCTTCCAAAAAAGTATTGATTATGAGTCATCAAATACTTGTTCAACATTAAAACACATACCTCAAACAACATCATACAACCAGTCATCCCAATCGAGTTTGTATGAGATGTTATTCCAAGTTGGTGATACATCCGTGCAAGAGTACCTACTCCTCATGCATATGTGTTTATCCTCGAAGTGCACCTCGTGGGAGTGACTAACCAAAAAGGCGTGGACTAAGACGTCCATGCCCCTTTCCAGAAAACAAGGTGATACCAATGACATAGTAAATCCAACCACACGTTAGCTTTATACTATCATTAGCTCCACTCGTACAGTGTTCAATCAAATTCCTTAGCACCACTATGTCATAATGTGTTTGTCATCCTTTCAACATCTTTCCCAAAATCGAGACACTCAATCATTACTTTCTTCTTCAGCTCAATAGTGGTAGGGTTCCCCTGAACCGCAAGACCAACGATGAGCTTTTGAAGTATCATCCACACATCATGCAGGATAATTGTCATCTCACCAAATGACATATGAAAAAATTCGTATCAGGCTGTCACATCTCTATAAAGCATAAATCAATGACATATTGTTGTGTGGCCATATGATCTTGGGTAGATTTTGTAAACCAAAATGGTTAATCATGTTCCTTGCCCTTCTGAATGGAATATCCTCCTTCGTCATCCCCTACTTATTAATTAGATTCTTGCGAGATTTGAGACTCAAAACCCCATGGTCCTAAATATTGACCAACGTTTTTACAGTTGTACATAGTAATGAAATTTAAATGATAAAGTACAAGAGGTGAAAGAGAACAAACCTCAGTCACAAACCATAGGTCAACTGCAACATTCCCTTGGAGCTAGTGACAACACTAGTCTGTAGTGCGCCACCAGGAACTGCCACATGTAACACCCCAACTTGTAATCCACAATAAGTGGTAATTAAAAACGCCTGACTTAACATAATCACAACGACAATTAAATCAACCCGTGTTACCGACGTCAGTCACCCACGTGACTAACTAGGCCTTTCTAATTCCACTGCAACAGTCTGATCGACTGAAAATGTTAACCAACTTAAATCCATACCATAACATACCAAGTTCTATTAATCCGAGTCCAAAATACAAGTTCGTTACCGACTTAATTACAATGTACATAAGAGTGCATAAGTCCTAACCTAGGTATAAACAAAATCAAAAGTATACCCGGTCCAAAATCTACCCTGTCTACTCTCGGTCGGGTCACATCTCCATCATGTACCTGAAAAATGTTAGGCCCAAACAGGCTCAGTACAACCGCTGAGTACGATAACGTGCAACCCGCAAGCTACCGGGTCACACATGACTAGTTGGTCGATAACATGCAGTTGATTTATTATAATAAATATATAAATGATGTAAACACACAACATACAACATGTATTACAAGCATCCAATCCATAATAATCCGACCCAACAGAAACAAGAAATCAATATAATTAGTCAGTATACTATTCGTTCCTAGGTCTTGAGATTATTTGGAATCTCGAGTTAGACCTGGACTTACTTATCATTGGACAATCCGCACAATGGGATCACCACTTCTTTAGTTAATATTTTAACTTATCTCGGGTATATTTAGGCCCTGTTAGAAGAGTAGTGAACTCTCTAACAACCACTGTCGTAGTGACATATATTGAGTCGAGTATGTATAAAATTTGTTAAACGAGATTAAGACATTAGTGTGTATAATAACTGGGTACCTTTAAACCTGTAGGTGAGTATAAAACTTTCTTAACCACCGTCAGAATAACGTATATTAAATCGAGTACTTTTTAAAACCCTGTGGGTGAGTATAAAACTTCCCCCACAACCACCGTCAGAATGACATATATTTAATATGGAAGTATATCTGATACAAATGTCAACCTCCTAACTCAACGTGCACGACCAAAACTGAAATACCCCTAAAATTTTAGAATACATATATTATAAAGTTTACAAATATAATATAGAGATTGCAAGTATATTATGTAGCTTATGAGTATATTATAATATTTACAAGCATATGTATAGTATTTAATAAAAAATGATTTGTTTTAATAAATATCCAGTTTTGAAAATAAGTCAGTTGTGATTTTTAATGTAGTAATAATGATCATTTTATCTAGTTAGTTTGGTATAATTATGTATTAAAATGAAGTTATAATAATAATCTTACGATTTAAATACTACTATGATTTAACTATACTAAGTAAGTCAGTTTTAATCCATCAGTTTCATCCTTAGAGTTTTCTTGATTTTATTAATGAACTAGTTTTAACTATTCATATTTCTACTTTAATTAATAAACCACTTTTCCCTTATTTCCTAACCTTACTTAATGAATCAATTTTAACTTTTACATTCCCAACCCCTAGTTTTCTATTTAATTAAGGAGAGTCTAATTTGCTTTACTAAATAACGTGTTTATACTCCCTCTCTTCAATTTCCCTTCCAGACTTTTTTAATATACCCTCATCTGCTATTTCATTTTATTTGCCCATCCTCTCTCTCGAATACCCCTTCTCCAGCTAGACTAAAAAATAAAACTCCTCCATGCTGCATCTCTTTCTTTCTCTGTACCAGACAACAAACAAGTATTACTCACCACTTTTACTTCTCTTGTCTTGTTTTGCTAGTATTAGACAAAAAAAAATGAATGACTTTCCTCTCACCTCTCTACTCTGCCGAACTCACTGCACACAAAAGTGAAAATCTACACTTATCACTCATCTATCCCTTGTTTCTGACACAACCAGAGAAAAAAAAACTTCTCCCCACACTCATGTACAAACAACAGGAAAAAACCTATCCCTCTCTATCTCTCTCTCACTCTCTCACTCTCTCTCTCTCTCTCTACTCTCTCTCTCTCTCTTTTCTATATTAAAAAACAAAGAAAAACTGAACTCGTACACTCAGTCGTCTTTTCACTTCACGCAGTCGGAATCTAAAAAAACTGTACGATTTTGCCCTTCCCTCAAATTCTTCTATATATACTCCCTTACCCTCTACTATCTCTCCACACAATTCAAATTCTCAAAACTTTATATCCTCTAGATTCTCTCTCACATTTCACTAGAAGTTGTTACGGGAGCAGGAGCGGGAGGGTTTACGATGCGCGAGTCCAAGATTTATGTCCACATTCGCTTAACTATGTTCTTTTTTGTCATAATTTATAGTTCTGTAGCACAACATAGGAGCTAAATTAGTAATATCAGTAAAAAAAAATCAAAATTGGAAATGGGCCGAGGGTAGAAATCACTGGCGCAGGCGCCAGTCGTTTTTTCTACGCGCGGGCGCGGCTAAGAGGGAGGCACGCTGGAGCGCGGACAAGAGGGGGAGAGGGCGGTGCACCGTCAGAACGAGGAGCGCGTAGGCGCCGAGACGAGTGAGGCGTGAGTGGGGCTCTTTGGGAACTGGGACGGCACGGGCGCGGTAGGTAACTAGGACGGTGCGGGCGCGGCTGCAGTTGGTGGGACACATTTTTGGACTGTTTTTCCGACTTTATTACCTGGTTTAGACGTTCTGTAGATCTATTGTATGTTATTTTACCTATTCTACATGGTTTAATCAGTTTCTCTAAGTTTATGAATGTTTAAATGTTATTGATATTGAACTAGGGTAATAAGTATTCGTATGACCGGTATTGATAAACCTCGACCAGTCTTGACTAACTTTAAACATAGTATAACTAACTTTTATGGTAAATAGCAGATGGCGGGAAAGGGCAAAAGGTTCCTGGGTATGTTTGGTGGGGGTAAGGGTAGGAGCTCTTCTGAGCGAGGCGAGAGTTCATCACAGGCCCCTATGGGCCATCCTGACCCGGTTGCTGCAGAGAGGAGGCGTACGTAGTATGCCAATGCTTTGGCCAAGAGGCGTAGGAGGGACAAGCTTTTGCGCCAGCAGGAGGAGAGGAGGCGCGCAAAGTTGGAGAGGAGGAACTGGAGCAGTAACAGTAACAGATGGTGGATGCCGACTCGTTGGTCGGTGATGGGACGCTGGTCGTGCGTAGGGGTGTTCACGGTAAGGTTAACTGATATGCGGTTAACCGTATACTGGTTAACCGGGTAATATGGTTTTTAAAAATGTGACACCATTACCATTCCATTTACATCGGTTAACCGCATTCAGGTTAACTTTAGAGCGGTACGGTTCAGGTTAACCGAAACCAGGTGTAGATTTTTTTTATGTAAATAACCTTGTGTAATGATAACAAACTAGATAAAAGTGAGCAAATAAAAAATAATTAAAAAAACTAGAAAGCACCAAGCATTTCATATCATGTGTAAGCATTAGTCTTTAGTTTATATATGTAACATACAATACAAATATTGAATCCACCATTATACAATGCTCAATCATCTAATAAATTCATTATATAATATATAACCTGCACATTATAATCGCAATGACATGAAATAATCCAAGAATATAAGGCAAAATTAATTCACATAGATTTGAACAACATAATTTACAAGCTTCTTTATCAACTAAGTGATAGTAAAATACATCTCAAAAGATTTAACAAAACATAATTACAATATACACTATCTATAATGCTTACCTTGCCCTTCAATGCACTTAATATATTACGTCATATGTCATTTTTCTAGATTCTAGATTATCTTTGTTCAAGTTATCAAAATATAAGTTAAAGGATATACAAAAGACTAGCACATAGCAAATAATATTAAAATATCAAAACCAAAACTGAAGACTATATGTATATATAAAATATATAGTTATATATATATATAACCGGTTAACCACGGTATACAAGTTACATACCGTTACCTAAACCGCATATGTCTAATTATAACGGTATGGTTAACTGTCATAGACGGTACGGTATAAACAGGTTTCGGTACGGTACCGCGGTAACGGGTTTTTTTGGGCACCCCTAGTCGTGCGGGCCGATAGTCCTGCTTGGCCTGCACCTGCACAGAGTGGGATGACTGACACATCCTATCGCCAGCCTGACCATGATGACGAGGACCCAGATGAGCCAGGTTCTGAGGATGAGGGTAGACATATGCCCTTTAGATGCAGGTCCCCTTGAGAGGGTTTGGCAGAGGATTCGACGTAGATGCCAGCGCCAGATGTTTGGTTGCTAGGGCAGACTCCTGTGCCCGGAGGCCCCCAGGTTACGAATTTGATCCCTTGCTTCGGTGGTCACGTTGCGCTCGATGTGTGGCGGAGAGTAGTATGTTTCCCGTTTTTTAATAGAATTTATAAATTTTTAGTTTGTTTAGGAAATGTCACATAATATGACATTAATTTTAAATATTCAACAGGATAATGGATGCCTTAGCTTCAAGCCTAAGGTGTAGTTGTTGGATCTGTAGACTCTGTCTACGCTGAGGCACGGCGAGTCTTGAGTGGCGGTTGAGGCGAGCAGACTTGGGGCGATCAGGCAGGATTTACCGGATTGTAGGTTCCTGGACAAGAATCAGGTACCTTATAGAGCCCTCTGCGACACTTGTGGAGGTCTGTACATTATCGATCGGTAGGAGACGAAGGCCTACCTGTGGTACTTGGTGGGCAACACGCTGATGATCGACAAGGGCGGGGATCGTGTTATGCTCTACTCCTAGTGGTCCATCCGCGACCCGAGTACGTATGTACGCATGAGGGGCTGTGACTAGGGGTGTCAAAATCAGGTTTCGGGTCGGGTTGAGCTCAACTCGAACCTGACCCGAAAATAGATTAGGTCAACCCGAACCCGACCCGAACCCGGAGTGGGTTATATTTCTTCAACCCGAACCCGACCCATTTTTTCAAAATTTTATTTTATTTTTTTAATTTTGGATTTTTAATAAATAAATATAATACTTTAATATTAATTAATTATTATGTACTATATTTAATCATAAATCACTGATTAAATATTTATTTTAGTCATAAATAATCATTAAACACTAATTTAATTCATTAAATATAACATATTTATATTTTTAATTAAATTTTTTTCAGGTTACAGGTTAGCGGGTTCAACTCGGACCCGAAGCGGGTTTCAATGATCCAATCCGAACCCAACCCGAAAATCTTTTCGGGTCAAAAATCTCAACCCGAACCGGCTTTTTACGGGTCACTTCCGGGTTGGGTTTCAGGTTCGGGTCAAGATTGACATCGTTAGCTGCGACGTTGGCATACCTCTACCGACAGCTCGGCATTGCTTCCCAAACGAATACATGTCAGCTGACTGGTTGGCTGACGTTGTTTCAAGTAAGAACATTATAATGAGCGTACGAGTTCAGTATTTTAAAGTAATTGTCTGGGGGTCTTGTTTAATGGTTACATATGATTGCCACAGTGCTAGATATACAATTACTTCCCCATGTTCTGGAGCAGCTTGAAGAGTGGGATGACACCTCCCCGGCGGTGGTGAAGTGGCCCCGTAACACAAAGAATGTGATGGATGATGAGAGGTTGCGTTACGTGAGGGGACGGCTAGACACAATGTCCTCCACTAAGGTCTAGTTGGTTAGCAGTTGTGGTTGTAAGAAGTTGTTTTGTGTCGTATCATCAAACATTGCTTACAATTTTAATTTGTTGATTGCTTTTTACTTAAACGAAATGTAGGTTGATTGGTTGCCTTTCGGCTTTGATGGTACTACCATATCAGACGGACGCTCCCGGTGGTATGACACCTTGTAGTTCATGGACGTTATCGAGCAGTATATGCCTGAGCGGTGTCTACGACAGTTTGGATTCGTCTAGACCATCCCTCTTGAGCCTATCAGACCGACCACCCATTATAGACCCCGACATGACAAGACGTACTGGGCCACATACGACTACAGGACATTCGTGTGGAACAATCCAACCAGGCCCACCAGGTGGAGGTTTCCTCTGACGCGTGCACATCTGCCATAGGACATGGATCGGGGCTACATTCACTGGTTTCAGCGTCGTTCCCACCCTCGGGTGCGTCCCCTTGGTGCGGATGGTGGCCCTAGTACGTGGCGGGAGGATCAGCTCCAGGTTTTTAATTTTTCTAATTGAATTGTTTTGTTGTTTCAAATTGTTTTTAATTACTAACGTGAAATTTCTATTTACTACAATATTGAGATGATTGAGCTCCGATAATCATGAGCCTTGCACCGGAGAACAATCAGAGCTGGCCCGACAGTGTGGCCCCCTAGATTGCTGATAGGATGAAAATGGCCTTCGACTTAGCCCGGCTTCATGTCAGTACCACCCCAGCATCGCCTACCCGTTATAGAAACGAGAACCAGGCTCTTACTTGCATGGAGGGTACATCATGGGGCATCACACTAGAGGGCTTAGGCCTAGATGAGAGGGTATGCACCGTATGTACATGGATGTTACACATTGCTTTGGGGTGATGGGGACGTGGTGATGAGATGTGGGGATGTGGTGAGGGGGGGGGAGGTCATGGTGATGGGAAGGAGGTCGTGGGGGTGGGTATGGGTATTAGACTGTTTAGTTTTTTTGTTATTTGAACCTTGCTTTTTTGTATGGATGATTAAACTTTGTGGTGAGTGTATGTATAATATTTGTTTATCTAATTTTCAAGTAATTCATTCTTGTTTATGTCATTCGGATGTCGATTCCTGTTACAATTCATGTAAACCATTATTCCACAGTCACACAGTAAGGGGGACGGTTCCAACGAGGTCCGGGTTGGGCAGTGATCGATACAGACATTCAATATCCAAGAAGGGTTAACCAACTTACATCATCATTAAATCACGTTGTGCAATGACATTTTGATAACCTTCAGCTGCATGTCTATTCGATCATCTACCTTAGGATGGAATAAGATGTATACAACTACTCGGTTGCCAACATAAAAACCAATGCAGATGTACGCCTAATGATCCGGAACTATTTAGACCTTGAAGAAATCATGGAAAGGATTAAAATTCTCGTCAAGTACGAGAATGATTTAGACTTCAAAGACCTCACCGTGATACGATGGTGGAAATAATAGACAATTTCGATAATTTCAAATAGATTCTTCTTCAATGGAGTGAAATTGGTAGAAATGATAGACAATTTTGATAATTTCAAATAGATTCTTCTTCAACGGACATGAGATTGGTGGAATTGATAGACAATTTTGATAATTTCAAATAGATTTTTCTTTAACGGACATGAAATTGGTGGAAATAATAGACAATTTCGATAATTTAAAATAGATTCTTCTTCAACGGACGTGAAATTGGTGGAAATTAATGATAGACAATTTCGATAATTTCAAATAGATTCTTCTTCAATGGACGTGAAATTGGTGGAAATGATAGACAATTTCTATAATTTCAAATAGATTCTTCTTCAACATACGTGAAATTGGTAGAAATGATAAACAATTTTGATAATTTCAAATAGATTCTTCTTCAATGGACTTGAAATTGGTGGAAATGATAGACAATTTCGATAAATTCAAATAGACTCTTCTTCAATGGACATGAAATTGGTGGAAATGATAGACATTTCGATAATTTCAAATAGATTAACTGTGAAATTAGCGGAAATGATAGAAAATTTCAATAATTTCACATAGATTCTTCTTCAATGGACATGAAATTGATATGATGGACAATTTTGATAATTTCAAATAGATTCTTCTTCAACGGACGTGAAATTGGTGGAAATGATAGACAATTTTGATAATTTCAAATAGATTCTTCTTCAACGGACGTGAAATTGGTAGACATGATCAACAATTTTGATAATTTCAAATAGATTCTTCTTCAATGGACGTGAAATTGGTGGAAATGATAGACAATTTCGATAATTTCAAATAGATTCTTTTTCAATGGATGTGAAATTTGTAGAAATGTTAGACAATTTTGATAATTTCAAATAGATTCTTTTTCAATGGACGTGAAATTGGTAGAAATGATAGACAATTTCGATAATTTCAAATAGATTCTATCTGTTTTCCGATTATGTTCAATTGATGAAGCAACATTTTTCTTTCTATAGTTAGGTATAGAGGATGTGGATGTGATTCATTAAGGTGAAAGTGTTTGCCTTCAATGAATCTGTGTATGCTGTTGAAAGTAGTGTCCAGAGATCTAGTGGATGCGTGTAGCCAATAGGGTTGTCAATCTTGACACGAACCCGAAATCTGACCAGAAACCGACATGCTAAAACACAGGTTTCGGTTACAATTTTCAACCCGAAAACATTTTTGGGTCGGGTTTGGGTTGGGTTGCTAAAAACCTGGGTCAGTTTTGGGTTTGATCTGTCAACCCAATTTCAACCCGCAACCCAAAAACATTATAAAATAAAGGAAATATATATATATATATATTTATAGTTGTGCGACATAACCCTAAACATATCAATCATGTAATCATTTATTTTTGATGGTTTTATATGTTATGTTATATTATCTTGGTGATTTTGTGTAAAATTTATATTGATAGTACAATATTTCAATTTTGGGTTGATTTCGGGTCAATTTCGTGTCAATTTGGGTTGATTTCATATTGATTTCGGGTCATTGGGTCAGTTTCGGGTTGGCAGGTCGGGTTCAGGTTGACAAATCACAACCCGTTTTAGGTTCGGGTTGGTTTCGGGTTGGGGTGAACCATGAGCAGGTCGGGTTCGGGTTGAAGTCAACCCAACCCAAAACCCGAAATTGACAACCCTAGTAGCCAACACTTTAAAGCGGAGTGCACGCTATCCACCCTACACATGAGTACATCATTAGTTACAAAGAAATGGGACAACCGTAGAAATAAACGAAAAAATATATTGATAATTTAACTTGAACAAACTTGTTGGTGGATGTGTTGCCGAAATGCATGACATACTTGACCAACGCCTCACAAAACTTCTCGCGTTGACTTAGCCATGTGGTATTCAAATACACCACGAAGGGATGTTTTGCTCCGTACGATTGTACCAATTTTCCGTATAATTCTTAAAACACTTGGATGATAGGGGCGTAAACAAGCCTCTTCTAGCGATACACTACTGAGTCAGCTGCAGCTGTGTCAATCTTCAAGATCTTCATCGCTTTCACAACCACGTTCCTGAAGATGTGCCACCAACATAGAAGATGCGGGACAGAAGGAAATACCACTGAAAGGGATTTCACTATTGCCTTCTCATTGTCCGTGACAAAAACATAGGGGAGGCAGGTCAACAATTTCATCAGCAGCTGAAGCATCCAAGTGTATGCGGACTCGTCCTCTCTGACTGCAAAATAAAACGCTATACTGAAGTTCTTTCTGCACAAAGTCACTCCGACAAACTCCACTAGCGGCATCTTGTACAGGTTTGTCTTGCAAGTGCTATCAATCAGCACCACATACAGGAACATCTTAGTAAGCGTGAGCGAATAAGGGTGCGTGAACAAGATAAGGCCCAACCTGGAGTTATCCCCTGTAAAAATACGTTAGCCAATACAAATCATCCATGACATGAACATCCAGATAAACAAGCACCAAATGCAAATGTGCGAACACTTATTCGCGTCTTTCTCCGACCACCAACTATAATTACGTTCATCCAACGAGTGCATGAAGGATGCTACATCAGTATGCCCGCCATGGTCTTCCCTTCTGAATTTTGCAACCAGATTATGATTCGATGTTTTATCGGTCGTGCTTTAAGGGTTCTTGTCATACAAGGCCCACAACTGCCTTGGCGTAACTCTGCTCCTATGCTTACTTCTCAAAATTTCTCTTTCATCCATGCTAAATCGAGGGCGCACGAAGTGTGATTGCAGATTACTAGCCAACTTATGGTCATGCATCGACTGAATTACCAAGATAGACCACCCTACAGTCCCGCATTGCAGATGCTTAAGCAGAACGGGCAGTTACATTCTTCGTGGTGCGCCGCCATGTTTGACTAGATGAGCACGATTCGCCTTTACGCGGCCTACTCTTACCGTACTTCTCACACATCAATATTAACTCATCGTCGTCCCTAGCAGTCTATCTGATTAAAAATGTTATTTCTGGCGATGCGAATTGCATGGGTGACAGCCTCCTCTCATCCGCAAATATTAGCTCGTACTAACCAGATGACTTCGTGTCTATATTAACTAATTCATCATCCAATTCACCATCATTCTCATCCTAAGCAGAAACAATCAATACTTTCGTTCAGTCATGTGATACTACTCATAAACGGAAAACTACGTACTTAAGAAAAAATAACTCATATATCAAACTAATTATCAAAAAAGTAGATGATAACAAAGTAGACAAAAAGGCGAACACGTTGACGCAAACGGATCGACAAACGGACAAATAACAAAGAAGATAGTAGCAATTTTAAGACTGGAATCCTGCTCCAGCGTCGGTAAGGAAGCACTGACACCGGCGCCGGTAAATAACAAATGACGCGGGCACCGATAATAAACGAGGCACACGGGCGCCGGTAGTAAACGGGGCGCACGGGCGCTGTCTGTGACAAGCCGGTGGCGGCGATCGATGTCGTCTGCTACTCTGGAATCCTTTTTGGCTTTTTTGAATAGTTTTTAACAAATTTGCCTACATTAGCACCTAAATGTAACAAAAAAACAGGAAAAAATACCTCATAATGGGCCCCCTTGTGAGCTTGTCCTTGGGGTTAAGTTAACATCATCTGCATAACATCGTTGATCTCCGGATCGTCACCTTCATTTTTTCCTCCATCTTTTGTTACTCTTCTTACTAAAAAATTCTTCAAGCCTTTCAAAACCATTCCTCTTTTTCCCTCTTTAACTATAAGATTTCTGAATTTGAATATGATTTCATAACGTATTCAACCTCCTTATATAATGAAATTTTGGGTGCTTCTCATAATATGTCACAGTTGTGGGTGAATAAGGTAATTTTAAGAAAGTATGAAGCATCGGTCATTTTCCGACTAAGTAAATTGGAATTCCAACTGCGCGAAGTGACCCTCCTTTTTTTGAAAGGAAAACAAATTTGAAAACAAGGGGCATGTCGTTCCGTACTTCTTTCAGCCACTTGATGACATCATCACTGATGTCAGCCGCTGATGTCAGTGCTAACATCAGCAAATTCGGCCTTATTATCATTTTTTTATTATTTTCTTTCTCCTTTTCTTATTTATCAAATTATTAATTTAATTACTTGTTCTAACTAGTGTCTAATTCATATGGTATTATAATATGTTACTATTATATGTTTTTATAAATAAATTTTATAATATGATTTATGGTAATTTAATTATAATTAAGTTTAGAGTATATGGGTATCTGACAAATACTCGTTATTATTATTTTAGGCTCTAAATTTGTGGATGAACAGTAGTCGATTTCATAGTCAATAGTGGGGTGAGTTGTCACCCAGATACCAGGTAAGTTACTATGTTCGCTATTTTCGCTAATTTTTATTAAAGTTATAATAATGAATTTTCACGTGGATGTGAATTTTGTGTGACCATTGTTTGAGATTGAACTATTGAGTGTTAATGATAATTGCATTTTCTTATATGAGTGAATTACTTTGTAATAGATATCGTGATTCTTGGAATATCTTTCTAAAAGAGATTGATGGAAAATTGTTATGAGATTATTTATGGGATCATATATAAAAAGGAATTATGTAATGTCATGATTGATGACCCAGTTATTTTATGGTTGTATAAGTGGGTTTGATTGATTAAATGTGAATAATGATAATTGTAAAGAATATTAAAGAGGAGGAAACCATGGTGCATGTGGGCCGTATTAGGACACATGAATGAGACGCTAAATACGGGTCACATTAGGATGCATAAGTTTGAGATATTGTGGGCTGCACTAGGACACAGTTAGCCCTAGAGCTTCTCCTTAGTCTTTGAACTATTGGGGGGTGCACACTTATGGATTTAGTGGCGAGGTTGGATTCCCGGCTGTGTGCTGAGGTCCGGGTTACAGCTGCGCGTTGTACCCGAAAGTGAGAAAGATTGTTTTGTCCTGGCTGCGTTTGGGACAAGGAAGATAATTAAAATAATTTGGCTGACTACGAACCAAACATGAAATATTATATAATGATTATTTTACTATTGTGTGATGATATTGCTGAAATGTCTTGTATGCTGGTGCGTTGTTATATGTTATAATGTTAAATTGTTTTCAAAGAGAAATGTTTTTTACGAAGTGAAAGTGGTAACTTACTCGATTTCCTGACTTTCTAGTGGCTTTTTCTGTGTTTGTTTGGATTTCTACCATAGGTTCTCGTGGAATTTACGGGGTGGGACAACGTCTTCACTAGCTTTAGTAATACATATAGTTTTATTTAAAACTTTCGACTCTTGTGTTATTTGAGAGACTCATAATGTTATCGGATTTTTTTCTTATCAATAATAATAATTTGGATGATTTAAGTAATAGTATGAGCCTTAGCACTAGTTGTGTTGTGTGGGTGTGGCAGTAATACCCCGGATTTAGGTTTTGATTCCGCTGTTTTACTATATTAAACCTGAATTCTTAAGTGATTGACATAATAAAATGGTAGAAAATCTGAGGTGTTACAAAGTGGCATCAGTCATCAGAGCTTAACCGACTAGAAAATCGGTTAAGAAAGATTAAAAATGACATATATGGTCTTAGGATTAAAAATTGGACAAGCCGTCTTCTGGGGGAATATATATATATAGTATGTGTTGTGGATTGAATCTTTTATACTTGAGATGTTGAAGTATTGATTGAGGTATATCTTGCCTTAAAGGCATAAGTAATGATTATGAATATAAGTAAGAGTTGACTGATGAATGTGTTAAGAGCCTACCGCTCAAGTGAGCTTGTTCTGAATTTTGTGATTTGGTGAAAATTCCATATTCTTAAATACTTATGATGAAATGTAGATGATTGACACTCCTTAGTGAGTTATATTTACTTGGGGAATTATAGGAAATTATATCTGAATAAATTATAGTCCTATGGTTGGGAATTGCGGTGCGAGTTCTAGTAATTCAAAACCTTACAGAGTAGCCCCTCACCTTTACTACACCAGAAGGAGAGCTAGACAAATCAGAATTGCCGCCAATCAAACTTCCGAGCAGTAGATAGCTGAGATGAGTCAGATGATGATGACTTTGGGGAATCTTGTTCAAGCCCAGGTTCGGGCCCAAGTGCAAGCTCAAGCCCAGGCGCAGAATGAAGCACAATGCCTTGAGATGAGCTATGCAAAGTAGATGGCTAATATAAATCCCATTCATTACAAAGGTGAAGAAGACCCAGTGATCTTCGAGGAATGGCTTGATGAGATGGACCGAGTTTTGGACATGATGCATTGCCCTACGGACTGAAGGGTGACTTGTGTTGTATTTTACCTAAATAGTGAAGCAGCTAGATTGTGGACCACCGAGAAAAATGCTCTGCTTGCCCACTCCTAACTTCAATGAGGAGGCACTGAAGAATGCTCTACAGAGGCACTTTTACCCTACTCATGTGAAGAGAGTGAGAAGAAGAAGGAGTTCCTCAATTGAAATACCCCTAACTTAATTAGGGTGATTAAATTACTCTAATATGATATTTGATGGCCTATTAGTGCCTAAAGAATTTTGGTAAAGAAAATAAATCCAAAAGAAAAGAGAAAACGTTTAAAAAGCGAAAAACGTAAAAATGAGCGTTATGTGACCATAGGAGGAATACGACCTTGACAAGGGTCTTAGATGGATTTCCAAGGCTTAATAATGCCTAAATAAAATACGGGAACAATTCCCGATGAAAACCGATCCATAAAATGAATTAAAAACGCTAATAAAGCTTTAGCGCACGTTTTTCGAGAAAACCCGAAAACATGACTTTAAGTGGTCAAACGGACCCGTAAAAATTATAGTCAAAAAAATAACTATAATTAAACATTAATGGAAGCTTAAGAACGATAAAATTAAATAAATAAACAAGAAAATTTCGGAAAACGGGCTCCGGTAAGTGAATAGTACAAAAACGAGAACTTGTGGGCTGTTAACATAATAAAACTAAAATGACTTCCCCACTTGCAAATAAAAATCAGAAAACCCATGTGTGGGGATGTGGGTCACGATTCCCTCCCTCTTTTTATTTGCTACTAGTCACTAGAAGACAAAAAGAACAAGTAAAAAAGTAACAAACCAAAAAGCAAATATACACCTCACTTCTCCCTCTCTCTCTCTTCTATTTTTCTGATTTTTCCCATTCCTTCCCCTCTTCCAGCGTGAGCCACCCTCTCTCTCTTCTCCCTTTGATTTTCTTCTTCTTCCTCACGCCAAAGGAGAGCTTCCATGGCTACTCCACCATTCCTTTGCTTGCCCAAGCTCCATCCAAGCTCCAAATGCAAAATAAATTACATATTTGAACTCCTCTCACCAAGCTCTACATTTATCTCTTTCAAAACCCAAAAATGATGAACTTAATCTCCATGGGTTTAGCCCATTTGAAGAGAAAATGGCACCATCTTGAAGCTTGGAGGCTTCTCTTTCCATTAAGGTAAAAGTTTCGAAGAAAAACCTCATTTTTCTCCACTCACTTGTGCTGGCTGATTTTGCCCTCTTTGATACCTTGTTTTATTCTTGTTTTGGATCTTTGTTTCAACCTTCCAATGGTGGTGGAACTCCCTCTTGATTCAAGGGTTAAAACCCCTCATAAAACTCCAAAGGTAAAAACCTAGTTTTTGTGCTTTAAGCCCTTTCATTGAATTAGAATTTTTCTTAAGGGTTTAGAAGTTTAATTGTATCCATTTTGTGTTCTTTGGATGTTGGGATGGAGTTTGGCAACTCCATTGCCCACTTGACCGAAAATGGGGAGAAGGAAGAGGAAGAGGAGAATTGAAAAGAAACTTGGAAGATTAAGGTAAAAAGCTTACCTTAATACTTATTTTGATGTTTTAGAATTTGGGATGGGTTAAATTAATTAATGAACCCAAAGTATGTAAGAGAAATGTGTTTGGTTGAAGTTAGAGAGAATTTGTGAACTTGTTGATTGAATTATTATTTGAGGGCCTTGAAGCCAAGAGATTTGAGATCTATGTTCATATTGATGTTTGGTGAATTTTTGATTGAACTAATGTGCTGGTAGGACCCTTTGAAGGGTGTGGTTAGTTTTGGATGAATTTAGGTGATAAATGATGAATTGGGAGATGTTAGAATTATAGGTAAGTTATGGCAAAATTTTGATTGGAATTATGGTGTTTTAAAAGATGTCATGAGTGAGGAGTGACCTAGGGTTAACTAGGTGTATGTAGGGATTGATTTGGTTGAAGTAAACACCCATAGAGGGTGAGTGAAGGCTTGTAAATGATAGAAGAAAAATCTGTAGCAAAACAGTGTTTTAGTTCCTTGAATTTTAGAAAAGAGTTAGTGTGCATAACCTTGGAAATGAATGATGAACTTGGGTATAGTTGATTGCAAATGCTTGAGAAGGTTTTGGATTGGTAAAATTGAGTTGAGAATGTGGTAAACCATCTAGAGGAAGGTTGGGAAATGCACATGAGTGCAAGTGTAAAAATATGAGGGAGGAAACTTGTAGAAATTAAGCAAGGATTGGGTAAAGGATTCGAGTAATGATTTGAGGAGGGTTTTAGAGCATGATAAGGAGTGTTTTAGGGTGTTAAACATGTGAAATGATTAGGAAAAGATTGGGTGAGAATAGAGTTGAAACGAAGTCAAAATGAGTAGTTAAACACATTAAAAAATTGGATTTGTCTCGGACCGCCCCTGTGGGGAGGTCTAGTTGAAATTTCCGGACAGGGTGGTTTCTGTCTCGGACCGCCCCAGGGGACCGCCCCACTGGGGAGGTCCGGTCAAAAAAAAAGAAAAAAAATATGGGCTTAAGTAGTAGTAAACCATAGGGAGAATAATGATGGTAAGGAAAAAAAAATAATATGCACATAAGAACCTACGATTAACGGGGGGTTAAATTACGGGAGTATTAATTGTTACATACCGTAGTACTTGTTATTAATAGAAACACTTAAAATGTCATCAGTGAATCACGTGTGAATCGAGGAACATAGAGTGACGTGGTAAAGTAGCCCATGGTGAAAGGTATGATTTTCTCATGCCCCGTATGCTAACGGTGTTACTCTGATTTGTGTGCTTGTATGTTTGTGTGATCACCTAAACAAGATAAATGCACGAATTGGATTGTTTGCACTATCTTGTGCTTGAATTGTATTGTTCCTTGTTGAACTGTTCATTGAATATGAAGTTCGTATAATTCATGAAATGTGTGAATGTGAATGAAGTGCTTGGATGCGAATGTATACTGTAGTTCGACTCATAGTTGAGTTTTGTTTGACTACAGACTCGAAGAAAGAGTCAAGTTGCGAATTAATGAAAACGTGGTAACTCACTAAAACTATTGAACCGAGAAACGCTAACGTAAACCTATGAACTCACTAGAATGTGAGAGAGCGTACGAGATTAGTAAACTCACAATAACGGTTAGAGAACCGAATTGATGTAATCCACAAAACAATTAATGGTGGAAGTATATAAGGACTTCTATTTAGAGGATCAATGATTGTCAAGACATGAACCTTGAGAGAAGTAAAAAATAGTAAGGGATCACCAAACCCCTTAGAATAATAGTCGACCACAATGAGAGGATCCGGCTAAAATGAACAATGTCACGAACATGAGAGTATTCGATAAGTTGGGTAAAACCTTAAATATGTGAATACTAGATATTGAGAATTCCCTAAGCTAATGGAGGATATCAAGAGAGATACTTCTAGGCTAATCCATGAGATTGTAAAATAACTCCGAGAGAGGAGTTTTGGGAATTTGAGTAGTCTGGTAGAGAACCGGACATTTGAGAATTTGAGGAGCTAAGTGTATAGCCCCGTTGTATTTGTAAGCCGGTGGTGAGTCTGTGTTGTGTATGACTCTGCCCGGAGGTCATGGGTAATGACTTAAAATATACCTTTGAGCATTTAATTTGAGAATTGATTGAGAAGTTGCATTGAGAATTCGAGTATTGTGAATTGAGTTGAAACTTGAGAGATTTGAGAAATTGAGTTGAGTAGAGAATTGAGTAGAGTATTGTAGAACTTGAATTGAGATTGAGAGTAAGAGACTTTGAGTAAGAGTAACCCAAGAGAATGGGTAGATAATGAATAAGGAACCAAGGTATTGTGAGGTAGTAACCCTCAAGACCTAAGAGTAAATATGTTATGACTAACAAACTTGTGGTTGGTTATTCTTGTATTCCTTATTTGAATACTTTGTATGTGAGCATGTTGTTTGAATTAAAATGAACCACATGTTCTCGACCAAAGTAGTCGGCGTACCCCGTTAGCACGCGGGGTATGCGAATTTCATATGCAGCAATTTGCTGAGCCCCTAGGGGCACCGTTTTTATTTTCTAGGTACTTGAAGCTGAACACCGTTCGAGAGTAGGGGGGGTTGCTACATGAGCGTGGGTAGATAATTAATAAAATTTGTATTGACTTGTAATTGTAGATGTGGAATTGTATGACTGATTTGTTATCGGCAACTTGATGATTGTAGAAACTCGGTATAGTAGTGAATGAATATTGTATTGGTATATTATGGAATTGAAGGTGTATTTGGTTTGAGATTTGATTAAAGAATTGGATGTATTGTTGGTATAGTATACTCGGTATATTCATCATAAGACCGATACTGTAATGTGGATGGGTTGTATTGAATTTGGTTGGCCACGTGGGTGACTAACGACATTGTATCACCCCCGGTTGTATTGGAATTCTGCTGCTTGTGTTAAAACCCATAGTTTCGCTGCATTTTATTTCGTCACAAGTGGCCTTATATTATTGTATTTTGGATTCAGGACGTGGGAGTCCTTTTGATTAAAGACGAGGACGAAGGAGTCTTTTCCCCTCTTATTTTCATTTATGGTGAGAACTATTTTTTTTCTAAACCATTAATTCCTTAATTCCCTTAATCAGTAATTCCCACTTATTGATCACGTTCTCTTCCACGCATCTTTTCCCGTTCAGTTTGAAACTGGAGACGCTCCTCCTCTCTTCTCTTCTATGCTCTCTCTCTCAAAAGTTACGTTCAGTTCAAACCTCTCAAGTTTCTTGCTGACTGTGACTCTGCAATTCGAGTTCTGCTGTGGATTCCTTCTCCGTCGTGAATTTCGGTTCAGGCTAAGGTAAAATGTCAGATTATCGCCCTCCAATTCTTCAGTTTCGGAGACCTTCTCCTTTCTGATTCTGCTTCTGTAATATGATTAGGAATCAAATTGTGTTCCATCTCCTCGTCAATTCTTCTACTGTTGGCCTTCTCTGCGTTTCATGGTCGAATGCAGGTATGGATCGTGGTTTTGTTGCGAGGCAGTATTCTGATTTGAGGGTTCAAAGTTCTGAATTCGGTTTGTCTCTGCGAATGTATTGTTCAGTGTTTTGGAACTGCATTTGGTCTGCATTGCTGTGACGGTGTTGGTTGATTGTTTTGCTTCAGATTTGGGATTCTTCTGCTGTTGATTGAGGTAGGTGGCTTTCGGATTCGGCTAGTGTGTTAAGCCTTGGGGAGTTTCAGATTCTGGGTTCTAGATTGTGAATTGTCTTTGCGTTGTGTTTGAGGAACTTTCTGTTTAATTGCTGCTTTAACGTGTACAAACCCCCAAGATTGTTTTCTGCATATTGCTTCTAATTTGGTTGTGTTTGAGCCTCTGATTTGTGTACAATTCGTTTCTGAAAATTACATTTTATGATAAGTCCGAACGTCTGTCCGAGCATTGAAGTTCGGACAGACTCTGTTTGCGTTTAAATTTTCTGAAGTTTTAACCGTGTTCGGACTTCCGTCCGAGCTTTGATGTTCGGACGGGGTGCGAGGACGAGTCCGACTTACAAGTCTCGAATGGTGTCCGAACTTGTAAGTCCGGACAGAAGTTCGGACACCCTCTGCTGCTTCTTCTTATTTTGGTTCGACATGCGTCCGAACTTTGACATTCGGACACATGTCCGGATATTGCGCGTATCTGATTTCCGAAAAGCATCCGAACATCCGTCCGAGTTTCGATGTTCGGACATCTCTGTCTCTACCTCTGTTTTGAAGTTCGACTTGTGTCCGAACTTCTATACTCGAACACATGTTTGGACATTCGTCTGATTTTGGCCTTTAAGTCTCGACTTGCGTCCGAACGTTGATGTCCGGACACAAGTTCGGACATGGCACTGTTTACGCCCTAACTTGCTCGTTAAGCTCCGTTTTGACTTCCGTTTGAGGGGTTGGATTCCCTTTCTGATTTCCAAGCTATCTATATGCTTTGTGGTGCCTGTGATTCACATATTCTTAAATGTATTTAAGCTTATGTTTTGGGACCTAGTTATCTCTGTATCTGACCGTGGAAGACTGGTTTAGCTATCTCGTAGCGCGCTGCATAGGACGTCCTTCTTTCCACGGGTGGTATCCCCGTTTTGTTCACAGGTTTCCACCTGTTCTGCTCACGAGTGATGTTTCCTCGTTCTGTTCACGGATTGTATCCGTTCTGTCTGTTTGCTTTGATTGACTAGTGTCCCACTCTGTTTCTGACTCCGTTTGTTTGACTCTGTTTAGTCCTATTATGGTTGGACTTCTGCTTCTGATTTTCATTATTGAAATGTGGTTATCTTTCCGCCTTCTCTGATTTGTCAACATTTTATTAAATTTTTGAGCATGCTAGTTGATGATGTTGGTCATCTACTGGGCATAGTTGGATGCTCATTCCCCTACTCTTACTAACATTGCAGATTGATCAGCGAGGATCACCTGTTCAGCTTCTGGAGTTTTTGCTTATGTTATTTCGATTCTTTTGAGACATTCATATTAGCTTGTTGTAGTCTATGGGCCTTGATAGCGTTGACATCTATTTTTGACTTCTGCTTTGATAGTTACTTTGTATTTGAGCTTGAGAAAACTTTGTTACATTCGTTATACTATATATACAAGTATTTCGTTTGGGCCTTTACTCTGTTTATTTGTGCGCGATAGTTAGAGCCTTGCGTTATTAAGTAATAATACGCGGCGTGTAATGTCCCTAACTCCAAGGCCAGTGTTTGGGGGTATTACATTTAGTGGTATTAGAGCTCTAGGTTCTATTCTGATGGGAATCTAGCTTTAGTCAGTCAGTCGGTTGTCAGTATCTGTTCTCTGGAGTTTCAAGTCTGAATTGCTTGCTTTGTGGATTTTCAGAATGGCACCACGAAGAGCTCCAATTACTCCCCAGGGCGATGTCGCCGAGGCGGTCCAGTAGTTCATGACCCTGCTGCTGTAGACAGTTGCAGCTAGAGGAGCCCCTGGAGGAGGACCAGCTGGAGGAGCAGCTGGTGGTGCAGCCGGAGCTGGGGCTGCTGAGGTGGGAGGCCGGAATGTGAAGGCACTTCAGGAGTTCATGAAGCTGAAGCCTCCGTCGTTCGATGGGACAGGAGACCCAAGGAGGCCAGTCATGGTTGATTGAGGTAGAGGATCTACTTCGGTTCATGGGCTTCGAAGAGGAGCAGAAGGTCGACTTTGCTACTTTTCTGTTTAAGGCCGAGGCTAAGGAGTGGTGGAGGTCCGTGATGGGGAGGTTCCCACAGCCATGGACGTGGGACCAGTTTAGCGGGGAGTTCAATAAGCAGTTTTACCCCAACGTCTATAAGGACCAGTGCATCCTGGAGTATAATCGACTTCTCCAGAGCCAGGACATGAGTGTGGACGACTACATCAGAAAGTTTATCAGCCTGTCTAAGTTTGTTCCTGAGCCCGATGAGCATAGGAAGGCCAGGAAGTTCGAGAGCGGGTTGAGGCCAGAAATTCGCTCTACTATGATGCCGCTGCGTCACAAGACCTTCAGGGACGTTGCGGATGTCGCCCTGTTGGTGGAGGCCGATCTGAGGGGTCGCTAGTCTGGAGGGAAGGACCAGAAGAGGAAGCAGAGGTCCGATGAGGGCGACATGAGGGATCAATCTGCTTCTTAGAAGAATCAGTCTATTGGAGACCGATCTGGGGACCGTCAGAGCTAGAGAGATAGAGGTGGTTCTTCTTCTTCATCGTCTGTTCCTAAGTGTCAGGTTTGCGGCAAGTTCCATCGAGGTCGGGACTGCTACAATAAGTCTGGAGCTTGCTTCAAGTGTGGTTCCTTGGAGCACAGGATAGCTGACTGCCCTCAGGCCGAGAGGAGCAGAGGTAGCTCTGGAGGTAGGACTGGAGGGTCTATTTCCGAGTCCAGAGATCAAGACCGGGCTGGGCAGAAGAAGCCTCAGGGTCAGGCCAGAGTCTATGCGATGGCTGGAGAGAAAGACCGATCCACTGACAGAGTTGTCACAGGTATTCTCCAGCTGTCTTCTCGTTCTGTTTTCTGTTTGTTTGACTCTGGAGCCACCCACTCTTTTATTTCTGCTGAGTTGGTGGGTGAGCTAGGTTTGCCTGTAGTGCCCTTGGGTATTGAGTTGTGTGTGCATAGTTCGTTAGTTAGAGATTCTGCTATGCTTCTGAATTCTGTTTGTAAGAATAGTCCTGTGTTAGTCAGAGATAGGACTCTGTATGCTAACCTCATCCCTATGGAGATAAGCAATTTTGATGTGATTCTGGGTATGGATTGACTTGCTGCCTACCATGCCCATATTGATTGTGCCGCTTCGAGGGCTACGTTTGAGGAGCCGGGTAAGCCTCGTTTGTCTGTAGCGGAGAATGGAATCCCTTGCTTGCCGCTAGTTATTTCAGCCATGCAGGCATTTCACTATCTGAGGAAGGAATGCCAGGGATTTCTGTGCTACATCCCTGAGGTTCGCAAGGATGCGAAGTTGGAGGATAACCCAGTGGTCAGAGACTTTCCAGACGTGTTTGAGGATGATGTGCCTGGGCTTCCCCCTGTCAGAGAGGTGGAGTTCTCGATCGAGCTCGCACCTGAGACTCAGCCGATTTCTAAGGCCCCATACTGGATGGCGCTTGCTGAGCTTAAGGAGCTGAAGATCCAGTTGCAGGAGCTGTTGGATAAGGGCTTCCTACGCCCTAGTGTGTCTCCTTGGGGGCGCGCCCGTTCTGTTTTGTAAGAAGAAGATGGTAGCATGCGCTTATGCATTGACTACAGGGAGCTCAATTAAGCTACCATTAAGAATAGGTACCCTCTCCCACGCATTGATGACTTATTCGACCAGTTAGCTGGAGCTAGAGTGTTTTCGAAGATCGATCTGAGGTCCGGTTATCATCAGCTAAGGATTAAGGTAGACGATGTGCCTAAGTCCACCTTCAGGACTTGTTATGGACATTACGAGTTCCTAGTGATGCCATTCGGTCTAACGAATGCGCCTTCCGTATTTATGGATATGATGAACCGAGTCTTCTAGCCGTTCTTGGACCAGTTCGACGTGGTGTTTATCGATGATATATCGGTGTATTCAAAGAGTGCTGAGGAGCACGAGGAACATCTAAGGACCGTTCTCCAGACTCTGAGGGAGAAGGAGCTGTACGTGAAGCTGAAGAAGTGTGAGTTCTGGTTGGACCAAGTAGTATTCTTGGGTCATGTGATCTCCAAGGATGGTATCTCCGTGGACTCGGAGAAGATTAGAGCTATTACAGAGTGGGCCAGGCCCACTAATGTTGGTGAGATCCGTAGCTTCCTTGGACTAGCGGGCTACTATCGTTAGTTTATGAAGGGCTTCTCAAAGTTGGTGATTCTGTTGACTCGCCTACTACAGAAGGAGATGAAGTTTGAGTGGAGCGACGCCTGTGACAGTGCTTTCAGGAGTTGAAGAAGAGATTGACGTATGCACCGATTCTGACGCTTCCAGAGGGGACCGAGGGTCTAGAGGTGTTCTGTGATGCATCCCATAAAAGACTTGGGTGTGTTCTGATGCAGCAAGGGAAGGTGGTTGCGTATGGTTCCCGTCAGCTTAAGCCATACGAGAAGAACTACCCGACCCACGACCTGGAGTTGGCTGCTGTGGTGTTCGCTTTGAAGATCTAGAGACACTACCTGTATGGAGCTTCGTGCAAAGTATATACGGACCACAAGAGCCTCAAGTACTTGTTCACTCAGAACGAGTTGAACTTGAGGCAGAGGAGGTGGCTGAAGTTGTTGCACGATTATGATTTGGAGATCCTCTACTATCCTAGTAGAGTGAATGTGGTTGCTGATGCGCTCAGTAGGAGGGGTCCGTCTGGAGCTATTTGTGCTTTGTTTGGTGTGCAGAGGTCTGCCCACGAGTTACAGCATATGGGTATTTGGGTCGTCTGTCCAGAGAGGTCTGGGTTGTTGGCAGCGTTGCAGATTCAACCTACCTTGATCGACCGGATCAAGGCCAGTCAGGAGCTCGACGTTAGGTTGAGTAAGATTATAGAGGATTATCTGCTGGTCAGGAGTCCGAGTTTCGGGTTTCAGAGGATGGCTGTCTGAGATTCAGAGAGACGTGTGTGTGTGCCTGCAGATGATGCTCTGAGGCAGGAGATTATGCAGGAGGCTCATGGAGCCCTGTACTCGGTACACCCAGGAGGTGTGAAGATGTACCGGGACCTTTGAGAGACATTCTGGTGGAGCAATATGAAGAGGGACATATCTAACTTTGTATCCAGATGTCGGACCTGTCAGTAGGTCAAAGCCGAGCATCAGAGACCAGCTGGTCTACTTCAGCCTCTTCCAGTTCCGGAGTGGAAGTGGGAGAGCGTGGGCATGGACTTCGTCATGGGACTGCTTAAGACTCCGAGAGAGGGTTCGATGCAGTTTGGGTGATTGTGGACAGACTCACAAAGAGTGCTCATTTCTTGCCGGTCAGGAAGACCTTCAGTTTGCATCGCCTGGCGCAGTTGTATCTCGATGAGATAGTGCGTTTGCATGGGGTCCCAGCTTCGATTGTGTCTAACAGAGACCCGCACTTCGTATCTAGATTCTGGCAGAGTTTGCATCAGGCTATGGGGACGAGATTGCCGTTCAGCTCAGCCTATCACCCGCAGCCAGATGGACAGACAGAGAGGACAAATTAGGTTCTGGAGGACATGCTCAGAGCATGTGTGCTTGACTTTGGAGGCAGTTGGTACCAGTACGTGGCATTGATCGAAGTTTGCTTATAATAACAGTTTCCATCCACATCGGGATGGCCTCGTTTGAGGCTCTGTATGGTAGGAGGTGCAAATCACTCATCTGTTGGGATGATCTGAAGGAGAGAGCGGTTGTCGGTCTAGACTTGGTTGAAGATGCTGTGGTAAGATTCAGTCCATCAGAGAGTGTCTGCTTGTGGCTCAGAGTCGTCAGAAGAGTTACGCCGACCAAAGGAGACGACCTCTAGAGTTTGAGGTAGGTGACCACGTGTATCTGAAAGTTTCCCCAGTCCGTGGAGTCGTGCGGTTTGGGAAGAGAGGCAAGCTTAGCCCTCGCTTCGTTGGCCCTTTTGAGATCCTGGAGAGGATCGGACCGGTTGCCTACCGTCTGGCCTTGCCTCCGTCATTAGCAGCAGTGCATAGTGTGTTTCATGTTTCCATGCTGAGGAAATATGTTCCGGATCCGTCGCATGTAATTGATTTTGGTCCGCTTCAGTGAGAGAGGACTTCACTTTTGAAGCAGTGCCTTCGAGGATCCTAGCCAGAGATGTCCGTAAGCTCTGGAGTAAGACCATGCCTTTGGTCAAAGTTCAGTGGTCGGGTCAATCTGAAGAGGAGGCGACCTGGGAAGTGGAAAGTGAAGTGCTCTCTAAGTTTCCCGCCCTCTTCAAGGTAGTACGTTTATTTTCGTGGACGAAATTCTTTTAGGGGGAGGAGATGTTATAACCCATAGTTTCGCTGCATTTTATTTGGTCACAAGTGGCCTTATATTATTGTATTTTGGATTCAGGACGTGGGAGTCCTTTTGGTTAAAGAGGACGAAGGAGTCTTTTCCCCTCTTATTTTCATTTATGGTGAGAACTAACTTTTTTCTAAACCATTAATTCTTTAATTCCCTTAATCAGTAATTCCCACTTACTGATCACGTTCTCTTCCACGCATCTTTTTTGAAATACCCCGAATAATTAACAGTTTAAATTCGTGAAGGTTAAATTAAATTATGAGTAACCATTGTGATCATACAAAAAAATACATATATACATAGTAAATAATAATAACATCGTATGTGCGTATCGGTACGTGTTACGCAAAAATAAGCTCATATGAATGCACACTTCTAAACCGAAAACGCGAATATAGTCGCTCATACAATATGCACGTGTATATATATACGACCAATGTTATATATAAGTAACAACATGACGTATTAATACCGTCACATACACATATACATATGTAACGTTACGAAAATTACAATGTGACATAATAATATAGTTAGATGCATAGTTATATATATAACTAAGTCGCGACATATTATATAGTCGCACACATATACTAATGGGCGTGTATACAAAAAAAAAATAGAAGAGAAAAGAGCTAGTGCGCTCCCGCCGGGGTTCGAACCCGATACCTCTTGTACCCTTCTCGAACGCCTTAACCGGATGTGCTATGCTCAAATTCGGTAACAAATGCCAACTAACTAAACTAGTATCGTGACCACTGTAGTAAATGAAAATAACAAAAGAAAATCCCTCCGCTGATTCTTTCTCAGGCGTGCGATCATCAAGCCAAAGTCATCAGAATTTGTTCTCCACTATTCTATATTCGCGGACTCTTATACCATGTCCCCTGCATGCCAATCACCCCCTGTTGAACACGAGAATTCCCACACCCATTGCACCAGAGCCTCACCTTTTCTACATATGTGGAGATCATCGGTTATCAAGCCCACTCCATCCCTTTTCAGTTCTGCGCAAGGTAAACCCCCAACACAAATCTTCTTCATTTCTGTTTTCTTCTCTCTCGGTGAGTTTCTGTCCGAAACTCCCTGCTCAAGTCCCTCTAGTCTTCTACATCTATTCTTCATGGAACCTGCCTACAACTGGACTCCCAAAAGCTTGCCAAATCCTTCTGTAATCTGCGGCATTTCCTCTTGAAAATCAGACAAGCAAGACTACTCCAGAAACATTAGCACCCTGGTTGGAACATTAGCTCAAAGTAAGCCAATGGAACAGATTCTGTTTCTTTCTTTTAATCTCCCTGTTGCTTCTGTTTTCTGTCTGGGACTTAATGACCCAGTGTCTCTAAACTTCCTTATTGGTCCCGCAAGATCCTTGCATGTTGACTGCGGAAGAATCCTGGGTAACTTCTGCAACAAACTCGCTGAAGATCAGCCCAAGGTGAGGCCACATGACCTGATGGTTTTAGTGTCTTTTTCTGTTTCTAATTTTCAGTCTCCAAACATGGTTTCTGTCACTCAGGTGCTCTCCCTTGTTTTGCATTAAGGCCCCCTTCAATCCACCCACGGAGCGTCCAGACATTACTTGAGAAACAAATCTGCACAAACCATCATCTGGTAACCTCGAAGGTAAAAATCTTTCAACCCATGTGTAAATCCTGTCCAGAGTACGTTATCAGACCTTGGAGCCACGAGCTAGGAAAATTCCCTTGTGCAGTAATTTAGTGAGCCGCGACCTGGTAACTTAACATGGGTTTAATTGCTAAAGTCCCTGCAAGAGTGCGGCAGGCAACAGATAAATCTAACCCAAGAAAAAAAAATGAACTAGTTATGATCAGGGAAGAATCTGGTTGTGATTATTTTAGTAATACAGCAGAGGGACTAGTGAACTTGGGTTGAGATTGTTGTGTTCCCGTTGCCAAATAGAGATGGTATTACCCTAGGATCACAACTAGCAACCTCCGGTGCTTTAAACAACCCATGTGTCTATTACTACACAGTACTAAATAACTAGCTAAATGGGTTCAGGAAAATTCTGTTCAAGTCAACTAACAAAAAGAACCATAGACAAGGAATTATCAGTTTCCAGTTTCTTTTGGTCAATCTCCTAGTTCAGCATGGGGATAAATCTGTAACAGTCACAAGGTGGTTTTGGGGATTTAAAATTTTAACATAACACTTAAAACGTGAGCTATCAATGAAAGAGGAGAAGAAAATTAGATCTATAAACGTAAGGAAAACAGAAAGACAACAATAAAAAGAAAAGGGTTGCATCAGTTATAGTTTTTGTTTTGGTGTAAAGAGTTCCCAGGGATATTAGCCATGTTATTTTGGGTCTGTTTGGGGAGTTAAAACTGCATTGAGGTTCCAAATAAATAGCTGTACCATTTGGGGAGTCACTCGACATTCTAAAACAGAAGAACAACAAAAAAAACATATATATTGCATCAGTTTCATAGCTTCGGTTCAGGTTTCAGGTTTAGTGTAAAGGACTTCTCAGAGGTGTGCGTGTTGTTCTTAGGGTTAGTCTTGAGTCTAAACCTTGATTAACACCTAAGCCTACGTGTGAACAAGCTGGGGCAAACCTAGAAGTCAGTTTATAGATAACGAAATGAGGTAGAAGAAACATGCAACAGTTTATTAATTCTCAGTTTTGTGTTCTGTGTGTGTGTTCGAATTACAGTGGTATTGTGAGGGTTCCAGTGTTTTTCTTTAAGAAACAATGAACCTAAGGCATTACTAATACACCTAACGAAACTATGAACCTTTTGGGAGAATTAAGAAAAAAAAAACCAACCTGATGCAGTAAGCGTGGAACAACATCGAAGAAAATCCACCAGGTTGTGTTTCAGCTATTTCAGTTTTCCTTGGTTCAGTATCAGGTCATTGTAGTTGAGTCATTAATGTGGTTTTGAGTCTGCCCTTGAGTTTAGAATCGTGGTACACCACTCAATTAAAGAGGTAAACCATTTGGAGAAGTACAAACCAGATCACTGAACAAAGAAAGAAAAAAAACGAGGAGAAGAAAAAAAACATACCAGTTCAGGAATAGGACATATTAGTAACGTTAATAAAGCAGTTTTGGGATTTGTTTGGGGTTAAGATTATAGTAACACACATAACATGAAGCAAAACAACTTGGGAGGTCGGGATAAGCAATAGAAAAGAAAGATATAAGTAAAGCCATATGAGAATTTCTGTTTCAGCTTTACTGCTTTCCTGAAACAATGGTTCCTGTATGACCAGTGACAGAGGGTGTGCAAGGGATTATATTGAGAGATTTATGAGCTTAAAGATTTGCAAATTCATCTAACTAAATGTGTTAACATGTTGAGAAAATTGAAAGTCAAACTCAGGGACAAAGAAAAGAGAAAGAATGAAGTATGTCAGTTTCTATCTTCAATTTTCTTTCTGCAACGGTGCAGTTTTTGTATAATGATTCTTTTTTTCCAGTGGCTTGAACTTATTGCCTTGGGTCTATCCTTGAAGCTAGGATCTGGAATAAACACTTAACTAATAAGTGTAGCTAAGTTGGGGAAACTAGTAAAAAAAACGAATCGGGTTATGAAACAGAAAAGAAAGGAAGTAGACAGCAACTTTTGGGTTTTGAGTTTCAGTTTTCCAGAGACTCTTATTCTCGGTATAACCCTATTACAGGGGGTTTATAAGGATTGATTTGAGAAGCAACTGAACTTAAACACTTATCCACGTGAGTATGTAGGAGAAAAAAAAGGGAACAGAAAACAGACTTGGGAAACAGAAATAAAACAATGACAAGGACTGCGTATTAGGTTCATACTTTGGTTCTGTGGTTCTGTTATGGGTTCTGTATGATAGAATTACAGATAGGATAAGAGTGTGATGTTAGAGATTGATTTCTCACTGTATTAAGGGTAGTGGAATTGGTCTGGGCTGGCTTAATGCTAATAGATGAGTTGCCGATGTTATATGTTCCCGATCTGTCAAAGTGACCACCATCGACAGTTTTTATTATCCTACTGATAAATAGGTCCTTGAGATTCAAGTGTGCGTTCTGTGATTTTCAAATCAGCTATGAAGCGTCATGCATTTCCGATCAGCTGTAACAGTTAGTAATGAATTTTTTCTTTATTCTAAGGATGCTAGTCTACAGGATTGCATTCCAGTTTGGCTCTATTATTCTGGAGTTTGATTCGGTTACAAATCTGAGGGTTCTGGACTATATATGATATCCAATAGTTCATGTCGCATAAGCAACAGTGTACTTCAATTTTAACGGGGGATAAATATTAAGCATAAACTATGTAAAGAAAAAGTATCCTGACAATGAGCTCTCCTGGTACCCAATTTGGTTATCTATATGATGAGTATTTAGTAAACTCAAATCATGTCTAAAACGTTCAGTTAGATTAGCGAAACATCTTGAGAAGGATTGACATCGTTTTGATACATTAAGAGTGAAGTAGATGAGGTTATACATAGAGTTTGCGTTTCGGATTTTTGAAACTCTTGGGCTTATGTATAAACAAGTCCTGGAGGTATTGTAAGATTGTACGTGAATAAAAAGGAGATGAATGTAAATCTAAAGTGGAGAGGAACCAAAACCGAAATAGTAAGCACTACTAAAGGTTCAGGAGCTTAATGAGTTAGATGAAGAAGATAACAAGTTATGGCTTAATTAGAAATATAACAAAATATAGAAGGGCGAAAGGAATCTAGAAACGGTCCAAGAGTCTACTTGAGAACTAAGGTGGGGCAAAGCTTAAATGACTGGACATGAAAACGACTTCAAACATAGGTTCCGAATTCAACTTAGGAAGTAGGACTAATAATGTCACATATATCGCTTAGTGAATACTATAAGAAGTTTCACGCACAATGACGTGTGAACAAATTTACTAACCCGTCCGTATAACCGATATAGGTTTGTATCACTCGGGAGGCGGGAAACCCTAGTGCGAGCTTGTACATCGACTGATAAGAGGTATGGACATGTGTGGTTCGTATGTTGCCGTGTTACACGGCTTGTGTGCTGTGTGCCTTGTTTGACTATGACCACGAGACTAATGCATGAAAATGGATGTTTGTTTTACAGTGCTTATTTGTCTGTTGTGAGCTTGTGTAAAGCATGTGAATGGATTGCTTAATTTCCTTGCTTATACGCTTGCTATTATTGTGCATATTGCCTGCGCGCACACAGTAGTGTAGTCCCTTCTCGTTGACGAAACCTTGAGATGAAACACAACGAACTTCGTAAACAAACAAAGGAACTACAAAAAAGGGAAACTCCTCTTAACTATAGAGGATCTCTAAAGACACCCACTATGGTGTCAAATTATCAAAGATAATGATAAGCCAATACCTTGAGAAGGAATAGGGAGACGGACCCTTTGTATCCGGGGTAGAGACCAATAACCTAAAAGGGGAATAGGGAGACGGACCCTTTGTATCCGGGGTAGAGACCAATAAGATTAAAAGGAATAGGGAGACGGACCCTTTGTATCCGGGGTAGAGACCAATAACCTAAAAGGGGAATAGGGAGACGGACCCTTTGTATCCGGGGTAGAGACCAATAAGATTAAAAGGAATAGGGAGACGGACCCTTTGTATCCGGGGTAGAGACCAGAACATTGAGAAGGAATAGGGAGACGGACCCTTTGTATCCGGAGCAGAGGCTAGTAACATTGAGAAGGAATAGGGAGACGGACCCTTTGTATCCGGGGTAGAGACCAGAGCATTAGAAGGCATAGGGAGACGGACCCTTTGTATCCGGAGCAAAGGCTAGTAACATTGAAAGGAATAGGGAGACGGACCCTTGGTATCCGGGGCAGTGGCTAGTAACATTTAAAAACAACAGAGAGAGAAAGAGCTATCCAGGAATGGAGGATTAGCATGAAGAAGACGTTCTCCTAATGGTGGTGATAAGAGAATTCACAAATAACCCTTAAAGAAACAAGGAAAGACTAGCACCTACATGAGATGGTCACGGGATCTAAACTATATCCCAGACCTAGTGCAAGGGAAGAAAGAAAATACACTACAAGGGAACAAGAGAAAAGAAATGAAAACACACAACGCTCGAATGATCCCATAGTGAGGATCATGAGTATAACATACCTATGCACATGTTCTATTACTTACATGATTGTTGCTATACTAGCAGCTCGTTGTGCTTGGTTGCGTGATTGATGTGCTTGATGCCAGCATGCTATGCTTGGATGTTTGTTGATATTGCTATGCTACCTTAAAGTGTGTATGATATCATGAATATATTGTGGTGTGTTTTACTGCTTTATTATAGCATGTAATTGGCTTAATAATATTCGACCAAGTAGTCGTGTGGCCCGGCAACATACGGGCTACACACGTTCATACTCAGCGTAGTTTGCTGAGTCCTTCCCAACCCAAATTTTTACAGGTATTATGCTGGACGATAACGGAGCGTAGGCGGGATGGCTACCATGGGGGTAGCCCATCAGGGCAAGACTTACGATTTATTCTATCTAATTTATGAACTGTACCCTGTAGAACTGAACTAAGGATGTAATATTTCAGTTGTATGGTTTAACCTAGTAGTGATGTTGTATACACTAGGTATTTGGGAATGGTATCTATATTGTACATGAGTTTTTTTATTGAGAGCTGTTTCCAGTCATGCAGACCGTAACTTAGAATTGGTAATGTGGTCTGTCAACCACGTGGGTGGTTGGCATCTGTAGCACCCGGATGATATGGAGAATCCGCTGCGTAGTTATCTTGTAATATGGCTAGGAGCTTGGTTTTGTATTATTGGATGTTTATTCGGGGGTGTTACAGAAAGTGGTATCAGAGCGTAGTTACGCCCTGATGACTGGAACAGAGAAGTACCGAGTATAGGAAAACCCGAAAGTAGGAATTCTAATAGCGGGTTAAGGGTTGTGGGTAGTATGTGAGGCGCGTTAGTTAGGGTTCTTCCCCAGTAATACTGGATACCTAACAAACCCCTATACCCAACTTTCACATCTTTAATTGTCTCTTAAATTCAGAGAAAGAACGCCAGAGAGGTAGAAAGCCTCCTCTTACTCGGGGGAAACCCGATCTGGCGTCTACTTGATGTTATACAATCAACCGAGAAGAAAAGACTATACTATACAGTCGACGTTGCCAAAAGGATAATACCCGTAGAGGGACCAATTTTAGCGACAACTTGGGTCGACATGCTTAGCAGTCGATAGGACCCTACCTCACAAAAAAAAGAGGACCGAAATACCCAAAAATTTATGTAATAAATAAAGCTCAAATAAGCAATTAATTAAGCTAAGGATGGTATTGAGATAAATACTGCAATTCGAACACCTGAGAGGGTAATTTAACAAAACCTCTCATAAAACAATGAAATCAGAGGATATAATTCGAGACGTAATTACACCATAAAATTGGTACGAACTATAACGCTGAATAAAGCATGGCACAATTTTACACACTAGATCTAATATTTCGGGACTAAATAAATTCCCTGCTTCTTCTTACATTTCTCTTCATTCTCTGACGTAACAAATTTTCTAAGACACCAATTAAAGTTCCCTGAGAAAAACACATTGATAAAGGGATCATAAAAAGAACTCTCGAACCTTGTAAATAGCCATTAACATGGGGCACTAGTTACCCACCCAAAAACAAATCAAACAGATAGGAAATGGCAATGAATAATGCCACTATGGTGAAATAATCCCTCCAAACACACTACATATTCAGGGACTCTAAACAAGATTTATCAAATCATATATATACCAATGTACATACATACATACCAGAAAAGACAAGTCACCAATAAAATCCAAGGAGTAAACGGGTTCAAATAAAGAAGGTCATGATTAGTAAATCAACCATACCTAACTTGAGTTAACAATACAACTCAACGATCAAAAATAAATATTGAGACCATGTAGCGAATGAACACATATACATACCCAAATGGTACGAGGATTGGAGTGAGAAGAACTTATAATTCAAGAAAATATAGATTGGAGGGAACACCCATATGAAGATGTATATAAATCAAGGGATCATTATAATATGAATACGACCTTGAACCTTAGGTACACACCTAGACGTATACAAAGTTAGAAGATTAACACACTTAATCTCAAGGCCTAGATCTTGCTACTAGTCCATGAATTGATTGCCAGATGACTAGAAACCAGAGGGGTAAGAATTAGAATTGGTTAAACTAATTATTTGCTTAAAACGGACGTGCAAGGTTGAACTTGACCCTGGCCAGGTCAAGTGACACGGAGCATAAATTGGGGTGAAGGAGTAGTCCAACACTTACGCTGATCACGTCGATGTTGGATGATTCTCGAAACCTCCTACAAGAGGACACATGAACTACAAATAAGTGGGAAATATTACAAGTCAAGAATACGAGAATACGACGGTAGAATACATTGGTACATTATGCAACACGTAACCAATAATAGTCAATTATTTTAGTTCCTAAGAACAATGGTGATGATAAGGAACTAAATACCCTATGCTACACATAATCATAATTGGTAATACATGCCAAAGATGTTGTTGTAACAATGACATGTCAAACACTAAGAACTAAAAAATTGTTACTACAGAACGTACATGAATTAAAACCAAGAGGTCAGCGAGGAAGAACAATTCAAATGCTTAAAAGCGCACAAAAAACATGAACCTCCGACATCCAGAGTAAATGGATACACGAGCTACAATCCACCGAGATTATGTATAAATTAAAATCCCCCGTGTCGGTCAAGGGACTTTTACTCCTATACCATTAAACCATGAACTACCTTGAAAGGTATAGTGAGGGAAAACTAAACGTGAAAGTAATCAGAGTCGCACAGCAGAAGCTGGTGGACCATATTTCACATCTTCAAGTCGAATAACAAGTAACATATCGGCCAATACCTTAAACCTAGAGAGCCTAAACCCGAATCCATTTCTAGACCGGTACGGATACCGATAAGAGTCTTTTAATACAGAAACTAAACCTTTAACATGGTCAAGACCTTTGATGAGAATATATTGTGAGTTACATTGCATAGAAACTAGAATGCTCAATGAGAATTAAACATCTTGAACCAAGGCTCTAGGAGGGTATAATAGGGATTACGTGGGCGTAATCCATTTTTAAGAGGGGTAGGCGCGTTGCGTTTCTACTGGGTTATTGCTCGTTTTGTGGTGTTGTTTTGGTTGCTATGTTGTGAACTATGTGTGGATTGGTTTGAATGCATGGTGGTCATGAAGGAATGACTTGTTCACCTGGTTGATATGAGTGTAGTACATAAATATTATTGGTACATCGAAATATTATTGATAACTGGGTGAAGACACAAAATGGCGTAGTGCTTATAAGCAAATGTTGAAATAGAACTGTGGAATTTGAGGGAAATGATCCCTTGGTTATAGAGAACAAACTCGGGACTTGACCCTTTTACTATGGGTATTCCTACAACCACACGTTGATGAGTGGTAGGTTTGTGGTCTGTGTGTTTTGGATAGTATGTTTGTGAATAGTATGTACGTGTATGTGCACTCTTTTATGAATGAATGTGTGTACTGTGGGTTACACCTCAACTTGTTATATATGCATAGGGGAACGTGTGTGAAGCCACTAATGTGGCATAGTGCTTAGAAGCACTAAGAATTACAATCTATGGGACTTAATCCTTTGGTTATCGTAGATGAATGCGGGACTTGATCCCTAGGATTAACAAGAATGGAAAACATCAGTTAAAGAAGTAACAACTTCGGGACGAAGATCCTTTAAGGGGGTAGGCTGAAATACCCCGAATAATTAACAGTTTAAATTCGTGAAGGTTAAATTAAATTATGAGTAACCATTGTGATCATACAAAAAAATACATATATACATAGTAAATAATAATAACATCGTATGTGCGTATCGGTACGTGTTACGCAAAAATAAGCTCATATGAATGCACACTTCTAAACCGAAAACGCGAATATAGTCGCTCATACAAATATGCACGTGTATATATATACGACCAATGTTATATATAAGTAACAACATGACGTATTAATACCGTCACATACACATATACATATGTAACGTTACGAAAATTACAATGTGACATAATAATATAGTTAGATGCATAGTTATATATATAACTAAGTCGCGACATATTATATAGTCGCACACATATACTAATGGGCGTGTATACAATAAAAAAAATAGAAGAGAAAAGAGCTAGTGCGCTCCCGCCGGGGTTCAACCCGTACCTCTTGTACCCCTCTCGAACGCCTTAACCGGATGTGCTATGCTCAAATTCGGTAACAAATGCAACCTAACTAAACTAGTATCATGACCACTGTAGTAAATGCAAATAACAAAAGAAAATCCCTCCGCTGATTCTTTCTCAGGCGTGCGATCATCAAGCCAAAGTCATCAGAATTTGTTCTCCACTAATTCTATATTCACGGACTCTATACCATGTCCCCTGCATGCCAATCACCCCCTGTTGAACACGAGATTCCCACACCCATTGCACCAGAGCCTCACCTTTTCTACATATGTGGAGATCATCGGTTATCAAGCCCACTCCATCCCTTTTCAGTTCTGCGCAAGGTAATACCCCCAACACAAATCTTCTTCATTTCTGTTTTCTTCTCTCGGTGAGTTTCTGTCCGAAACTCCCTGCTCAAGTCCCTCTAGTCTTCTACATCTATTCTTCATGGAACCTACCTACAACTGGACTCCCAAAAGCTTGCCAAATCCTTCTGTAATCTGCGGCATTCCTCTTGAAAATCAGACAAGCAAGACTACTCCAGAAACATTAGCACCCTGGTTGGAACATTAGCTCAAAGTAAGCCAATGGAACAGATTCTGTTTTTCTTTTAATCTCCTGTTGCTTCTGTTTTCTGTCTGGGACTTAATGACCCAGTTCTCTAAACTTCCTTATTGGTCCCGCAAGATCCTTGCATGTTGACTGCGGAAGAATCCTGGGTAACTTCTGCAACAAACTCGCTGAAGATCAGCCCAAGGTGAGGCCACATGACCTGATGGTTTTAGTGTTTTTCTGTTTCTAATTTTAGTCTCCAAACATGGTTTCTGTCACTCAGGTGCTCTCCCCTTGTTTTGCATTAAGGCCCCCTTCAATCCACCCACGGAGCGTCCAGACATTACTTGAGAAACAAATCTGCACAAACCATCATCTGATAACCTCGAAGGTAAAAATCTTTCAACCCATGTGTAAATCCTGTCCAGAGTACGTTATCAGACCTTGGAGCCACTAGCTAGGAAAATTCCCTTGTGCAGTAATTTAGTGAGCCGCGACCTGGTAACTTAAACATGGGTTTAATTGCTAAAGTCCCTGCAAGAGTGCGGCAGGCAACAGATAAATCTAACCCAAGAAAAAAAATGAACTAGTTATGATCAGGGAAGAATCTGGTTGTGATTATTTTAGTAATACAGCAGAGGGACTAGTGAACTTGGGTTGAGATTGTTGTGTTCCCGTTGCCAAATAGAGATGGTATTACCCTAGGATCACAACTAGCAACCTCCGGTGCTTTAAACAACCCATGTGTCTATTACTGCAGTACTAAATAACTAGCTAATTGGTTCAGGAAAATTCTGTTCAAGTCAACTAACAAAAAGAACCATAGACAAGGAATTATCAGTTTCCAGTTTCTTTTGGTCAATCTCCTAGTTCAGCATGGGGATAAATCTGTAACAGTCACAAGGTGGTTTTGGGGATTTAAAATTTTAACATAACACTTAAAAACGTGAGCTATCAATGAAAGAGGAGAAGAAAATTAGATCTATAAACGTAAGGAAAGAGAAAGAATGAAGTATGTCAGTTTCTATCTTCAATTTTCTTTCTGCAACGGTGCAGTTTTTGTATAATGATTCTTTTTTTCCAGTGGCTTGAACTTATTGCCTTGGGTCTATCCTTGAAGCTAGGATCTGGAATAAACACTTAACTAATAAGTGTAGCTAAGTTGGGGAAACTAGTAAAAAAAAACGAATCGGGTTATGAAACAGAAAAGAAAGGAAGTAGACAGCAACTTTTAGGTTTTGAGTTTCAGTTTTCCAGAGACTCTTATTCTCGGTATAACCCTATTACAGGGGGTTTATAAGGATTGATTTGAGAAGCAACTGAACTTAAACACTTATCCACGTGAGTATGTAGGAGAAAAAAAAAGAGAATAGAAAACAGACTTGGGAAACAGAAATAAAACAATGACAAGGACTGCGTATTAGGTTCATACTTTGGTTCTGTGGTTCCGTTCTGGGTTCTGTATGATAGAATTACAGATAGGATAAGAGTGTGATGTTAGAGATTGATTTCTCACTGTATTAAGGGTAGTGGAATTGGTCTGGGCTGGCTTAATGCTAATAGATGAGTTGCCGATGTTATATGTTCCTGATCTGTCAAAGTGACCACCATCGACAGTTTTTATTATCCTACTGATAAATAGGTCCTTGAGATCCAAGTGTGCGTTCTGTGATTTTCAAATCAGCTATGAAGCGTCATGCATTTCCGATCAGCTGTAACAGTTAGTAATGGATTTTTTCTTTATTCTAAGGATGCTAGTCTACGGGATTGCATTCCAGTTTGGCTCTATTATTCTGGAGTTTGATTCGGTTACAAATCTGAGGGTTCTGGACTATATATGATATCCAATAGTTCATGTCGCATAAGCAATAGTGTACTTCAATTTTAACGGGGGATAAATATTAAGCATAAACTATGTAAAGAAAAAGTATCCTGACAATGAGCTCTCCTGGTACCCAATTTGGTTATCTATATGATGAGTATTTAGTAACTCAAATCATGTCTAAAACGTTCAGTTAGATTAGCGAAACATCTTGAGAAGGATTGACATCGTTTTGATACATTAAGAGTGAAGTAGATGAGGTTATACATAGAGTTTGCGTTTCAGATTTTTGAAACTCTTGGGCTTATGTATAAACAAGTCCTGGAGGTATTGTAAGATTGTACGTGAATAAAAATGAGATGAATGTAAATCTAAAGTGGAGAGGAACCAAAACTGAAATAGTAAGCACTACTAAAGGTTCAGGAGCTTAATGAGTTAGATGAAGAAGATAACAAGTTATGGCTTAATTAGAAATATAACAAAATATAGAAGGGCGAAAGGAATCTAGAAACGGTCCAAGAGTCTACTTGAGAACTAAGGTGGGGCAAAGCTTAAATGACTGGACATGAAAACGACTTCAAACATAGGTTCCGAATTCAACTTAGGAAGTAGGACTAATAATGTCACATATATCACTTAGTGAATACTATAAGAAGTTTCACGCACAATGACGTGTGAACAAATTTACTAACCCGTCCGTATAACCGATATAGGTTTGTATCACTCGGGAGGCGGGAAACCCTAGTGCGAGCTTGTACATTGACTGATAAGAGGTATGGACATGTGTGGTTCGTATGTTGCCGTGTTACACGGCTTGTGTGCTGTGTGCCTTGTTTGACTATGACCACGAGACTAATGCATGAAAATGGATGTTTGTTTTACAGTGCTTAGTTGTCTGTTGTGAGCTTGTGTAAAGCATGTGAATGGATTGCTTAATTTCCTTGCTTATACGCTTGCTATTATTGTGCATATTGCCTGCGCGCACACAGTAGTGTAGTCCCTTCTCGTTGACGAAACCTTGAGATGAAACACAACGAACTTCGTAAACAAACAAAGGAACTACAAAAAAGGGAAAACTCCTCTTAACTATAGAGGATCTCTAAAGACACCCACTATGGTGTCAAATTATCAAAGATAATGATAAGCCAATACCTTAAGAAGGAATCGGGAGACGGACCCTTTGTATCCGGGGTAGAGACCAATAACCTAAAAGGGGAATAGGGAGACAGACCCTTTGTATCCGGGGTAGAGACCAATAAGATTAAAAGGAATAGGGAGACGGACCCCTTGTATCCGGGGTAGAGACCAAAACATTGAGAAGGAATAGGGAGACGGACCCTTTGTATCCGGAGCAGAGGCTAGTAACATTGAGAAGGAATAGGGAGACGGACCCTTTGTATCCGGGGTAGAGACCAGAGCATTAGAAGGCATAGGGAGACGGACCCTTTGTATCCGGAGCAGAGGCTAGTAACATTGAGAAGGAATAGGGAGACGGACCCTTTGTATCCGGGGTAGAGACCAGAGCATTAGAAGGCATAGGGAGACGGACCCTTTGTATCCGGAGCAGAGGCTAGTAACATTGAAAAGGAACAGGGAGACGGACCCTTGGTATCCGGGGCAGTGGCTAGTAACATTTAAAAACAACAGAGAGAGAAAGAGCTATCCGGGAATGGAGGATTAGCTATGAAGAAGACGTTCTCCTAATGGTGGTGATAAGAGAATTCACAAATAACCCTTAAAGAAACAAGGAAAGACTAGCACCTACATGAGATGGTCACGGGATCTAAACTATATCCCCAGACCTGGTGCAAGGGAAGAGAAAGAAAATACACTACAAGGGAACAAGAGAAAAGAAATGAAAACACACAACGCTCGAATGATCCCATAGTGAGGATCATGAGTATAACATACCTATGCACATGTTCTATTACTTACATGATTGTTGTTGCTATACTAGCAGCTCGTTGTGCTTGGTTGCGTGATTGATGTGCTGTGATGCCTGCATGCTATGCTGGGATGTTTGTTGATATTGCTATGCTACCTTAAAGTGTGTATGATATCATGATATATATTGTGGTGTGTTTTACTGCTTTATTATAGCATGTAATTGGCTTAATAATATTCGACCAAGTAGTCGTGTGGCCCGACAACATACGGGCTACACACGTTCATACTCAGCATAGTTTGCTGAGTCCTTCCCAACCCAAATTTTTACAGGTATTATGCTGGACGATAACGGAGCGTAGGCGGGATGACTACCATGGGGGTAGCCCATCAGGGCAAGACTTACAATTTATTCTATATAATTTATGAACTGTACCCTGTAGAACTGAACTCAGGATGTAATATTTCAGTTGTATGGTTTAACCTAGTAGTGATGTTGTATACACTAGGTATTTGGGAATGGTATCTATATTGTACATGAGTTTTTTTATTGAGAGCTGTTTCCAGTTATGTAGACCGTAACTTAGAATTGGTAATGTGGTCTGTCAACCACGTGGGTGGTTGGCATCTGTAGCACCCGGATGATATGGAGAATCCGCTGCGTAGTTATCTTGTAATATGGCTAGGAGCTTGGTTTTGTATTATTGGATCTTTATTCGGGGGTGTTACACTTTTCCTTCAGTTTGAAACTGAAAACGCTCCTCCTCTCTTCTCTTCTCTACTCTCTCTCTCTCTCTCTCTCTCAAAAGTTAAGTTCAGTTCAAACCTCTCAAGTTCTACTGATTGTGACTCTACAATTCGAGTTCTGCTGTGGATTCCTTCTCCGTTGTGAATTTCGATTCAGGTTAAGGTAAGATGTCAGATTATCGCCCTCTAATTCTTCAGTTTTGAAGACCTTCTCCTTTTTGATTCTGTTTCTGTAATCTAATTAGGAATCAAATTGTGTTCCGTCTCCTCGTCGATTCTTCTACTGTTGGCCTTCTCTGCGTTTCGTGGTTGAATGCAGGTATGGATCGTGGTTTTGTTGCGAGGCAGTATTCTGATTTGAGGGTTCAAAGTTCTGAATTCGGTTTGTCTCTGCGAATGTATTGTTCAGTATTTTGGAACTGCATTTGGTCTACATTGCTGTGACGGTGTTGGTTGATTGTTCTGCTTCGGATTTGGGATTCTTCTGCTGTTGATTGAGGTAGGTGGCTTTCGGATTCGGCTAATGTGTTCAGCCTTGGGGAGTTTCAGATTATGGGTTCTAGATTGTGAATTGTCATTGCGTTGTGTTTGAGGAACTGTCTGTTTAATTGTTGCTTTAACGTGTACAAACCCCCAAGGTTGTTTTCTGCATATTGCTTCTGATTTGGTTGTGTTTGAGCCTCTGATTTGTGTGTAATTCGTTTCTGAAAATTGCATTTTATGATAAGTCCGAACGTCTATCCGAGCATTGAACTTCGGACAGACTCTGTTTGCGTTTAAATTTTCTGAAGTTTTAACCGTGTTTGGACTTCCATCCGAATGGTGTCCAAACTTGTAAGTCCGGACAGAAGTTCGGACACCCTCTGCTGCTTCTTCTGATTTTGGTTTGACATGCGTCCGAACTTACACATTTGGACACATGTCCGGACATTGCGCGTATCTGATTTCTAAAAAGCGTCCGAACATCCGTCTGAGTTTCGATGTTCGGACATCTTTGTCTCTGCCTCTGTTTTGAAGTTCGACTTGTGTCCGAACTTCTATACTCGGACACATGTTCGGACATTCGTCTGATTTTGGCCTTTAAGTCTCGACTTGCATCCGAACGTTGATGTCCGGACACAAGTTCGGACATGACACTGTTTATGCCCTAACTTGCTCGTTAGAGCTCCGTTTTGACTTCTGTTTACGGGGTTGGATTCCCCTTCTGATTTCCAAGCTATCTATATGCTTTATGGTGCCTGTGATGCACATATGCTTAACTGTATTTAAGCTTCTATTTTGGGACCTAGTTATCTCTGTATCTGAACCGTGGATGGCTGGTTTAGCTATCTCGTAGCGAGCTGCGTAGGACATCCTTCTGTTTCACGGGTGGTATCCCCATTCTGTTCACAGGTTTCCACCTGTTCTGCTCACGAGTGATGTTTCCTCGTTTTGTTCACGGATTGTATCCGTTCTGTCTGTATGCTTTGATTGACTAGTGTCCCACTCTATTTCTGACTCCGTTTGTTTGACTCTGTTTAGTCCTATTATGGTTGGACTTCTGCTTCTGATTTCCGTTATTTGAATGTGGCTATCTTTCTGCCTTCTCTGATTTGTCAACATTTTATTAAATGTTTTGAGCGTGCTAGTTGATGATGTTGGTCATCTACTGGGCATAGTTGGATGCTCATTCCCCTACTCTTACTAACATTACAGATTGATCAGCGAGGATCACCTATTCAGCTTCTAGAGTTTTTGCTTATGTTATTTCGATTCTTTTGATACATTCATATTAGCTTTGTAGCCTACGGGCCTTGATAGCGTTGACAGCTATTTTTGACTTCTGCTTTGACAGTTACTTTGTATTTGAGCTTCAGAAAACTTTGTTATGTTCGTTATACTTTATATACAAGTATTTCGTTTTGGGCCTTTACTCTGTTTATTTGTGCGCGATAGTTAGAGCCTTGTGTTATTAAGTAATAATACGCGGCGTGTAATGTCCCTACTCCTAGGCCAGTTTTTGGGGGTGTTACAGCTTGAGTATTGGTAATTGTGACGGATTAGGGGATAATGACTGGTTTACCGGTAGGGGTGTTACATCAATCTCAAGCAGCTGACGATGACCATCCCAGAGTACTACTCCAAGTTTGTGGAACTCTCCAGGTTTGCTCAGAACCTTGTTCCAGATGAGGAGGCTAAGCTGGAGAAATTCATTGGAGGTCTGAATTGAAACCTCCAGATGGTGATGCAAGTTGTCGACGTCACCACCCTCCATGATGCATATGTGAAGACTGCTAAGATGCACAAGGTGGTCATTGCACAAAAAGAGGTCGATGAGCGAAACAAGAGGAAGGGTGAGCCCTTAAGCAATAGGAAGACTATTAATTAGGGCGGCGACAAGAAATTCAAGCTCAACAATTATCAGAATTCCGGTGGATACCATGGGAACAAGAACTTTAACCAGATTCGAAGCCAGAGTCTTAATCAGAATCAAGGAGGTAATCCAATTTGCAAGAAGTGCAACAAGACTAGCCACCCAAGAACTAATTATAATGGGAACTTGTGGTGCGCTTTGATTGTGGCAAGCTAGGCCATAGGCTTTCCAGTGCTACAAGAATACTAGGGGAGGTGTCCAACAAAAGGGGAATGGTGGTTATAGCTCCGAATGTAATCAAAGCAGCACTGGGGGAAATAATCAGAAGAATGACCAGGCCACTGGTGGTGGTGGATCAGGAGAAGCCAACAACAACAATTACATGAAGCTAGGGCGCCTGAATGTGATGAGCCGAGCTGAGGCCAAAGCTTTAGGCAATGTGATCACTGGTACTTTTCTAATTCATAATACTCCTGTTCATGTTCTATTTGATACCAGAGCATCATACTCTTTTGTGGCTACTTCTTTTCTCAAGAAGTTGAATTTAGTAGCTAACACTACAATTTCTATAGTTGTTTCTATTCCTTCCGGGAATGTGATCCATTGCTCTAACTTGCTTGAAAATATGAAACTCAATATTAAGGGAGTTGAGTTTGAGGCTGATTTGATTCAGTTTGATCTCATGGAGTTTGATATTATTTTGGGGCTGGATTGGCTACAAAGATACATAGGTGACATTAAGTGCTATGAACAGAAGGTGGTTCTGAAGGGTCAAAGGGTATCATATAGTAGTGTTGAGAAGAAACCTGGGATTAAGGTAGTCTCTGCCATGTTTATGTTGTTTGAAATTTGGAAGGGCCATGAGGCTTATCTCTGCTATGTTCAAGATAAGAGCAAGGAAGAGAATCCAATTTCAGAAATTCAAGTGGTGAACGAGTATCCAGATGTGTTCCCTAACGAAATTCCTAGCATGCCACCGAATAGGGAAGTTAAATTCAACATTGATTTAGTGTCTGGTACTGGACCAATCTCTAAAGCACCCTACAGTATGGCGCCAACAGAGACGAAAGAGTTGAAAGCTCAATTGGAGGAACTTTTAGACAAGGGGATCCGTCCCAGTGTATCACCTAGGAGAGCACCAGTCCTTTTTGTGAAGAAGAAGGATGAAAGCTTGAGGCTCTGTATTGATTACTGAGAGCTGAACCGAGTAACTGTGAAGAATATGTATCCACTCCTGAGGATAGATGACTTGTTTGACCTGTTACGGGGAGCTGGAGATTTCTCAAACATTGACTTGAGATCGGGTATCACCAGTTGAGAATCACGGAGAAAGACATTCCAAAGACTACTTTTAGTACTCGGTACGGGCACTTTGAATTTACTGTGATGCCTTTCGGGTTAACTAATGCTCCTGTAGTCTTTATGGATTTGATGAACAAGATATTTGGCCCATACTTGGATCAGTTTGTTGTGGTCTTCATTGATGACATTCTGGTTTTCTCTAAGACCATTGAGGAGCATGAAGAATATTTGAGGAAGATTTTGTAGATCTTAAGGGATAACAAGTAGTATGCAAAGTTGTCAAAATGCGAGTTTGGCTAGACAAAGTTTCTTTCTTAGGCCATGTGGTGACCAGTGAAGGAATTTATGTAGCCCTACAAAGGTGCAAGCAGTGAAGGACTGGCCCATACCAACTATTGTGACTGAGATCTGAAGCTTTCTTGGGCTAGCCGAATATTATAGGAGGTTTGTGAAGAATTCCTCAAAGATTTCCAGGCCTCTCACCAACTTGATGAAGAAGGTGATTAAGTTTGATTGGAGTGATGAATATAAAAAGGCGTTCCAGACCTCGAAGGAAAGAATGACTACTGCACCGGTTCTAACTCTGCCATTTGGTACAGAAGGGTTTAAAGTTTACAGTGACGCTTCAAAATTTGGGCGCGGTTGTGTACTAATGCAGCATGGCAAGGTGTAACACCCCGGATTTTGTAACCTTTTATTTGGTCAATATTTTTTTGCAATTCAAGTTTAATATTAGTAAAGCAGCGGAATCGAAACCTAAACCCGGGGTATTATTGCCACACTCGCAACTAAACGAGTGCTAAGGCCTACATAATTAACTCACTAACGACCTATTATTATTAATAAAGTAAATACAACGCCTATTAAAATAATTTCTTACAAATGTAGAATTATCAAGCAAAAAATAAAATCCAACTATAAATAATCAGACTATGTGAAGTCGTCTTCCCAAACCATAAGGACTTCATCAGTACCTGTGGCAGAAATCCAAACAAACATAGAAAGGGCCACGATAAAGTCAGAAAAACTGAGTAAGCTACCACTTCACCATGTAAAAATCATTTTCTCTTTAGAAATTATTTTTAACAATATAACCACACAACATACAACACATTTCAACAATATTAACACACAACAACAAAATTATCATAACTGTAAAATACTTCACATTGGTTTTCTTTAGTAACCCAAAAAAATATGTTAGTCAGATTATTTTAATTATCTTCCTTGTCCCAACGCGCAGCCAGGACAAAACAACTTTACTTTCTCTTTGGGTACAACACGCAGCTGTAACCCGGACCCCAACACGCAGCCGGGAATCCAACCAAGCCACTAAATCCTTAAGTGTGCACACCTCCCAATAGTTCAAAGGACTAAGGAGTAGATCTAGGGCTAACTGTGTCCTAGTGCGGCCCACAGTATCTCAAACTTATGCGTCCTAATGCGGCCCGCATTTATCATCTCATCCATGTGTCCTAATACGGCCCACATATACCATGGTATAATCTTCCTTATAATTCCTTTATTTATTATTCACCTTATAATCTCATTTTAATCCACATATACCACCAAAACTCAATCATGCCACAATAATCACGACTAAATAATTACAATTCCACATAATCATATCATTAACATTTTCACATTGATCTCCCCTCTAAAAATAATACTCAATTATTTACCATAAAATAAACCGCGCACTTTAATATTTCCAGTAATCATTATCATAAACATTTCATTTCCAAAATAATAGTCACCCACAGACAAGAATCACAACCACTACAAAAAGATTTATTTTACGCAGTTAATACAAAATTAGTGAACGCAGTAATTTACCTAAAAAAGAACGTTATCATTTGCACCCACCAACATATAACTAGCCACTACTCTTCGTTTACAAATTTTAGCACCGATTTGCTGACATCATCAATGGAAGAAACAACTCTAGCTGCTGCCACATGCTACTGTTACTTCATATTGTGGCCGCCCAAGATAGAAAAAGAAAACTAATTGATCCCTTTTTTTCATCTTTTCCTTTTCTGTGTGTGTGAGAAGATAGATTTTTTTCTTTTTGAATCTATGATATAGAGAAAGGTGGCGCGACATAGAAGGAATTTTTTTGTCTAGTCTAGATGAGAAGAGAGGTATTCGAGTATAAAGGATGGGCGGATAAAATGGAACATCAAATGAGCGTATATATAGGAGGCCGAGGGTAACTGAAGAGCGAGAAATATAAACTGTTTAATTAATACATGAAGTAATTATTTAATCAATAAAGAAACTTAAACTTTTTAATGAATAGAAACTTAAAAGTTAGGAAATGTGGAAAGTTAAAGATGATTTAATAAATAGAGTTGGAAATATGGAAAGTTTAAATTGATTAACTAAATAAAACCAGAAAATACCAAAAGGTGTAACCGACATATACTAAAACTAACTTATTTAGTGTGTGTAATTAAATCAAAACTATCATTATTATAATAAGTTATAAACAAATAAATACACTAAAATATTACAAAATACACATGGATCATATTATTACATCAAAAATCATAACCGAAGTATTTTGAATCGGGTTATTTATTAAAACGAATCATTTTTATTAAATACTATATAACATTCTCGTAAATTATAGTATAATCCTCAAAACTACTTATTATACTTGCGAACTAATATACTACTAAACTATATAATAGATGTACTTTGAATCAACAATATTATTTGAATCATATCCTTATTATTATTACTCCACTTGTAATTAATAAATATATCGAGTTAGCTGGAGAAATACAAGGATCATTAATAAAATAACAATTGGTCTAATTTAAACATGTTATTTGTTAGAATGAATTCTCTTTAGTAAATAACAAATGTGTAACCTTCATAATATATATATACACATTCATATATAGTATACTTGCAAACAATAAAACTATACTCGTAAACTAGAAAATAAATGTATTTTAAAATTTAGGGGTATTTCATTATTCCCCCCTTAATAGAAAGCTTCATCCTCGAAGCTCGAACTCACACTATTGACCAATTGCTTTAATAATTAACCAATTGATTCTTGGTAATTTTACACTAAGGTTTATAAAATATAACTAACCATGATAATTTGGTTATTGCATTCTACCTCCCTTAAAAGAATATTATCTCCTCGTAATTGACTTAGCAAATAACTCATACTTTAATCAAAGAATGACAGACAATTAGATAAGATTTTTTGTTGCAAGAAGTCTCACCAATGTTCGTAAAAAAAAAGAACTATAATTTGTTCAGATAAAATTCCTATAATTACCAAGGAAATATAACTCATTAAGAAGTTCTAATCATCTATCATTCATCTTAAATTCTTCAACACAAGAAGTTCTCTAAATCACAAAATTCATAACAACTCACTTGAGCATAGTAGGCTCTCATCACATTCGTCAATGAACTTTAACTCATATCATAATCATCACTTATGCCCTCATGGCAACATATATCTCAATCAATACTTCAATATCTCAAGCATAAAAATGTTCAATCCTTAGCACCCATAATATCATAACAAACTGCATTAAACACAGAGAAAGCATCACAAAAGAATATATTCCCCCCAGAGGACGGCTTGTCCAATTTTTAATCCTAAGACTAAATATTTCATTTTTAATCTTTCTTACCCTATTTTCTAGCCGGTTTTGCTCTGATACCACTTTGTAACACCCCGGATTTTGTAACCTTTTATTTGGTCAATATTTTTTTGCAATTCAAGTTTAATATTAGTAAAGCAGCGGAATCGAAACCTAAACCCGGGGTATTATTGCTACACTCGCAACTAAACGAGTGCTAAGGCCTAAATAATTAACTCACTAACGACCTATTATTATTAATAAAGTAAATACAACGCCTATTAAAACAATTTCTTACAAATGTAGAATTATCAAGCCAAAAATAAAATCCAACTATAAATAATCAGACTATGTGAAGTCGTCTTCCCAAACCACAAGGACTTCATCAGTACCTGTGGCAGAAATTCAAACAAACATAGAAAGGGCCACGATAAAGTCAGAAAAACTGAGTAAGCTACCACTTCACCATGTAAAAATCATTTTCTCTTTAGAAATTATTTTTAACAATATAACCACACAACATACAACACATTTCAACAATATTAACACACAACAACAAAATTATCATAACTGAAAAATACTTCACATTGGTTTTCTTTAGTAACCCAAAAAAAATATGTTAGTCAGATTATTTTAATTATCTTCCTTGTCCCAATGCGCAGCCAGGACAAAACAACTTTACTTTCTCTTTGGGTACAACACGTAGCTGTAACCCGGACCCCAACACGCAGCCGGGAATCCAACCAAGCCACTAAATCCTTAAGTGTGCACACCCCCCAATAGTTCAAAGGACTAAGGAGTCGATCTAGGGCTAACTGTGTCCTAGTGCGACCCACAGTATCTCAAACTTATGCGTCCTAATGCGGCCCACATTTATCATCTCATCCATGTGTCCTAATACGGCCCACATGTACCATGGTATAATCTTCCTTATAATTCCTTTATTTATTATTCACCTTATAATCTCATTTTAATCCACATATACCACCAAAACTCAATCATACCACAATAATCATGACTAAATAATTACAATTCCACATAATCATATCATTAACATTTTCACATTGATCTCCCCTCTAAAAATAATACTCAATTATTTACCATAAAATAAACCGCGCACTTTAATATTTCCAGTAATCATTATCATAAACATTTCATTTCCAAAATAATAGTCACCCACAGACAAGAATCACAACCACTACAAAAAGATTTATTTTACGCAGTTAATACAAAATTAGTGAACGCAGTAACTTACCTAAAAAAGAACGTTATCATTTGCACCCACCAACATATAATTAGCCACTACTCTTCGTTTACAAATTTTAGCACCGATTTGTTGACATCATCAATGGAAGAAACAACTCTAGCTGCTACCACATGCTACCGTTACTTCATATTGTGGCCGCCCAAGATAGAAAAAGAAAACTAATTGATCCATTTTTTCATCTTTTCCTTTTCTGTGTGTGTGAGAAGAGAGATTTTTTTCTTTTTGAATCTATGATATAGAGAAAGGTGGCGTGACATAGAAGGAATTTTTTTGTCTAGTCTAGATGAGAAGAGAGGTATTCGAGTATAAAGGATGGGCGGATAAAATGGAACATCAAATGAGCGTATATATAGGAGGCCGAGGGTAACTGAAGAGCGAGAAATATAAACTGTTTAATTAATACATGAAGTAATTATTTAATTAATAAAGAAACTTAAACTTTTTAATGAATAGAAAATTAAAAGTTAGGAAATGTGGAAAGTTATAGATGATTTAATAAATAGAGTTGGAAATATGGAAAGTTTAAATTGATTAACTAAATAAAACCAGAAAATACCAAAAGGTGTAACCGACATATACTAAAACTAACTTATTTAGTGTGTGTAATTAAATCAAACTATCATTATTATAATAAGTTATAAATAAATAAATACACTAAAATTAAAAAATACACATGGATCATATTATTACATCAAAAATCATAACTGAAGTATTTTGAATTGGGTTATTTATTAAAACGAATCATTTTTATTAAATACTATATAACATTCTCGTAAATTATAGTATAATCCTCAAAACTACTTATTATACTTGCGAACTAATATACTACCAAACTATATAATAGATGTACTTTGAATCAACAATATTATTTGAATCATATCCTTATTATTATTACTCCACTTGTAATTAATAAATATATCGAGTTAGCTGGAGAAATACAAGGATCATTAATAAAAAATTGGTCTAATTTAAACATGTTTTTTGTTAGAATGAATTCTCTTTAGTAAATAACAAATGTGTAACCTTCATAATATATATATACACATTCATATATAGTATACTTGCAAACAATAAAACTATACTCGTAAACTAGAAAATAAATGTATTTTAAAATTTAGGGGTATTTCACAAGGTGATAGCTTACTCCTCGTGGTAGTTGAAGGAGCACGAGACAAAATACCCACTCATGACTTGGAGCTGGCTGTAGTGGTGTTTCCCTTGAAATTTTGAAGGCTCTACTTGTATGGAGTTACTTGCAAGATCTACACTGACCACAAGAGCCTAAAGTACATCTTCACTCAGAAAGAGTTTAATATGAGGCAAAGAAGATGGTTCGAGCTGATAAAAGATTATGATTTGGAGATTCAATACCATGAGGGAAAAGACGAATGTGGTTACTGATGCCCTAAGCAGAAAGAAGAGTCACCCAGTGAATGATGTCCGAATCCTTCCAAATGAATTAGCTCATGAGATTTGAGACATGGGCTTAGAGATGATGGAGCCTAGGGGAGTCAAAGCTGAAATTCAAATGTATAGTATTGTGGCCACATCAGATATTCAGCCTAAGATCACCAAGAATCAGCATGGAGATGTGAAACTTGACCAAATTAAAGGAAAGATGCAGGTGGGTAAGGCACGAGATTTCGTAATCCATGACGATGGTGGTCTTATATTCAAGGGAAGGTTGTGTGTGCTTCACAAGTGTGGTGACCTGAAGGAGAAGCTAATGAAGAAGGCCCATAACACTTCTTATTCCATCCATCTGGGAGGAGATAAGTTGTACAAGGACCTTAAGAAGCACTTTCGGTGGCCCAAAATGAAGGAGGTACCTGAGTTTGTGGATAAGTATCTCACGTGCCAGAAGAAGAAGTTTAAGCACAAGCAAATGAGAGGTTTAGTTCAGCCATTAGAGATTCCTGGGTGGAAATGGGACTCTATTTCTATGGATTTTAATGTAGGTCTCCCTCAGACTAAAGGTGGGATGAACCAGATTTGAGTCGTTGTGGATAGACTCACTAAAGCTACAAATTTCATTCCAATGAAGGATACCTGGTCTATGGAGTAGCTAGTGGATGCTTATATTAAGAATGTTGTGAGATACCATGGTGTTCCTCGTACCATAATCTTTGACAGAGACTCCAGATTCGTGTCTCGGTTTTGGTAACAGCTTTAGAAGAGCATGGGATCAAAGTTGAATTTGAGCACTGCCTATCATCCAGCCACAGATGAGCAAACCGATAGGATTATTCAGACTCTAGAGGACATGTTGCGAGCCTGTGTCTTGGACTTCTAGGGCTCTTGGGTTGATAAGTTGCATCTCATTGAGTTCTCTTACAGCAACAGTTATCACTCCAACATTAAGATGGCTCCATTTGATGCTCTTTGTGGTTGGAAATGCAAAACTCCTCTATGTTGGAATGATATTAGTGAGACCATTGTTTTGGGTCCTCAATTGATCGAGGAGACGATGAACCAAGTCATAATGATCCAGGAGAGAATGATAGCGGCTCAAGATAGGCAAAAGTCTTATGCTGATTTGAAAATGAGGTCTTTGACGTTTGAGGTAGGAGATAAAGTATTCTTGAAGGTATCTCCTACAAAGGGAGTTATGAGGTTTCGAAGAAAAGGAAATCTTAGCCCAAAGTTTATTGGTCCGTATGAGATCTTGGACAAGGTTGGTGACCTGGCGTACAGGTTGGCGTTGCCCATGGAGCTAGAGAAGGTCCACAACGTGTTCCACATTTCTCAGCTAAAGAAGTGTGTGTCAGACCCGTCCCATGTTCTTCAACCACAAGTGGTGAAGATGGACCCATACCTAACTTATGAGGAGTATCCCGTTAAGATTTTTGATACCAAGACTCGAGAGACTCGACCTAAGACCCCGGAGATGGTCAAAGTGATTTGGTCATACCATATTGTAGAGGAAGCTACATGGGAGACCAAGAAAGAGATGAAGAAGAAGTACCCTAATCTCTTTGAGTCAGGTATGAGTTAATTACCCTGTTAATTACAAGGACATAATATTCTTTAAGGAGGTAGACCGCAATACCCTAAATTATTATGGTTAATTAAATTATTATGGTTAGTGATATGTTGAAAACCTTTGCATAAGGTAGCTAAAAACGATTAGGTGATTATTAGGACATTGGTTGGTAGTGTGAGTTCGAGGACAAAACTTTATTTTATGGGCGGAATGATGAATACCCCTAATATTTTATAATACATATATTATAAAGTTTGCAAATATAATATACAAATTGCAAGTATATTATGTAGCTTATGAGTATATTATAATATTTACAAGCATAATGTATAGTATTTAATAAAGATGATTTATTTTAATAAATATCCCGTTTTGAAAATAAGTCGGTTATGATTTTTAATGTATAAGTAACGATCATCATATTTATCTAGTTAGTTTGGTATAATTATTTATTAAAAACGTAGTTATAATAATAATCTTACGATTTAAATACTATTACGATTTAACTATACTAAATAAATCAGTTTTAATCCATCAGTTTCATCCTTTGAGTTTTTCTGATTTTATTAATGAACTAGTTCTAACTATTCATATTTCCTACTTTAATCAACAAACCATGTCTCCCTTATTTCTTAACCTTACTTAATGAATCAATTTTAACTTTTTACATTCCAAACTCCTAGTTTTCTATTTAATTAAGGAGATTTTAATTTACTGAGATTACACTCCCCTCTCTACGGTTTCCCTTCCAGACTTCTTTATATACCCTCATCTACTATTGCAATTTATTTGCCCTTCCTCTCTCTCCAATACCCTTCTTCTTCAGCTAGACTGAAAAATAAAACTCCTCCATGTTGCATCTCTTTCTTTCTCTACACTAGACAACAAAAAGGTATTACTCACCACTTTTACTTCTGTTTGTCTCGGTTTCACTAGTTTTAAACAAAAAAATGAATGACTTTCCTCTCACCTCTCTACTTTGCCGAACTTAGTGCACACAAAAGTGAAATACTACACTCATCACTCATTTTATCCCTTGTTTCTGACACAACCAGAGAAAAAAAACTTCTCCCCACACTCACGTACAAACAACAGGAAAAACCCGATACGATTCTCTCTCTCTCCCTCTCTTTTCTATATTTAAAAAATAAAGAAAGATAAACACCCCTACACACACGCGTGAAAGAAGGAAAACAAAAGAAAGAAAAACAAATTTGAAAACAAGGGGCATGTCGTTTGGTACTTCTTTCAGCCCACTTGATGACATCATCACTGATGTCAGCCGTTGATGTCAGCGTTGACATCAGCAAATTCGGTCTTATTATCATTTTTTTAATTATTTTCTCCTTTTCTTATTTGACAAATTATTAATTTAATTACTTGTTTTAACTAGTGTCTAATTCGTATGTATTATAATATATTACTATTATATGTTTTTATATGTAAATTTTATAATTATGATTTATGGTAATTTAATATAATTAAGTTTAGAGTATCCGGGTATCTGACAAATACCCATTACTATTATTATTTTAGGCTTTGAATTTGTGGACGGACAATAGTCGATTTCACAGTCAATAGTGGGACGAGTTGTCACCCAGATACTAGGTAAGTTACTACGTTCGCTAATTTTTATTAAAATTATAATAATGAATTTTCACGTGGATGTGAATTTTGTGTGACCATTGTTTGAGATTGAATTGTTGGGTAATTGCATTTTCTTATATGAGTGAATTACTTTGTAATGGATGTTGGTGATTATTTAAATATTCTTTCTAAAAGCGATTGATGGAAAATTGTTATGAGATTATTTATGAGATTATATATAAAAAGGAGTCATGTAACCATGATGATTGATCACCCAGTGATTTTATGGTTATATTGGTGGGTTTTGATTGATTAAATGGTGAATAATGATAATTATAAAGAATATTAAAGAGGAGGAAACCATGGTACATGTGGGCTATATTAGGACACATGAATGAGACGCTAAATGCGGGCCGCATTAGGACGCATAAGTTTGAGATACTGTGGGCCGCTGATAAGTGTCAAAATGAGCATGTTTTATGGGTGTATTTCATATGTTATATTAGCACTTTTCTTGCGCATTTCTCCACTTTGGTTAGTTTTACTCTAGTTTATGCTTTATTGGTTATATTACAGATTTATTGGTTAAGCATGAGGAAAACCAAGCTAGGAGCAAAGTAGACGAAGAGACGAACGCATAGGCGTAAACGGATCTAAAAACGGAGCTCAAACGAAGAATCTGGAGCCTGTCAAAGTTTGCAGACAAGACAAGACGAAAATATGGACACACCATGTCCGGCTAAACCAACCCGGACGCACATCCGGACACATATGTCCGGATCCGGACGCATTCTGGACGCGTGTAAAACGCAGCCCCGATCCAGAATTCGCGTGACTGATTAATTACGGCGCCGTCTTCTCCATTTTTCTTCTTCAATTACTGCGCCGTCTTCTCCATTCCTTCTTCAATTTGCAGCGCCCACAATATTATCTATTTACTACCTCAAACTTATCAGGCGCCGCATACCTTGTCAAATCTACCACTGTCTGCTCCAAAATCCACCGTTCTCCTGATTTTCCTCACCTGTCAGCCTACCACTCCCTTATCTCCTTCCTTTCCTCTACTATAAATAACCCACGTTCCTTCCATCCTCAAAATCATCTTCTCCTGCATCCAAACTCATCAACGCTCATCAACACTCACTCTCCCTCCATCCACACTCCATTTTTCATCCTTTTCCATCACCAAATTAGCCTTACGCTCTTATTTCCAGAAAACCAAACGTAGAACGAAGCTCTGCACAAACCAAGACGCGAACTCCATTAAAGAAGCTGTGTCCGGATTTGTGTCCGGCTAAATAGACCCGGACAGGGCATGTCCGGATTTGTGTCCGGCCAAACAGACCCGGACAGGACCAACTTGCGCCAGTTTGTTCATTCTTCTTCGTTCTACCTATCTATCATCGTTTTGAGGTCGACATAATCACGAAGACAAGCCGGGAAGCGAAAAAACTCTCCCCAAAATAGAGTTCTTTCTTTCCTCGAACTTTACTCTGTTTTAATGTCTATCTCTACTCTATGTTTATTTTTGTCGATGTCTGAGTAAGTTTATATTTGTGCTTAGGATGGGTGTTTGACCCCAAATAATTCAGACTTACTTATAATATCAAGTTTGCTTATAAATATTTGTTTTGTCTCTCTAAATTATTAAATACTTAAGTACTGATCATTTTTACGCATTTACGGTTTCTCTTATTTCAATGATTTTGTAAATCTGAGAATAGACCACAAAGAGAGACAAGCGTTAGATATTATCTCCTTGATTAGCAGATAAAATCCATCGCTGTTATTAAAAGAATTCTCACTTAATGCTAATTAATGATTTTAGACTTTTTCTGATTGTAAAAAGTCTACTGAATTAATTAAGAGTTGTCCTTATCTATGATTTAGGAACGCCACAAGATAAAATTCTTAAACCGACAAATAAGAGCAAATTTGAATTATAATTAATGTCTGAAGTATATTTGGGCGATTTCACCTTCCTTAGCACATTTTCCATCCATTTAATACACAACTGTTTTATTTAAAGCTTTTAATTGTCTTTATCTGTCCAACCCAAAAATACCAAGATTGCCACTGGCTAAACCCCTTTTTATTTACTGTTTATTAAATACCGGAACTAGGAAAATTGAATAATTTCCCTGTGGATACGACACTTGTTGTACTACTCCGACTAGGTGCACTTGCCTATTAGTTTGCTGTAAATCTATATATAATAATGTGTAGATTTTACTCAACAGCCGCATTAGGACATAGTTAGCCCTAGATCTACTTCTTAGTCTTTTGAACTATTGGGGTGTGCACACTTATGGATTTAGTGGCGAGGTTGGATTCCCGGCTACGTGTTAGAGTCCGGGCTACAACTGTGTGTTATACGAAAAAGTGAGAAAGGTTGTTTTATCCTAGCTGGGTGTTGGAACAAGGAAGATAATTAAAATAATCTGGATGAATAAGAACCAAACATGAAATATTATATAATGATTATTTTACTATTGTGTGATGATATTTTTGAAATGTCTTGTATGCTTACGCGTTGTTATATTGTTAAAATTGTTTTCAAATAGAAAATATTTTTACGAGGTGAAGTGGTAACTTAATGAAATACCCCAAACCTAGATATGGTTTTTAAATGTTAAACTAAGATATAATAAGGCTAAAACATGCCTTAGAAACATTAGGAAACAATTTAGACCATAGAAAACACAAGGAAACACCATAAAAGCAATTTAAGCAAAAATATGCTCTAAGCTTGGAGTAACTTTGGCTAACACCCAAATATCATTCTTAGACCTTAGTAACATGCTAATGGACATGTTAAATCAATTACCAAAGAAACCCAAGCTCAAAAACAAGTTAAAACACAAATTGGGCTTTAAGGACTCTTAAAGCACATTTTTGAAAAATTGTCTTCGAAGGAGGTTTTGAGTGGCTAAATGCCCATGATTACACCTTAATCAACCTTTGTACTACTTAGTTTCACATTAGGAAGCCTAAATCAATGGGGACCAAAAATTTCACAAATATGTGCACTAATTGTGAATAGTAACCAAATAGTGCCCAATTTAAGCTTTAGTCAACTTAGTTTAATTAATTGGTCAACAAAGACCATAAATATCTTCATTTATCAAGGGGGCCGGTTTTTAAGGATGGTGAGTTACCATAAGGATCCAGCAAAGTAAGGAAAGAAGAGGGAAAGTTAGTAAAGTTACTATTTGCTTTAAAAAGAAAAGATCTTACCTTTTAACTTACCTCTCTCCTCTCTTCTTTATTCTCCTCTCTTCCACCATTTTTCTTCACCTTCTTCATCCTCTCCAAACCGTAAAAACCAGCCCATGCTTCCTCCACCTTCATTTGCTCACAAAATCTTCATTTTAGCTCCAAATCCAACTCTAAGCATAGATAACTCTTAGTTGGAGCAAGCCCTTTAGTTCTATTTTTTCAAAACTGGAAAAGCTCAATTTCAGTGACAAGAGAAAACTCCATTGAAGGAGGAAAATCAAGTTTGAAGAGCTCATTTGCTTCTCCATTCATTCAAGGTAAGAAAACTTAAAGAAAAATCAACTTTCCTTCACTTTTCACCCATGTCCGAAAATTAGCTTCTCATGGAGACTTATTTATGCCTTGAACCATCTTGTTTCTAATATATAAAGGGCTAGAGGAGGTCCTCTTTGATTCATTACCAAGCCCATCTTGAAACTCCAAGGTAAATATCCATTTTTAAATACCTTAAGACACATTTTAACCTAGGATTAAATTCTATGAGTTTAGGCATGTTGCTTAGTACTCATTAGATTATTTAAATGTGGATTAGAACATTGGAAAGAGAATTGAAGTCCTTGGCCGAGAATCATCCAAGAAAACCTAAGGAGGAAGTTGAGAGAAAAGTTTGAAAAACAAGGTAAATAACTTACCTTAAGGTGTTTTATTGTTTTAAGGGATGGGGTTTAGATAGAGGGTAAGTGTAGATTAGAGTCTATATTAGGTAAGGGCTATAAAACCTAGGAGAATGAACATGATCTTATTTGAGAACTTGTGACTAAGGAGCAAATGGGAAATGAGATAGTTAAACAATCACAAGGTGAATTACAAGAACACTATTATTGCAATGGGAGCATTGTTGTGTGTATTTGCAGGTTGAAGGCTATTATATGTGGGAAATTCAGTGGTTAAATTTATGTCATTTAAGGGCCTAAGTGCCAAGCAATTTAAGTTTATGCACTATATTATGATGTAGTGTAATTTGGGTGAAGTTTTGTGTGTAAGAGTGCTTCTTGAGGATTTGAGTGTTCTTGGTTGTTTAAGGATAAAAAACTAAATGTTTGGGTGTAGTGATATACTAGGGAAGCCATGTTAAAATTTGGTTGTGAAACTTGGTGTTTAAGGTGTTCTAAGGAGATTTTAGGACTAAAGATGTACTAGTAAACATTAAGGGTTGTTTTGGGTGAAAATGGATAAACTAAGGTGTTCTTGAGTATTAAGATGACCTAGGAATGTGTAGAAGGAACTAGGGGTTACGATGGTGAATTTAAGGCACCAAAACCATGATAAGAGAAGTTATGAAACTTGTGCAAAGTTTGAAGGAAATAAGGTATTAGGTCTTGTGAAGGTTTAAGCATGAGCTAGAGTATATAGCCTTGAGAAGCTTGATTAAAGGAAATGGGAATGAGTAATAATGCTTGAAGAGTGGTTACATTGGTGGAAAGGAAACACTTTGGTTAGTTTAAGTCTTAGGAAAAAATTACAAGTTGGAAGTGTAAGAAATTAAGTTCTAAGTGTTAAGAATTTAGTAAGAATTTGAGTAAATGTTTAAGGAGTTTGTTGGATGATTTAAGAGGGGATTAAGGTGCCAAAAGGATGTTAAAACATGTGGGGAAACATATGGAATGATTAGGAAAAGATTGAGGTGAATTTGGAGTTCAAAATGAGAAGAAAAGCACTTTGAAAAATGGGTTCTGTTGTTGACCGCCCCAAGGGACCGCCCCTGTGGGGAGGTCCAGTTGAATCCTGCAGGGCGATTTGTTTCTGTTGTGGACCGCCCCTGGGGACCTCCCCAGGGTAGGGGCGGTCCAGTTTAATAATTTTTTTTAAAAAATTTAAGAATGATAAGGGGGATTAGTAGTAAGCCATTGCGAGGGTAATGATGATTAGAAAGACAAGCATAAAAGGACTTAAAAGATTAAGTTAAGTAAATGATTTAAGTGTTTAATGTTAAGTTTATAAGAACTTAAGTGGTATTAGATGGGGATCATTAGTGGTTAAGTAAGTTAAGTAACGTGGAAGTAACTAACAACCTACATTGGATGAATGTTTTAGGACTAGAGAATTGGGATTCGGAAGGAGATTAGACAACCGACACAAACGACGGTGTACGGTATGATTTTCTTGTAGCCTGCTTGCTAACGAGGTGTCCCTCGGCTTGTGTGCTAGTTGTTTATGAGTTATGACTAAACAAGATAAAGCATGCAACTGGTTATTGTATTTGTTGTGTGTTTATGATTAAAACTAACACACTTGACTTGAGATTATTTACTAACAATGCTTAGTAACATTGGTTGAGATAAGAATTCACTCCCTATTTGTTGTTTGGTCAATACCCGAAAAAGGTTTAACTAACACTTCGTCTTTGATACTTTCTACTAACTTGAACTTGGGGGGAGTGAGGAATCCGGAATGGTTCGGTCATGCATGTGTTAAGTAGGAGGTCGGTATTTGTATCAGATCTGACTTTCATTTGGGCTTGTCTTCGGACTCGTCGCCTAGGGTCAACATATAGACCCGGCCGCCTCGAATTACAGTTCGAGGCGGAAGGCCAGTTTAAGAAGGTGTGGTGGGATCTACCTAAATCCCAACTAATTTGAGAATTAATGTTTATTCAACCAACGTAGTTCTCGGCCGTTGGCTAGGGCTACCTTTTACCCGACAAAAATTAACAATGGACTAAGTATAACTGAATCTGATTAAAGAACGGGTGACTTGTTTGAGATGAGATTTGAGATGAGAATTGAATGTTTCTCGTGTTAAGGAGTTAAGATGCTAATTCACTTACCTAATGAACTGTAACACCCCTACTACGCACTTAGCAACTATATGAAATCACAGTGGAATTAAATAACTAACCAAACATTAAACGGGCCAGTGTTACACGCCGTTAGCCACCTACGTGGCTAACAAGGCAGAATACGTACACATTGTACCGGTCTGATGATCAGACTCCCGAACATTGAACTAAAACCATAAATACATCATATATAATACCGAGTAATTAATTACATTCCATCACTGTAAACTGACAATATACCGTCACTATAGTAACAACGGAACCAAAATAAAACGCCACGGGAGCACAGGCGCATCCCGGGCCTATCATCCAAAATAACCAAAAGTATGACATGACCTAGATTTATAGCCACTCTGCTTCTTCGATCCTCATCCTGCAATATAAATATGGAGCCCCCGAGGGGGTCAGCAACCCTTGGCTGGTATGGTTAACGCGCAGCCCATCGGCTACCGGGATACGCGCAACTATTTGTCATGATAGCATGGCATTCATTTTAACATACAACATATACATATGGCATAGTAAAAACATTGCATAGCACAACAACACACACTTAGTGAGAACATATCACTTAACAACAAACCTAGAAGGTTAGTCAACATCATAAGCCTAGAGAATGGTTCACCCTCATGTTAAGCTTGTTACACAAACTCATTACCGTTCTGTTAGTCGAATGAGTAACTTAACTCACAGATGGATCGAATATTGAGACCCGAACACACCACACAAACACATGTTCCCACTAGACCAATCATAAGTCCGAATAGGTAAGCTTTGGAGGAAGCTAACGGGAGATCAAACGCCAAATAAAGGAGAACAATCTTAACATTATAAGAGTCGAATCTGATGCAGATATCTACTCTTATACATACACGCGTGACCGGACAACCGGATTCCTCACTCCCCAGTTAGCACTCGTTAGAAGTTCAATGTTGGAACTTAATAACAAATCACAACATGTGGTTAAGTCTTGTTAGACACACACAAGGGATATGAGTCACACCTTAGCATCACAATTATATAAACAACTGTAAACTCGTTACATGACTTAACTCTTACAAGGTCATAAACACACCGAAAAACAAACAGCACACAAGCCGGTGTAAACCGGTAGGCAATAGACTACAAGAAAACCATACCTTGGTCCTTGCTTCTTTTGTTTTCCTCCGTAGGCAACTCCTATACACATTTAGTAACGTCGGTTAATTAACTTATTAAATCTCCGGTTACTAAGCATCTTACATGATTATATGACAAGCTTTAGTGCCTAAACTTTCCCTTGATTACCTTCATTATACCCTTTAGGGTCAACTACTTAAGCCACTCTTTGTTTGTTTTTTTTACAAGTTTTGGGTCCGACCGACCTTACACAAGGTCGGTCCATTCCAGAACATATTACCGTCAGAAAATTCTACTCCGACCGACCTTGCAAGTTCAGTCAACAAGGTCGGTCTATTCCTGAGAGTTTTTTCCCTTTGAAAATTCAGGCCCGACTGATCTTGACAAGTTCGGTCCTAAGATCGGTCGATTCCCGAGACTCTCTTACGTACAAAGATTTAGGCATGACCGACCTTGTAAGTTCGGTCCCAAGGTCGGTCTATTCCAGAGACTTAATCCGTACAAAAAATCCATGCTCGACCGACCTTGCAAGTCCGGTCCCCAAGGTCGGTCCATTCCAGAGACCATTTCTGGCAGGGTAAACTGGGCTCGACCGACCTTGCAGGTCCAGTCCCCAAGGTCGGTCTGCTCTAAACCCTTGTTTTTAATTGCCCATTTAACTCCAAACTTCACCTTATAGTGCCCTAGTATGTTCTAACCACATTTGGCACTTCAAACACCCCTTAAGACATCCATTAAACTCCTTAAATCATTCACCAAAAACCTCCTCAACATTACACAAATTCTTATACAAAGGTTAGCACATGCAATGTTTTTCACTAAGTTTTCATGTGGTGTTTTATACCTATATCTACCACTAGTCCCAAATGTTCCCTCACTACTACAACATCATCTCCCAAGCATCATTTCTTCCTAACCAAAATCCTTGAATATCTCTACAAGTCTGTAGCTCCTTCATGCAACACATCACTTCTTCCTTATTCACCAACACTCATTTTAAACACCTAAAACTTCTTATACATCATCTAAATTTCGACATGGGTTCTCCTAGCATCTTGTTACACCAAAACACAAAGTTTTCACCATTAAACATTCAAGAACGCTTAAATCCATCAAGAGCATTCTTATACACAAAACTTCACCAAACTTACACTACATCACAATATAGTGCATTATTTAAATTGCTTGGCAGTTAGGCCCTTAAATAACATGGCTCTTAGGCCCTTAAAGTGCATAAACCATAAACACTGAATTTCCCACAATATATTGCCTTTGACCTGCAAATACATACAACAACACATATGCCCTTTAATAGTCTCCTTGAGAACATTTACTAGGTCATTCACCATTGGCTCCTTAAGTAGTTTTAATAAGCAACATAAGCTCATTTCTCCCAAGACTTTAAACTACATTAGGTTAACACATTTACCTCTTTTCCTCACAAACTTATTTCTTGTTTCCTTGACTAAAATCGGCAAGGCTTTAGTTGCTTGTCAACTTCTAAATAATATACAAGCAATATAATGAGTATTCAAGCTTCAAGCTTAATCTCATTGTAAACCCTAGTTACATATATTGTCTTAAAACATTAAGGTGATTGTTTTACCTTGAGAATGGAAGAAAGTTTGAACAAGTAACAAGAGAGGACTCCACCAAGCCCTTGTAAGATTCAAATGAAGCTAAAACAAAGCAAGGTAAAGAACACCATCAATGGTGATTTTCGGTTAACATCAAAACATGAAGAAAATGGAGTTTTTCTTTGAGTTTCCTTACCTTGAAGCAAAGGAGAACAATAAAATGTAAAAAGATGAGCTCAAGCTCCTCCCATGGAGATTCCTCTTGGCACCGAAATGGGGCTCTTGGAATTTTGAGAAGATAGAATTGAAGAGCTTGGCAAGACAAAGAGAATGGTGGTCTTTGTTTTTGATTTGGTAAAGGGAGCTAGGAGAATATGGCAATGGAAGTTGGTGTTGGTGTTGGTGCTGTAGCAAAACCATGAATGGAGAAGGTAGAAGAGAGGTTGAAGGCGTGGGAAATGAAGAGGGAAAGAAGAGAATGAAGATAAGTTTGCTAGTTTAGATATTTAAGTAGTAAATAAAATAGTACTTCCTACTTTATTACATTACTTAGCTTATTTTTTTGTTTAAGTGTGGTGAGTCATCAAGAAAACCGGCCCCCATATTATAATAAGGGGTATTTTAGTCTTTGTTGACCAATTGTCTCACTTATATTGACATATGTTATAAACTTGGTTAATTTGGTTATTATTCACCAAAACAAGGCACATATTTGTGAAATTTTTGATTTCCCTTTGATTTAGACTTCCTAAGGTGATACTAAGTAGTGCACATGTTAATTAAAGAGTAATGATGGACATTTAGCCACTCAAAACCCATTTACAAGACAATTTTTCAAAAATGTGCTTTAAGACTCCTTAAAGCACATTTTGTGTTTTACTTGTTTTCAAGCTTGGTTTTCTTTGGTAATTGGTTTAATATGTCCATAATATATAAATAAGGTCTTGGTAAGCTCATTAGGTCTTAGCCAAGACTATCCCAAGCTTAGAGCACATTTTTGCCCAAATTGACTTTAAGGTAATTAATTGTGTTTTTTATGGTTTAAATTGTTTACTAATGTTTCTAAGACACTTTTTAGTCTTATTATACCATATTTTAATGTTTAAACAACATACTAAGGTTTGGGGTATTTCAATCTACCCCCCTTAAAAGAACTTTGTCCTCAAAGTTCTCACTTCCCACATATCTTTAATATTAGAAAAGGACACGAGGATTCTTATAAAACAATACTCCCATAACAACATTAACAACATACTTACATAACATCAGACACAAGGTCCAAATAACATAACATCATTCAGACACAACGGTCTGTAACATAACAAGATAACAACATAACATAGACGATGTATTTAAATACACGTCATACACACATAACCGAAACGGCTCTACCCCCCTTAAAAGGGGTACGCCCCGTGCCCTATACACACAAACACTAAGATGTAAATAACGAGGGTACTTCGCCTTCATCTTATCTTCCAGCTCCCAAGTGGCCTCCTCGACGTCCTGGTTAGACCAGAGGACCTTCACCAGTCTCACAGACTTATGGCGAGTGTCTCAAGTCTTAGTGTCCAGAATCCATACGGGAGTCTCCACTGGTCGCATGGTCGGCTCTAAAGTTAGCCTCTCAGGCTGAAGTACATGAGACGGATGAGACATATATTTCTTCAACTGGGACACATGAAATACATCATGTACCTTGCCCAGCTCGGCGGGTAGATCTAATCTGTAAGCTACCGGGCCTATCCGCTCCGTCACAACGTAAGGCCCCACATATTTCGGGCTCAACTTGTCTTTCTGGCCAAAACGAAACACTCCCTTCATGGGGGATACTCTAAGAAATACCTGATCGCCCACGGCGAATTCCAGGTCACGTCTGCGCACATCGGCGTATGATTTCTGCCTATCCTGAGCTGCCTTCATGTTAGCCCGGATCTGGCGTACTTCTGACTGTACTTGCTCCAGATACTCTGGTCCTATAATGACCGTCTCACTCGACTCATCCCAGCATAATGGCGTGCGGCATGGTCTACCGTACAAAGCCTGGAAGGGAGACATCTTGATCGAAGCATGGTAACTGTTGTTGTAACTAAACTTGATCAGATGTAACTTATCAATCCAGCTGGTCTGAAAATCAAGTGTACATGCACGTAACATATCCTAGAGTGTCTGGATGGTGCGCTCACTCTGACCATCAGTCTGTGGGTGGAATGCCGTACTCAGCTTCAGCTCGGTACCAAGCGCTTCCCGTGTGGATTTCCAATACCTCGAAAGGAATCTGGTATCCCTATCAGATACAATTTTTTTCGGTACCCCATGATGTCTTACAATCTCTCTGTCAAAGAGCTCTGCAAGCTTAGCCACTTTCCAGGTGTCCTTCATCGGTATGAATCGAGCCACCTTGGTCAGTCGGTCAACAACAACCCAAATCATATTCAGACCTCCCCTCGTAGGCGCAAGCCCTACTACGAAGTCCATAGAAATGTCATGGAACTTCCACTCAGGCACTGGCATTGGCTGCACCATACCACCAGGCCGTCAGTGCTCAAACTTGACCTTCTGACAAGTGAGACACCTTAATACATAGTCATTCACATCTTTCTTCATTCCAGCCCACCAAAAATAACGTTTCATGCCCTTATACATCTTTGAAGCTCCGGGGTGAATCGAAGTCGTAGAACAATGGGATTCACTCAGTATGCGCTCCTTCATCTCAGCGCTACTCCTCGGAATACACAGTCGGCCATTAAGCCTAATCAGGTCATCATCGTGGAGTCGGAAGTCGTACTTCTGACCCTCGAATGTGCCATCAATAAGCTTCTGCCTGATCTCAAACATATACTGATCCGTCATTTGAGCACTCCGCACCTCTTCAACCAAGCTAGAGTGAGAGACTAGCGAATGGAGAGAGTGTGCTCGGCGACTCAATGCGTCAGCTACTACATTTGCTTTAACCTTCTTGTACTGTAAATTGATGTCGTAGTCGTTTAAGAACTCGACCCATCTTCTTAGTCTCATGTTCAACTCCTTCTGAGTGAACAAGTATTTCAAACTTTTGTGATCAGAATAAATTGTCACGCTTACCCCATACAAATAATGCCGCCATATCTTCAAAGCAAAGACTATGGCTCCCAGTTCTAAGTCGTGGGTAGGGTAGTTCTCTTCGTGCTTCTTCAGCTGTCGAGAGGCGTACGCTACGACCTTCCCGTGTTGCATTAACACATAACCCATACCTCTGCCTGATGCGTCGCAATAGACCTCAAAACCATCTGGACCGTCTGGTATAGTCAGGACTGGTGCAGATGTTAGAGCATCCTTGAGACTCTGGAAAGAACTCTCGCAGTCATCTGTCCACTCGAATGGTGTATCCTTCTTCATTAAGGAAGTCATCGGCTTCGAGACACTGGAGAAGTCCTTCACAAACCTCCTATAATATCCTGCCAGACCGAGGAAGCTCCTGATATTGGTAACTGTCTTCGGCCTAGGCCAGGTGCGCACTGCATCATTCTTTGCCAGATCAACAGCGATCCCGGCCTCAGAAATCACATGTCCAAGAAAGGATACCTGGTTCAACCAAAACTCACACTTTGAAAATTTAGCATACAACTGATTCTTTCTCAATGTTTGCAACACACTTCTCAGGTGGCTTTCGTGCTCACCCTTCGATTTTGAATACACAAGAATATCGTCGATGAAGACTACCACTGACTTGTCCAACTGATCTTGGAACAAGTGGTTCATTAAGTCCATAAACTTGGCTGGTGTATTGGATAAACCAAACGGCATAACCGTAAACTCATAATGTCCATATCTGGTTCGGAATGCGGTTTTCTCAATATCACTCTCACAGATGGCAATCTGATGGTATCCGGATCGTAAATCTATCTTGGAGAACATTGATGCTCCTCTCAATTGATCAAATAAGTCGTCGATGCGTGGTAAAGGATAACGGTTCTTCACTGGACTGCATTCAGCTCTCGATAGTCAATACACAGGCGGAGACTACCGTCCTTCTTCTTCACGAAGAGGACCGGTGCTCCCCATGGTGAAACACTCGGGCGGATAAATCCCTTGTCGAGTAGGTCTCTCAGCTGCTCCTTGAGCTCTATCATCTCTGCTGGAGCCATACGATAGGGCACCTTCGCAATTGGTCCGGTGCCCGGAACCAAATCAATCTCAAACTCAACTTCTCGTGCTGGCGGCATGCCCGACAGTTCCTTAGGAAAGACATCAGGAAACTCCGACACTACCGACACATCTGGGCTAAACTCTGGGTCTCTCTCTATGTCCTGGACATAGCAGAGGTATACATCATTCCCTCGTCGTAATTCATGATACATGGCCATGGCGATGATGATCTGAGTCGAAGGCTCCCTGGGCCTCTAGCGGTATGATATAGTAACCCTAGACGGACTCCGAAGAAGCAGACGGTGCTCGGCACATAGGATTCTGCCCTTGTACCGCTCTAACCAGTTCATCCCGATAATCACATCAAAACCAAGTCCGTCGAACTCTATCAAGTCGATCGGAAACTCTTCATCTCTGAAATACCCCAAATCTAAATAATATTATTAAATCATTATTTATTGGAATATAATCCAAATTTGAATCATTTCACGTACGCATGCAAACCCATGCATGAAAACGTTACGTAAAAAGTCGTTTCTCCATAAACGCTAAAACGCCTTAGAAGCATATGGTCAAACATGACCTTGTATGACCCTCTAATATTCAAACCAAATGGTCATACAATTATTATATGAATATACAAATATATTCCCTAAGCTAAATTCAGTCAAAAACGCAAAACGCTCGGGAGTGCTCACGCCCGTCCTTAAAGCACGAAAAGTCCGGAGGAGTGCCGAGGTGGCACGAACTCCTATAAAATTAATTCCTTGAGTTCCTAACATCATTATTAACCATTATAAAGAGAACCCACGAAGTGGTTTCTCAAAATTCAGCAAAAACCAGGAGGATTTCTTAGCGCTCCTTTTTGCCCGGGTGTCCCGATGGCCCGTAAATTATGTCACGGGTTGTATAACCCCATATAACCCAATGTAACATCTTAGTATATGTTTATTTACTATAATAAGTGTTTACAAACACTTGGAACTCATAAAAACAATTGTTTCCCAAAATTTCCTTAGAGCACAAAAACACACCTTCGGGTGTCACGAAAATGCGTTTTACGCAATTACCTTGTAGTTTTTGACATGCCACGAATTGGTAATCTTAAATAGGGTTAAAATGACCTTCTAAATCAGTTGGTGTGACTAGTCAACAAGGCTCTCTATAGGGGCCGATTTTGAGAGCAAAAACTAGTATAAAATTGCATTAAAAGTTTGTAAAAGGCATAGAATATGGTGACTCACCTTCCCATGTGTTACATTACTTAATGTCAAAGTATGTAGGTCTCATTTTACCAGAGAGCTGTCGAAATTAGGTCATGGAACAAGGCCATGTGAGCTAGATACAAAACAAATGCTAAAAGCAAAAAGTAGATTCCTTTTCTTTTTGCCTTTTGATTTCTTAAGCAAGTAACCTTCCTTGCTTTTCCTTGCTCATGAATGCCGATCAATGAGCTCCATTCAGACCCTAAACGTGCATATACAAAGAGGAAGAAGACAAGTTAAATAGAAAAATCAAAAGAAGATACCTTACCTTTTCTTACCTTGTCTTCTAGTTTGCATTATTTTTTCTCCACCTTGCCTTGTCCTCCATTATGGCCGATTTCATGCTGGAAAGAGGGCATTTATTGAGCCAATAACTCATTGAATAAACTAAGGAAAAGTATAGTCATTTGACATTAAAATTAAGAAAACAAAAATCAATTCCAAGTCATCTCTTCTTGCATTTACGTGAGCTAGGTCTCATTTCCTCCTTGCACTCTTCTCACGAATTGGTAAGCTCTCTCCTCTCTTCTAGCTTCATCTTCTTCCTTTGAAGCTCTTAAGTCCATTAATGGAGTTTTAACTTCTATCTTCATCTTTAAGGTAATTTCCTAGCATTTCTTGTCAAGCCTTGAAGCAAAACTCTTCCTAGCATAACAAGAGTGTTCGGCACAATTAGTTCTCCAAGGAGGTTGTCCAAACCAACATTAAACCAAGGAGCATCTCAAGGTTATCTTAAGGTAGTTTTAATGCTTGAAATCCTTAAAGCACATTTTTATGTGTAACCAAGTTCTACTTCTTCTAAGGCTCTTTTCTTCTTCATTTTGATGAAGGAAAATTGTTCTTCATCCACCTTAGGAGTGCCGAATTATAAGGAGAAAAGTCTAAGGTAAATCTTGTAAAACTACTTACAAATCTACTTAAGATCTTTATTCAAGATCTAACTCCTAAAACTCCTACACCACTTGCATATAACCGAAGTGGAGCATCAAATTCCTTGGAGAAAGCTTGGAGATTCAAGAGAGTTCAAGCACTTAACCACCTTTGTTAAGAAGTAAGTTTACTAAGTAAATCTTTATGTTATAAGCTTTGTTAAGCTTCTAAAAATTATACAAAAATTATGTACATCTCCTAGGTTTATTAAACCGAAACTATATGGTATTATATGCCAAAAATACAATCTATAACTTATATAGAAAATATTTACCTTAAGACACATTTTTGTGTCACAAAATTTAGTTATGTTACAATTAATTAAGCCGAATTATCAAGGGCAAAAATGCTTATTTTAGCTAAGAATCATATAAGACATTACAATAATTTTTACATAGTTATACTCCTATGAATTTATGTATTTATTATGACATATAAATCCACTTTTATATACTATATGGTCACTAAATATGGCCGAATGTCTAAGTATAAATATATTAATGACTACTTAGTATATAAACTTATACATAAAGTTTGGTGAGTTAAAAATATTTATTAGAGCTTAAATGGCTAATTAATTAAGTTATGTGGCTTAAATGTAATTTTTACAAAATTAGTGTTTATTGTGAAAGCCGAGAGCTAAAGGGTGTTTGGTGTAATTATGATATAATATAAGGTTAGGAATTAAGTTTAAGAATTTTAGATAATTTAAACAAGCTTTAAAATAACTTTTATAAAGTTTTGGGCTATTATGTAATTTATAAAAGTTGTTATGAAAGTTTAGAACTAGTGGGCGAATTCATAATTAAGAGATTATTAGGTCACCTTTCGAAATTTTGAGGAATTATATTTGACTTTAGTTTATAAGTTATTAAGAAGTATTATAAAGTTTTGGGGTGAAAATGTAATTAATGGAGAGTTCAAGACCAAAGCCGAATTACTTTGGGGTTAGTTTGGTAATTTAAGAATTTATATATATATATTCGGCATTTATGGAGAATTAAAATTAAAACTATAGTTTATAAGGCATTATGTAAAGTTATAAGATTTTGTGGTTAAATGTAATTATAGGAAATAATATTATATGCCGAGAATTTAAGGGGCTAAGTTGTTATTTTGAAAGTTATAGTACTTAAAAGCTATATACCAAAATATTAGTGTGATTGTAATTTAGCTAAATAAGAAGTTAAAACTCTATAATATAATGAGATTAGAATTTAAATAAAGTTTATGAATTAATGTGGTTGATTTAAAATAACCGAAATATAAGGGTAATAATTTAGATTTAAATAAATATAGGTCCTATGGATATTTGGAGGAATTAGAAGAAAGAATTTTAATTAAAGGAATTATGGAATTAGAACTATGGCTTATATAGTTATAAGGAAGTTAAAGGAAAACAATAATATTATTGTGACAAAAGGAGAATAATGAGATTATAAGAATATCATGTCATTGTAAGACATTTAAATATAGTTAAGAAAATTATAAGTTGTTATGTCACTTAGACAATTAAAATAAACAACAAATATAGTACATGAATATATGAATACATATATGTACATTAAAGGATTTATAAATAAATCAAAAAGGAATAACAAATAAGTTATACATTAAATCATGAGGTAATTAAAAGAAATAAACCTCACATGAAATAACAAATACGAGATTTTTGAAAGATCCAATAGAATTATTATATAAGGGTAACATAAATTAACCCTCTCAGTTAATCCTATTCTAGGACTTTGTTTGACCAGACGTTGACCGGGAATTAAACAAGTACAGTCTACGGTGAACGGTATGGGATTCTTGCAACCTGTTTTCTACCGGATTACACCGGCTTGTGTGCTATCTGTTGTTTGAATAACGACCAAGATAATTAATGTAAATGTTGTTTACTCTTGTGCACTGTTGTATTATTTTATGTGCGTGAATGTGCTGACTACAACGTGTATGTCCCACGCATACAAACACTACTATACCAGTGGATTAAATACCTGCGTTCAGTATACCGAGGACTTGTACTCAAGTCTCTCACTAACTTCACTTTATAACAAACGTCATTATCCTAAACGTGATAATTGACAATACACATTGTGTTCTTGTTTAACGTCTTTATATGACACTTAACAACTCTATACTACGAGAACGAGGAGCCCAGTTGGATCTGGCCATGCATGCTACAGGAGCTGTACCTGTCTCAGGTCGTCTCCTATCTACGTCGCGACGGAACTTTCAGTTGGGAGGAAGACTCTATTCCTCCGGGTTTCTAATGCCCTTCAGTTTGAGGAAGACTTCATTCCTCTAGTGGGATTCTATTTCCCACGCCTCTCAGTTCAGGGTTTAACTACGTTATCTCCTGGGGTTTTTATACCCAACCTTTCAATCTTAACGAGGTCACTATACCTCCACTATTTAAGATATTCAGTTATACCTGTCAGTCCCATTGTGTGGACCGACTATCATTAAAGAATTTCAGTTCAGCTAACTTGACCTTCTGTGTCTTGTTCTATGTGACATTATTGTCCTTGTATGGATACTTGTTATTATCAAACTATGCTTGTTTACAGCTTTATAAAAATGAACTGCATGTGTTCGACAAAGTAGTTGGTGTGGCCCGGTAGACGATGGGCTGCACGTTTTCCATACCAGCATTGTTTGCTGAGCCCCTTTGGGGGCACCCCCATTTTTCAGGTACCTGAAGTTGAGAAGATTACCACACCGAGTGTAGGTGGGGTAGATTCAAGCTATGGGAGTCTTCTTAGTTTTGTTTTTACTTAAGTATTTTACATTTGAGTTTGATTCCTAGTATCTCGGATTGTATTCGTATTCAGACCGTGACTTTTGGAGATTGTATTTGGACTTAGCCTTGTTGGTCACAAGGGTGGCCAACGGCATTGTAATACCGCCCGGTTGTTGTATTTATTTCCGCTGCAGTTGTATTTTATTTGGGAGTGATCGCCGTTCAGTTTATTGGATTTCGGGTTGGGGTGTTACAAAAAGTGGTATCAGAGCGTAGTTACGCTCTGGATACAAGGATACACCGAGATTAGGATATCTAAGACTTTAAGTTAAGGGTTGAGTGATAGTATTGAAAGGAGTTTAAGTTAGACTACTATCCAAGACCAAGATTTTGACCACAGTGCCTAATATACCTCAACATCCTGCAGATGTCAGGAAGAGGAGGACGACGTGGACAGGCTGATGAGGAGCCAAACATCAGGCTGGCAGACATTGCTACCTTAATCGCTCAGGCATTTGCACAGGCGGGGGTTGCACAGCAGCAGCAGCTACCTCCACCACCACCACCCAGGGAGAGAGACTGGGTGAAGAGTTTGGCTGATCTGAGGCCGACTGCATTCAAGGGGCAGACTGACCCTGCTCACTTAGAACCTATCATGGAGATGGAGACAGCGTTCGAGACGCTTGCAGTCCCAGCTAGGGAAAAAGTAAGACTTGCTGCCTTTTATCTGAAGGATGCAGCTAGAGATTGGTGGAACATGGTGAAAGCCGACCACCTGGATGACCCAGCTTTTACTTGGGGACATACACTGCACTACTTAGGGGCAAATACTACCCGGCCCACACCAGGATGGTGAAGACTAGGGAGTTTGACGCCTGGAGCAGACGGGGAAGATGTCAGTGGATGAGTACTATGCGAAGTTCACTTCGCTACTCCGACTACTACCCGGTATAGGATACTCGGACCAGGTTTGGTCGACCGGTTCTACGGGGGACTGAGCCCTCGACTTCAGTTTGGGATGGGACCAATCATCCCTACCAGTTTACAGGTAAAACAGGAGAGACATAACCAGTTGAAAATTTTATTACATACTATACCCCATCATGGGAGATTTAGATTGATACCTTGAGATTTCAGGAATGCTATCATGCTGCCTCCGTTGTGGAGATCACTGTAAGAGAAGGGATGCTTTGAGCTCCCAAAAGAGGAAGGACGGACCTGGTGGCGAAGATGCCAAGCAGGGGAACTCCAACAAAAGGAACAAACCCTATCAGAAAGGACAGGGGTCCTACAAGGGAAGGGGAACCAAACTACTGGGAACCCCCAGTCAGGAACCCACGGAGCAGCAACTTCACAGAAAACCTACCCATCTAAGGGTAGGCACTCTAATCAGACAGTTAGATTTGAAACTTTTGTGATTACTTCAGTACCGTTGGAATGTATAATTACCTTGATTGTATTAGGTTCTGGACATGGCTCAAACACGGGCCAGAAGTATGTCCGCCGTTTCAACTGTAAACAGTGGAAAGGATCACCCCGGCGTGACTGCCAAGGGGAGAAAGTCATGTGCCGCTACTGTCAGATACTCGGGCATCGTGCCTTCGAGTGTATCCGAAACCCGGAGAGCAGGAACTACCGCCCGCCCGGAGCAAAGCCAAACACCGGCCAAAAGAATGGAGCTAGCGATACTCGCCCTCCACCAACAAACCAGGCTCAGGGGTATAAGGGCAAAGGCCCAGCATCGGGACCCGCCCTGCATGTCATGGACCACTCAGATGAGGCTGGTCCTTCTACCAACCCAGGTATTTCTAAACCATGTGAACCTGTTATTGAGCAATGGATGATGTGAATGAGTGCTTGCATGCCTTGATTGCCTAATTGAGTAGGAAAGAATTAGTAAGACTCACTAGTAAAATTTAAACCACGTAGGAAGCTATAAGATATGCTTTCCTATCCCCTCACCGCCCTCCCTGGGAGAAAACATTATCAAAGTACAAGAACCAGGGAACGAACAATGTAAGGTTATCCAACCAGGTTTGATACTACTCAAAGGATACCTAACACCGGAGACACAAATTGCAATCATTAGAAAATGTCACGAATTGGGAGCAGGACCAGGAGGATTCTACACTCCAGAATTTCCAGGAGGATCAAAGATGAAGCTGAAAATGATGTGCTTAGGAAAGGATTGGAATCCTTACTCAAAGACCTACCAAGATACAAGAAATGGAGATGGAGCACAAGTACCAAAAATCCCAGAAGAATTTTTACCAATTGTGGAACAAGCAGTTAATACAGCTCAGCAACTAGAAGAAGATCCAGTTCCCAACTTAAGGGCTGATCTATGTATCATCAACTTCTATGAAGAAGGAGGCCGCTTAGGACTACACCAGGACAATGATGAAACAAAAGGGTCCCTTGAACAGGGATACCAGTATTGTCTTTGTCAATTGGAGATGACGCAGAGTTCCTTTATGGCGAGCAGAAGCGTGTGGACCTTGCAAAGAAAATCATATTGAGTTCAGGAGATGTTTTAGTAATGGGTGGAAAGTCAAGGTTGCTATACCATGGAATTAAAAGGATTAAATAAACACAGCACCTTCGACAGTGATAAACACCACTCACATGAAACCAGGAAGATTAAGTTTGACTTTTAGAAAGTACTAGTTGTAATTGTTTGGACATCTGAAAGGAGATCATCTCATCAATGAAGCATTATTGTTATGAAAGTGAATGTCTTTAGACCCCATCATATATCAAAGTACTTACTCAGATTCTGTTATTAGGTTGTGCTAAGGAGACGGAAGGTGCCTTAAGTATACTTACTGAGGAGGAGGCCAGCAAGGGCGGCGCGATCCTCACTGGTACCTTTCCGGTTAATGGAGTGGATGCATTAGTACTGTTCGACTCCGGAGCCTCACATACTTTCGTTTCGCCTTCGCTTGCGGGGAAGTTGGGGCTAGACGCTGTAGAGTTACCTGATTTTAAGGTGGCACTCCCGTCTAAGGAGAAGATCAGTTGCACTCGTCTTTATAGAGGAGCCACTATCAGTATTAAGGAGGAGGAATTTCCTATTGACCTTATTGAGTTCAGAGGTCTAGGATTCGATGTTATAGCCGGGATGGACTGGCTGGGGCGGCACAGAGGCCGCATTCTTTGTGCAGAGCGCAGACTGTTTTAAGAGCCCATCAGGAGTGACAGTATCTTACCGTCAGAGCCCTAGGCACCGTCGATAAAAGTTATATCTGCTATGTCCATGTACAAGCACGTCAGGAAGCAGAAGGAAGTATATCTATGTTGTTCAGATGTAGAGCATGACCCTGATTTGATCCAGCTATGCCAGTGGTGTCGGAATTTCCAGATATTTTTCCAAAGGAACTTCCAGGCTTACCGCCATCCAGAGAGGTAGAGTTCTCCATCGAATTACTACCAGGTACCGGTCCCATAGCTAAGGCACCGTACCGTATGGCACCAGCAGAGATGGCTGAGCTGAAGGAGCAGCTGAAAGATTTATTGGACAAGGGATACATACGACCTAGCGTATCTCCTTGGGGAGCACCAGTCCTATTTGTGAAGAAGAAGGATGGAAGCCTTCGTTTATGTATTGATTACAGAGCTTAATGCAGTATCGGTGAAGAACAAATATCCACTACCACGGATTGACGATTTTTTGATCAGCTAGAGGAGCAAAAGTGTTTCGAAGATCGATTTGAGATCAGGCTACCATCAGATACCCATCAGGGAGCAAGACATAGAAAAGACAGCATTCAGAACACGGTATGGCCACTATGAGTTTACAGTTATGCCTTTTGGCTTGTCAAATGCACCTGCAGTCTTCATGGATTTGATGAACAGATTATTCAGAGAGCAGTTGGATAAGACCGTGGTTGTATTCATCGATGACATCATTATTCAAAGTCTAAGGAAGAGCATGAGAGTCACCTCCGACATGTACTTGAGATCTTAAGGGAGAACCAGCTTTATGCTAAGTTCTCCAAATGTGAGTTTTGGTTGGACAGAGTTTCCTTTTTAGGACATGTTATCTCTGATGCTGGGATCGCAGTGGATCCAGCAAAGATAGAAGCAGTTCGCACTTGGCCTAGGCCAAAGACAGTTACGGACATCAGGAGTTTCCTTGGTTTAGCAGGATACTACAGAAGGTTTGTCAGAGACTTCTCCAAAATAGCCAAACCTATGACCAGCTTAATGAAGAAGGACACCCTTTCACATGGACTACTGAATGTGAGACCTCATTCGAGCTTTTGAAGAATGCTTTGACATCAGCACCAGTTTTGACTATACCTGAAGGCACAGAGGGTTATGAAGTTTACTGTGATGCATCAGGCAGGGATTAGGGTGTGTACTCATGCAGAATGGGAAGGTAGTCGCCTACGCTTCCCGACAGTTGAAGAAACATGAGGAAAACTATCCCACACATGACTTAGCTTGGAGCTATTGTTTTTGCATTGAAGATCTGGCGCCACTACCTGTATGGTGTCCAGATGACCGTATATTCGGATCACAAGAGTTTGAAGTATGTATTCACCCAGAAGGAGTTAAACATGAGACAAAGAAGATGGGTTGAATTTCTTAAGGACTATGACATTGATTTGCAGTACAAAGAAGGGAAAGCTAATGTTGTAGCAGACGCACTTAGTCGACGAGCACATTCTCTAAATGCCATTGTGGCTAGCTCGAGTCTTATGGACGACATACGTAGAGCACAGCAGAGTGATCAGCGAATGATGGAGATCAGTCAGAAGTTGTCTGACGGTACATTTGAGGGTGGAAATATGAGTTTCAGTACATGATGATGGACTATCAGATTGAAGGGAAGATTGTGTATTCCCAGAGACACAGATATAAAGGAGCATATTCTTCGAGAGTCCCACACTTCTTCCACATCTGTCCATCCAGGAGCTTCTAAGATGTACAAAGATCTAAGAGGTATTTCTGGTGGAGTGGTATGAAGGGCGACGTGACAGAATATGTGATTCGATGTCTCACTTGTCAGAAAGTGAAATTCGAACATAGACGACCAGGAGGTATGGTACAGTCTATGCCAGTTCCAGAGTGGAAGTTTTATGATATCTCCATGGACTTCGTGGTGGGACTACCACCTACGAGAGGAGGCCTTAATATGATTTGGGTTGTTGTTGATCGACTGACTAAGGTTGCTAGGTTTATTCCGATGAAAGACACTTGGAAAGTGCCAAAGTTAAGAACTATTTGAGCAGGAGATTATCAGACATCATGGAGTACCTAAGACTATTGTTTCAGATCGAGACACTAGATTTCTCTCACGATACTGGCGAGCTACTCGCGAGGCACTTGGCACTGAGTTGAAGCTTAGCACAGCATTTCATCCTCAGACAGATGGTCAGTCAGAGAGGACTATTCAGACCTTAGAGGACATGCTACGAGCATGTGCCTTGGATTTCCAGGGCAGCTGGATAGATAGATTACATCTCATCGAGTTTGCATACAATAACAGCTATCACGCCTCTATACAGATGTCACCTTTCCAAGCCTTATATGGCAGACCATGTCGCACACCATTGTGCTGGGACGAGTCTAGTGAGACCGTCATCATTGGGCCTGAGTACTTAGAGCAAGTCCAGGCAGAAGTACAACAAATCAGAAGTAACATGAAAGCAGCACAAGACAGACAGAAATCATATGCTGATGAGAGGCGACGAGACCTTGAGTTCGCAGTTGGCGACCAGGTATTTCTACGAGTATCACCCATGAAGGGTGTATTCAGATTTGGGCAAAAGGGCAAGCTAAGCCCGAAATTTGTAGGACCCTACGCTATCATAGAGCGGGTGGGCCTTGTGGCATATCGACTTGATTTGCCAGCTGAGTTGGGCAAAGTACACAATGTTTTTCATGTGTCTCAGCTTAAGAAATACATGCCTCATCCTTCTCATGTTCTACAACAGAGACACTCTCATTAGAACCAACAATGCGGTATGTGGAAACACCGCAACGAATCTTAGACAGAAAGACACGAGATACACGAAACAAATCTGTGAGCCTAGTAAAGGTTCTTTGGTCGAACCACGATGTGGAAGAGGCCACATGGGAATAGAAGCTGATATGCGAGCGAAGTTTCCCTCATTTTTACCGACTAGACACTTTAGTCTAGGGTACGGGGCGTACCCCTCTTTTTTTGGGGGGTAGAGCCTTTTTCGTTTGTGAATTTAGTATGCATTTTGTTGCACTTTGTGCATTTCAGTGACACTTTGTCTTTATTGTTCTTGTGTAACACTGTTCAGTATATTTCAGTGACACTTTGTCTGTATGTGTTCTTGTGTAACACTGTTCAGTATATTCAGTGACACTTTGTCTGTATGTGTTCTTGTGTAACACTGTTCAGTACATCTCAGCGACACTTTGTCTTGTATGTGTTCTTGCGTAACACTGTATTTGAATGTGCTTTGTGCACTATTAGATATGAAAAGTGACTGTGTTATTACATCACACTATATTGTTCCAAAGTATTCCTGTTGTGTTTGATGTACACTGTGAACTTAGGAATATAGAGACTTGGGACTTGATCCCTAAAAACTAGATTGAGTTGTGGATACTTAGTGGAACTTGATTCCCCACAACCTTATAATTTAGATATGAGACTTCGGGGCGAAGTCCTTTTTTAAGGGGGGTAGATTGAAATACCCCAAATCTAAATAATATTATTAAATCATTATTTATTGGAATATAATCCAAATTAATCATTTCACGTACGCATGCAAACCCATGCATGAAAACGTTACGTAAAAATAGTCGTTTCTCCATAAACGCTAAAACGCCTTAGAAGCATATGGTCAAACATGACCTTGTATGACCCTCTAATATTCAAACCAAATGGTCACAATTATTATATGAATATATATATTCCCTAAGCTAATTCAGTCAAAAACGCAAAACGCTCGGGAGTGCTCACGCCCGCTCCTTAAAGCACGAAAAGTCCGGAGGAGTGCCGAGGTGGCACGAACTCCTATAAAATTAATTCCTGAGTTCCTAACATCATTATTAACCATTATAAAGAGAACCCACGAAGTGGTTTCTCAAAATTCAGCAAAAACCACAGGAGGATTTCTTAGCGCTCCTTTTTGGCCCGGGAGTGTCCCGATGGCCCGTAAATTATGTCATGGGTTGTATAACCCATATAACCCAATGTAACATCTTATATATGTTTATTTACTATAATAAGTGTTTACAAACACTTGGAACTCATAAAAACAATTGTTTCCCAAAATTTCCTTAGAGCACAAAAACACACCTTCGGGTGTCACGAAAATGCGTTTTACGCAATTACCTTGTAGTTTTTGACATGCCACGAATTGGTAATCTTAAAAGGGTTAAAATGACCTTCTAAATCAGTTGGTGTGACTAGTCAACAAGGCTCTCTATAGGGGCCGATTTTGAGAGCAAAAACTAGTATAAAATTGCATTAAAAGTTTAAAAAGGCATAAAATGGTGACTCACCTTCCCATGTGTTATATTACTTAATGCAAAGTATGTAGGTCTCATTTGACCAGAGAGCTGTCGAAATTAGGTCATGGAACAAGGCCATGTGAGCTAGATACAAAACAAATGCTAAAAGCAAAAAGTAGATTCCTTTTTCTTTTTGCCTTTTGATTTCTTAAGCAAGTAACCTTCCTTGCTTGTTTCTTAGCTCATGAATGCCGATAATGAGCTCCATTCAGACCCTAACGTGCTATACAAGAGAGAAGAAGACAAGTTAACATAGAAAAATCAAAAGAAGATACCTTACCTTTTCTCACCTTGTCTTCTAGTTTGCATTATTTTTGCTCCACCTTGCCTTGTCCTCCATTATGGCCGATTTAATGCTGGAAAAGAGGGCATTTATTGAGCCAATAACTCATTGAATAAACTAAGGAAAAGTATAGTCATTTGACATTAAAATTAAGAAAACAAAAATCAATTCCAAGTCATTCTCTTGCATTTACGTGAGCTAGGTCTCATTTCCTCTCTTGCACTCTTCCACGAATTGGTAAGCTCTCTCCTCTCTCTTCTAGCTTCATCTTCTTCCTTTGAAGCTCTTAAGTCCATTAATGGAGTTTTAACTTCTATCTTCATCTTTAAGGTAATTTCCTAGCATTTCTTGTCAAGCTTGAAGCAAAACTCTTCCTAGCATAACAAGGAGTTCGGCACCAATTAGTTCTCCAAGGAGGTTGTCCAAACCAACATTAAACCAAGGAGCATCTCAAGGTTATCTTAAGGTAGTTTTAATGCTTGAAATCCTTAAAGCACATTTTTATGTGTAACCAAGTTCTACTTCTTCTAAGGCTCTTTTCTTCTTCATTTTGATGAAGGAAAATTTGTTCTTCATCCACCTTAGGAGTGCCGAATTCATAAGGAGAAAAGTCTAAGGTAAATCTTGTAAAACTACTTACAAATCTACTTAAGATCTTTATTCAAGATCTAACTCCTAAAACTCTACACCACTTGCATATAACCGAAGTGGAGCATCAATTCCTTGGAGAAAGCTTGGAGATTCAAGAGAGTTCAAGCACTTAACCACCTTTGTTAAGAAGTAAGTTTACTAAGTAAATCCTTATGTTATAAGCTTTGTTAAGCTTCTAAAAATTATACAAAAATTATGTACATCTCCTAGGTTATTAAAACCGAAACTATATGGTATTATATGCCAAAAATACAATCTATAACTATATAGAAAATATTTACCTTAAGACACATTTTTGTGTCACAAAATTTAGTTATGTTACAATTAATTAAGGCCGAAATATCAAGGGCAAAAATGCTTATTTTAGCTAAGAATCAATATAAGACATTACAATAATTTTACATGAGTTATATGACTCATAGAATTTATGTACATTTATTATGACATATAAATCCACTTTTATATACTATATGGTCACTATTAAATTATGGCCGAATGTCTAAGTATAAATAGATTTTTAATGAGCTACTTATATATAAACTTATACTATAAAGTTTGATGAGTTAAAAATATTCTTTAGAGCTTAAATGGCTAATTAAATAAGTTATGTGGCTTAAATGTAATTTTTACAAATATAGTGCATTTATTGTGAAAGCCGTGAGCTAAAGGGTGTTTGGTGTAATTATGATATAAATAAGGTTAGGAATTAAGTTTAAGAATTTTAGATAATTTAAACAAGCTTTAAAATAACTTTTTATAAAGTTTTGGGCTATTATGTAATTTATAAAAGTTGTTATGAAAGTTTAGAACTTATTAGTGGGCGAATTCATAATTAAGAGAATTATTAGGTCCACTTTCGAAATTTTGAGGAATTATATATTTGGACTTTAGTTTATAAGTTATTAAGAAGTTATTATAAAGTTTTGGGGTGAAAATGTAATTAATGGAGAGTTCAAGACCAAAGCCGAATTACTTGGGGTTAGTTTGGTAATTTAAGAATTTATATATATATATTCGGCATTTATGGAGAATTAAAATTAAAACTATAGTTTATAAGCATTATGTAAAGTTATAAGATTTTGTGGTTGAATTGTAATTATAGAAATAAATATTATTGCCGAGAATTTAAGGGGCTAAGTTGTTATTTTGAAAGTTATGTACTTAAAAGCTATATACCAAATATTAGTGTGACTATGTGTTTAGCTAAATAAGAAGTTAAAACTCTATAATATAATGAGATTAGAATTTAAATAAAGTTTATGAATTAATGGTTGATTTAAATAACCGAAATATAAGGGTAATAATTTAGATTTAAATAAATATAGGTCCTACATGGATATTTGGAGGAATTAGAAGAAAGAATTTTAATTAAAGGAATTATGGAATTAGAACTATGGCTTATATAGTTATAAGGAAGTTAAAGGAAACAATAAATATTATTCGTGACAAAAAGGAGAATAATGAGATTATAAGAATATCATGTCATTATAAGACATTTAAATATAGTTAAGAAAATTATAAGTTGTTATGTCACTTAGACAATTAAAATAAACAACAAATATAGTACATGAATATAGAATACATATATGTACATTAAAGGATTTATAAATAAATCAAAAAGGAATAACAAATAGTTATACATTAAATCATGAGGTAATTAAAAGAAATAAACCTCACATGAAATAAAAATACGAGATTGTTGAAAGATCCAATAGAATTATTATATAAGGGTAACATAAATTAACCCTCTCAGTTAATCCTATTCTAGGACTTTGTTTGACCAGACGTTGACCGGGAATTAAACAAGTACAGTCTACGGTGAACGGTATGGGATTCTTGCAACCTGTTTTCTACCGGATTACACCGGCTTGTGTGCTATCTGTTGTTTTGAAATAACGACCAAGATAATTGATGTAAACTGTTGTTTTACTCTTGTGCACTGTTGTATTATTTTATGTGCGTGAATGTTGCTGACTACAACGTGTATGTCCCACGCATACAAACACTACTATACCAGTGGATTAAATACCTGCGTTTCAGTATACCGAGGACTTGTACTCAAGTCTCTCACTAACTTCACTTTATAACAAACGTCATTATCCTAAACGTGATAATTGACAATACACATTGTGTTCTTGTTTAACGTCTTTATATGACACTTAACAACTCTATACTACGAGAACGAGGAGCCCAGTTGGATCTGGCCATGCATGCTACAGGAGCTGTACCTGTCTCAGGTCGTCTCCTATTTACGTCGCGACGGAGCTTTCAGTTGGGAGGAAGACTCTATTCCTCCCGGGTTTCTAATGCCCTTCAGTTTGAGGAAGACTTCATTCCTCTAGTGGGATTCTATTTCTCACGCCTCTCAGTTCAGGGTTTAACTACGTTATCTCCTGGGGTTTTTATACCCAACCTTTCAATCTTAACGAGGTCACTATACCTCCACTATTTAAGATATTCAGTTATACTTGTCAGTCCCATTGTGTGGACCCGACTATCACTAAGAGATTTCAGTTCAGCTAACTTGACCTTCTGTGTCTTGTTCTATGTGACATTATTGTCCTTGTATGGATACTTGTTATTATCAGACTATGCTTGTTTACAGCTTTATAAAAATGAACTGCATGTGTTCGACAAAGTAGTTGGTGTGGCCCGGTAGACGATGGGCTGCACGTTTTCCATACCAGCATTGTTTGCTGAGCCCCTTTGGGGGCACCCCCATTTTTCAGGTACCTGAAGTTGAGAAGATTACCACACCGAGTGTAGGTGGGGTAGATTCAAGCTATGGGAGTCTTCTTATAGTTACTTGTTTTTACTTAAGTATTTTACATTAGAGTTTGATTCCTAGTATCTCGGATTGTATTCGTATTCAGACCGTGACTTTTGGAGATTGTATTTGGACTTAGCCTTGTTGGTCACAAGGGTGGCCAACGGCATTGTAATACCGCCCGGTTGTTGTATTTATTTCCGCTGCAGATGTATTTTATTTGGGAGTGATCGCCGTTCAGTTTATTGGATTTCGGGTTGGGGTGTTACAATCTCGGATTCGTACAACAGTATCTCGGTGGTAGCGGGTACACCTGTTCTGCTCTTTCGACGGGAGAGTGACTAAAAAGTCAGGCATCTCTTCACCGTCTAACCCCAGCCTCTTCGCAAAAGATAGTGAAATAAATGTATGTGAGGCTCCGGAGTCGAACAAGATCAAACCGTCCACGCCATTGACTGGAAAGGTACCGGTGAGGATTGTGCCGCTCTTGCTGGCTTCTGCCTTATTGCAGACACTCAGTATTCCTCCAGTTCCGAGTACACAGCCTAATTCATTAGCAACTTATAAGTATTCGGTAACAACACAGTTGATATACTTCCAAAACAACATCTCTTTATTTATTAACACATTCTTACACCATAAGTTGGTCTACATTGTAGACATAGCTAAATATAGCATCCTTAACATACAACTTGCTTAACACATTATAGGATTACACAAGGCTTTAAAACTGCCTGAAGGTCAAATTCAAACGTCCAGGTTTCATGTGTGTGGCATTGATCACTGTCGATGGTGCGGTATTCAGTTTGATCTTCTTGATACCATGATATATTATCCTTGACTATCCACCCATGATTAATACATCTCCTGACTTCAACACTAACTTCCTTGCGAGATCAGCACGCTTCTGCTCGCCATATATAAACATTGCGGTATCACCAATGGACCAAGACACCACGGGTACTCCCTTACTTAGAGACTCGGGCGACTCGTCCTTATCTTGGTGTAACCCTAACCGTCCACCTTTCTGGTAGAAGTTCACAATACACAGATCTGCTTGAACACTCGGAATTGGATCCGATTCAATTTGCTGAGCAATTCCCACGGCGTGGTTAACGACCGCAAGGAACTCCTCGGGTACACTTGGTACTGTTGCTCCGTCTTCAGTTCGTTGTCTTGATATGTCTTGGTGTAAGGATTCCAATCCTTACCATGCACATCATCTTCAACTTCATCTTCGACCCGCTCGGGTATTCAGGTGTGTAAAACCTCCAGGTGCTGCTCCAAGTTGTTGCATCGCCTGATAATGTGGATTTGTGCTTCCGGTGTCAGGTATCCATTTAAAAGTATCATACCTGGCTGGATAACTGACATTGCTCCATTGGGAATTCGGTGATGCTGATGGTTGTCTCTTCGGGGTTCGGTGTGGGCGGGGATTGGATAATAGATATTGAAGGTTCCTAAGTTTTCAAATTACCTAATTTAGGTGTTTTTCACATTATACTTTAATTCTTTACTCACGTGGTTGTACATTTAGACTCACTAACACACATGCATGAAATGCGGTATGCAATCACTTATTTCACTCAACAGTTTAGGCGGGTACCTGGTCTAGAAGAGGGTCCTGGGCCTCAGACCGGTCCACCACATTCAGGGCGGCCTTGCCGGATCCTGCCTCTTTCCCTTTCTGGAATCAGTGTTCCTCTGATCTGTGGGTGGCTGGTTAGCCGACTTCGGGCCATCGGTGGTCGCGGTGGCCTTACCCTTCCACTGCCCCTTAGGCCTATTGTTTCTGCTGTTGGGGTTCCGGTAGCACTCATAGTCACGGTGACCCCACTTCTCGCAGTAGCGACACTGCACGTCCTTTCCTTTGTAGTCCTTGCCGGGGTGGTCTCCGTTACACCACTTACAATAGTAGTGGCGCTCCGGTCCAGAACCCGTGCTTGCTGCTATCACAATACACAATCAATACTTACTTCATATCTTAACAATATACACTTCAACTTGACACACTTGATTAAGTAATTACCCTTAGGCGGGTAAGAGCGTAGGGGTTTCACCGCATATGCGTATGTGAGCTTCAGTGGCTCCTCAGCTGTGGTGGTCTGGGCTTGGCCCTTGTCACCCTGGTGCTGACTCTTCTGGGGTTGGGGGTAAGACTTCTTTTTCTTTCCTCCCCCGTACCCCTGCGGACTCTGGCCCTCGCTCGTGGCCTTGCGCTTGTGCGCATTCTCCTCGTCCCTCAGACGGACGGTAATCTCAACCTTAGCGGCGGCATGATAGCACTCCTGAATTTAGGATGTCAGTCATGCCCCACAAAACAAACTCACAAACTCACATTAACATTCACTTACGGTATAAACTGATTCACTCCACAACATTTTAATTACCTGCAAGGTAGTATACTCAGCTGGCCCCATCCCGTAGCGAAGACGATGGCTGAGACCGTTGTAGAAACGATTCACCAGCACCCGGTTCGAGTACCCCAGGTCCGGTAACAGGTGAATAAGGCCGGTGAAAGCGGTTGTAGTAGTCATCAACCGACATCTTATCCCCCTGCCTCAGACTGTCCAGCTCCAGGCGCTTGGCCTCTTGTACATGCAGAGGATAATACTTGGCTCGCAGCAGAGCCGTATACTCTCTCCAACCAAACTGAGGATCAGCCATCCTGTCCTCTCTCACAAGCTTCCACCAACTTTGTGCCGAACCCTTCAGGTAGTAAGCGGCAAGACGGGCCTTGGCCCTAGCAGGCACATCCAAGGTCTTGTAGGCGGTCTCCAACTCGGAGATATACACCTTCAGCTTACTAGGGTCGGTCTCCTCGTTGAACGACGGTCGTCTCAAGTCTACCAACGCCTTGACCCAGTTGGTCTCTCGAGGCGGTGGTGGTGGTGGCTGAACTTCGGGTTGTTGCCCCTACTGTATCGCAGCTACCAACTGCGGGACCATCTGGGCTACGGCGGCCGCTACAGCGTCGGCCATGACTTGTGCCGTAGGGTTTTCTCCCTGGTTCCCGGTATCACCAATGCCGCGCCCGCGGCCTCTACCACGTGATCTACCTGACATCTGAATTCACACGAACATTCGTTAGCATTACGCTTGCACACTTATCGGTTCCAACGGTGTAACATCTTCCCGACAATAAGGGTACCCACAACTTAGTTAGTGGTTAACCGTTCCATAAGGGGTCACTTAGGAAAACGGTTAGATTTCCGAAACATGTATATTCCTAAATCGGTATTATAGTCATCGCTCTGATACAACTTTTGTAAACACCCTACCACGCACTAGCAACATATGAAATCGCAGCGGAAATTAAAAAACTAACCAAACAACTAAACGGGTCGGTGTTACACGCCGTAGCCACCACGTGGTAACAAGGCAGAATATGTACACATTGTACCGGTCTGATGATCAGACTCCCGAGCATAGAACTAAAACCATAAATACATCATATATAATACCGAGTATTTAATTACATTCCATCACTGTAAACTGACAATATACCGTCACTGTAGAAACAACGGAACCAAAATATAACGCCACGGGAGCACAGGCGCATCCCGGTCCTATCATCCAAAATAAGCAAAAGTATGACATGACCTAGATTTATAGCCACTCTGCTTCTTCGATCCTCATCCTGCAATATAAATATGGAGCCCCCGAGGGGGTCAGCAACCCTTGGCTGGTATGGTTAACGCGCAGCCCATTGGCTACCGGGATACGCGCAACTATTTGTCATGATAACATGGCATTCATTTTAACATACAACATATACATATGGCATAGTAAAAACATTGCATAGCACAACAACACACACTTAGTGAGAACATATCACTTAACAACAAACCAAGAAGGTTAGTCAACATCATAAGCCTAGAGAATGGTTCACCCTCATGTTAAGCTTGTTACACAAACTCATTACCGTTCTGTTAGTCGAACGAGTAAATTAACTCACAGATGGATCGGATATTGTGACCCGAACACACCACACAAACACATGTTCCCACTAGACCGATCATAAGTCAGAATAGGTAAGCTTTGGAGGAAGCTAACGGGAGATCGAACGCCAAATAAAGGAGAACAATCTTAACATTATAAGAGTCGAATCTGATACAGATATCTACTCTTATACATACACACGTGACCGGACAACCGGATTCCTCACTCCCCAGTTAGCACTCGTTAGAAGTTCAATGTTGGAACTTAATAACAAATCACAACATGTGGTTAAGTCTTGTTAGACACACACAAGGGATATGAGTCACACCTTAGCATCACAATTATATAAACAACTGTAAACTCGTTACATGACTTAAGTCTTACAAGGTCATAAACACACCGAAAAACAAACAGCACATAAGCCGGTGTAAACTGGTAGGCAATAGACTGCAAGAAAACCATACCTTGGTCCTTGCTTCTTTTGTTTTCCTCCGTAGGCAACTCCTATACACATTTAGTAACGTCGGTTAATTAACTATTAAATCTCCGGTTACTAAGCATCTTACATGATTATATGACAAGCTTTAGTGCCTAAACTTTCCCTTGATTACCTTCATTATACCCCTTAGGGTTAACTACTTAAGCCACTCTTTGTTTGTTTTTTTTACAAGTTTTGGGTCCGACCGACCTTACTGACCGACCTTACACAAGGTCGGTCCATTCCAGAACATATTACCGTTAGAAAATTCTACTCTGACCGACCTTGCAAGTTCAGTCAACAAGGTCGGTCTATTCCCGAGAGTTTTTCCCCTTTGAAAATTCAGGCCCGACCGATCTTGACAAGTTCGGTCCTAAGATCGGTCGATTCCCGAGACTCTCTTACGTACAAAGATTTAGGCATGACCGACCTTGTAAGTTCGGTCCCAAGGTCGGTCTATTCCAGAGACTTAATCCGTACCAAAAATCCATGCCCGACCGACCTTGCAAGTCCGGTCCCCAAGGTCGGTCCATTCCAGAGACCATTTCTCGCAGGGTAAACTGGGTTCGACTGACCTTGCAGGTCCGGTCCCCAAGGTCGGTCTGCTCCAGACCCTTGTTTTTAATTGCCCATTTAACTCCAAACTTCACGTCATAGTGCCCTAGTATGTTCTAACCACATTTGGCACTTCAAATACCCCTTAAGACATCCATTAAACTCCTTAAATCATTCACCAAAAACCTCCTCAACATTACACAAATTCTTATACAAAGGTTAGCACATGCAATGTTTTTCACTAAGTTTTCATGTGGTGTATACCTATAACTACCACTAGTCCCAAATGTTCCCTCACTACTACAACATCATCTCTCAAGCATCAATTCTTCCTAACCAAACTCCTTGAATATCTCTAAAAGTTTGTAGCTCCTTCATGCAACACATCACTTCTTCCTTATTCACCAACACTCATTTTAAACACCTAAAACTTCTTATACATCATCTAAATTTCGACATGGGTTCTCCTAGCATCTTGTTACACCAAAACACAAAGTTTTCACCATTAAACATTCAAGAACGCTTAAATCCATCAAGAGCATTCTTATACACAAAACTTCACCAAACTTACACTACATCACAATATAGTGCATTATTTAAATTGCATGGCAGTTAGGCCCTTAAATAACATGGCTCTTAGGCCCTTAAAGTGCATAAACCATAAACACTGAATTTCCGACAATATATTGCCTTTGACCTGTAAATACATACAACAACACATATGCCCTTTAATAGTCTCCTTGAGAACATTTACTAGGTCATTCACCATTGGCTCCTTAAGTAGTTTTAATAAGCAACATAAGCTCATTTCTCCCAAGACTTTAAACTACATTAGGTTAACACATTTACCTCTTTTCCACACAAACTTCTTTCTTGTTTCCTTGACTAAAATCGGCAAGGCTTTAGTTGCTTGTCAACTTCTAAATAATATACAAGCAATATAATGAGTATTCAAGCTTCATGCTTAATCTCATTGTAAACCCTAGTTACATATATTGTCTTAAAACATTAATGTGATTGTTTTACCTTGAGAAGAGAGAGAGTTTGAACAAGTAACAAGAGAGGACTCCACCACGCCCTTGGAAGATTCAAATGAAGCTAAAACAAAGCAAGGTAAAGAACATCATCAATGGTGATTTTCGGTTAACATCAAAACATGAAGGAAATTGAGTTTTTCTTTGAGTTTCCTTACCTTGAAGCAAAGGAGAACAATAAAATGTAAAAGATGAGCTCAAGCTCCCCATGGAGATTCTCTTGGCACCGAAATGGGGCTCTTGGAATTTTGAGAAGATAGAATTGAAGAGCTTGGCAAGACAAAGAGAATGGTGGTCTTTGTTTTTATTTGGTAAAGGGAGCTTGGAGAAAATGGCAATGGAAGTTGGGGTGTTGGTGCTGTAGCAAAACCGTGAATGGAGAAGGTAGAGAGGTTTGAAGGCGTGGGAAATGAAGAGGGAAAGAAGAGAATGAAGAGAAGTTTGCTAGTTTAGATATTAAGTAGTAAAGCAAATAGTACTTCCTACTTTATTACATTACTTAGCTTATTTTTTTGTTTAAGTGTGGTGAGTCATCAAGAAAACCGGCCCTCATATTATAATAAGGGGTATTTTAGTCTTTGTTGACCAATTGTCTCACTTATATTGACATATGTTATAAACTTGGTTAATTTGGTTACTATTCACCAAAATAAGGCACATATTTGTGAAATTTTTTATTTCCCATTGATTTAGACTTCCTAATGTGATACTAAGTAGTGCACATGTTAATTTGAAATACCCCAAACCTTAATGTGTTAATTAATTGTGTAATTATAATTTTCTAAGGCTAATTAAGTCCTTAAGATCATTGGTGAAGAAATAAAAAACCAAAAAGAAAAAGAAAATGCGTAAAAGACATAAAACGTGAAAACACATATTTAATTATTTTAGGAGGCATATAACCTTCATTAGGGTTATAAATATATTTTTATACCCTAATTACATACTAAGAACATGTGGGAAAAATTCCGGAAGAAAACGGATCCAAATAATGCGATAAAACGCTAACGGAGTACTAAAGCGCATTTTTCGAGAAATACCCGGAAACGTGACTTTAAACAGTTAAATGACCCCGTAAAAACTATAGTTGATTCTATAACTATAATTAAACATTAATGGGAGTTTAATAACCATTAAAATTAAAGAAACGAGAAAATTCCGGAAACCGGACCCGGTTAGTGAATAGTGCTAAACCGGGTAAATTAACGAGCGTTTTCTGTAAAAGACGAAAAACACTCCAGCCTGTAACAGTTATGTGGGCCGGTTTTATTAATGTAGATAGCCCTCACACATGATAGTTAGCTAATTAAATAAGTCAAAAGAGCCAAAAAGTAAAAAGGGTACAAGTACCCCTTTATTCTTCTCTCTCCTCCTTTATTTCTTTTTCCCCTCCTCTCTTTCCTCCTTTCCTCCTTCTCTGCGATTTCTTTCTTCTCCCTCCTGGTTGCAGCCGATTGTGAAGCTCTCCCCTCTCCTTCCATGGCTTCTCATCTTCCTCCTCATGCTCTAGCCAAATCCAAGCTCCAAATACAAAACAAATTACATATTTGAACTCTCCTCATCCTCCTCTACCTTTCCCTCTTTTCGGAATTTAAAAAGGATGAGTTTCATCTCCATGGGTTTTCCCCATTTGAAGAGAAAATGGCACCAAAAGGAAGCTTGGAGTCCCCTCTTTCAAACAAGGTAAAGATCTCCATGAAAAACCTCACTTTCTCCATCTTGTAGAGCTGGCCGATTTTTTGCCCTCTCTCACACCTTGATTTCTTCTTGATTTTGAGCTTCAATTCAACTCTCCAATGGTGGTGGAGTTTCCTCTTTGATTCATGAGTGAGAACTCCTCTCAAAATCTCCAAAGGTAAAACCCTAACTTGTACTCTAAGCCCTTTTTGTTGAATTGAGATTTCCTAAGGGTTTAGATAATTAATGGAATGTGTCTTGTGTTTCTTGAATGTTGGGATGGAGTTTGGAAACTCCATACCCTCCTAACCGATTTTTGGAGAAGATGGAGCAAGAGGAGAGTTAAAGAGACTTGTGAAATTAAGGTAAGAAAACTACCTTAAACCTTGTTAAAATTGTTTAAGTGTTTGGGATGGGTAAACGTATTAATGAACCCAAATTGTGGATTAAAATCTGTGTTGTAATGTGTTCAACTGGTTTAGAGAGGTTTGTGTAATTAATTGAATTGGAGGCCTTGGAGCCAAAGGATTCGAGTTTGAAGTTATATTGTGGTTTATTGAGAATTTGGAGTTATGTTATTGTTGATGGACTTTGAGGATTTATTATGTGCTGGTAGGACCCTTTAAGGGTGTGGCCAGATTAGGAATGTCAATTGTTGTGAATTGATGTTTTGGGAGATGTTAAGTTTATGGGGAGGTTATGGCGAAATTTCGATAGGAAATGAGCGTTTTAAGGTGACTTAGTGAACTGGAGGAGCTAGGTGTGTATAGGGTTGAGTAGAGATGTTTGATAACCTTGAAATGGTAAATGGAGGATGAATATGTGAGTGTATGAAATCTGTAGCAAATGAGTGTTGTAAAACATTGAAATTTCAAGAAAAAGAGTTAGTACTTGTAATCTTGGAAATGGAATTTGGACTTGGGTTTTAGAATGGTGTATGTCTAAGAATGAATTGGTATGGCTGTTGAGTGCTTTGGTAAGTTGGTAGGAGGTAGGAGCTATCAAAATGGAAGCTAGGAAATGCAACAGAGTGCAAAAGTGTAATAGGAAGATGGAGTTTTACAGAGAATTGACCAAGAATTGAAGTAAGAAGTAACCAAGGATTTGAAGTGGTTTAGTGCATGTTTTAGAGTGTTTAAACATGTAGGAAACATGTGGAAAGTTTAGGAAATGATTGGAGGTGAAATAGGGGTTGAAAACTGATCAAAAACTGTAAATTTTGACAGTTCCAGAGGTGGTCCGGGTTGCAAATCGGAATGCAAACCCGGACCATAGCAAAAAACGACAGAACATATCCCAGGGGGTGGTGGCGGGTGTGTAAACGGACAAACCCGGAACCACATTAGAAAGTTGTCCAGAAACCGTTTTCCAGGGTTGGTCCGGGTTTGTAACCCCGGACACAAACCCGGACCATGTTAAAAAGTGTCCAGAGAGTGTTTTTAAGGGTTGTTATGGTGGGGAGTGAGTGAATGGTAGTTTTAGATGTTATTAGGCCTTGTTTGGTGAGTTTTAAAGGCCATTAGAAGTATAAACAAGTGTTGGAAGTGATTGAGAAAGTTGTGAGTTTAAGTACACAAAGTTAAATCGAAATAACGGGATAACGGGGTAAGTACGGGAGTAGCAACTATGTACCTACCGTAACGCCTTAATATTAATTGAACCATTTGACATGTAAATAGTGGTTCAAGAGTAAGACATGAGGAACAAGTGTGAACCGAGGAACGTGAGAACACCGGTAAAGTAATTCCCCACGGTGACAGGTATGGTTTTCTTGCAACCTGTGTCCTACCGGATTACACCGGCTTGTATGCCAATGTGTTTTTCTGTGTGTTTGCCACCTTGCAAGATAAAGCATGAAATGAGTTTACAGTAATTCATTATTGTGGCGTAATTAATTCCGATACCGCTTAACCTTAGTTATGTGTTAAATAATAGTTAACCGACTTTAGGTTCACATAAGAGATCGGTATTCGGAATAAACGTCCCAACCCATGGGATCGTTCTAACTACGGCTATCCGTGCGTTAGTGTATGTTGTGATTATGTGTGATGTTTGTGGCTTGTTGGATATGTTGTCGTTGTTATTGGATACAGTCCTCCATGTTTGTCAAAAGGGATATTACACCTCGTATGTGTCTAACCGAGTTAGTAACACTATGTGAAGTGTGTATGTGATGAGTTCCATAAGGGAACCTCTAACTAATAAGTATATGTTATGTATGGAGAGGAATCCGGTTGTTCCAGTCGCGCGTGTTGTTTGGGAGTTAATACATATATGAGAATTAACTCCCATCCTGTTATGTTAGGGTTGTTTTCCTTCATTGGATTTCGACCTCCCACTAGCTTAGCCAAAGCTTACCTACCCGACCTCCACATCGGGCTAGGAGGGAAATTATGTATAATGTTGGTAGGGTGTCGAGGCCTAAGTTCGCTTCGACTCCCTCTTTGTTATGTTACGGTTGTTTTTCCTCCTTGAATTACGACCACCCACAAGCTTAACCAAGGCTTACCTACCTCATCACTATTGGAGCTAGGGGGAAATTACGTATGTTGTGATCGGTCCTATATGAGGCCGCCACTCAAGTAAAGAAAATATATGTATGTTGTGCTCGGGCTCATATCACCCCGGCACTCCCTAAGTGAAGTTCATGTACTCGAAGAAGAGTGAAATTAAGTGGTGTATGTTATAGAGTGAAGTGTGTTGTTATGTTGAGTGTGCTAACCTTGTGTATGTATTCTATTAATGGATGTTTGCTTATAAGCATGATATGTGTGTGAGTTTGTGCATGTTTGAAATAAATCAACCGCATGCTAAGACGACAAATAGTTGTGCGTGGCCCGGTAGCATGCGGGCTGCGGGATTACCATACCAGCAAAGGTGCTGACCCCCTTTGGGGGCTCCCATACTTTTCAGGTACAAGGAACTGGAAGCCGTACGAGAGTAGGACGGGGTAGTGTTTGTATGTGGTAGACATGAGAATTGTGTAAGTATTGTAGGTGTAGTAAGACCGAAATTGTATCGGCGTTAGTTAGGATATACTCAGTACAGTTGTAATGTAAGTGTATAAATATTGTTGGACATGGAACGGGATTAATGTATAGTTGCTCGGGAGTTTAGTCCATCAGACCGGTACGATGTATGAATGTTAGCCTTGTTAGCCACGTGGGTGGCTAACGGCGTGTAACACCAACGGGTTAAGTGATGTTATGAGTTGAGATTTCCGCTGCAATGTGTTGTTTAGTGTGTTGATGTAGTTGGGGTGTTACATAATTAAAGAGTAATGATGGACATTTAGCCACTCAAAACCCATTTACAAGACAATTTTTCAAAAATGTGCTTTAAGACTCCTTAAAGCACATTTTGTGTTTTAACTTGTTTTCAAGCTTGGTTTTCTTTGGTAATTGGTTTAATATGTCCATTAATATATAAATAAGGTCTTGGTAAGCTCATTAGGTCTTAGCCAAGACTATCCCAAGCTTAGAGCACATTTTTGCCCAAATTGACTTTAAGGTAATTAATTGTGTTTTATGTGGTTTAAATTGTTTACTAATGTTTCTATGACACTTTTTAGTCTTATTATACCATATTTTAATGTTTAAACAACATACTAAGGTTTGAGGTATTTCATGAACACTTATTAAGTCGTTTAATTGCTTGAGCTGCGATTGTTCACATGAATGTGGTTTGATGTTTATTGCACTTCTTATTTATGTTGTGTATTTAATCAACTTCATGCTATCGACAATTAGTCGTCGTAGCCCCGTTAGCTTGGGGGCTATAAGAGAATCGTACCAGCAAAGGTGCTGACCCCTTCGGGGGCAATTGTTTACATTTTGCAGGTAAGCGCCCACAGAAGACTCATCTTGAGAGTAGGAGTGGGTAGACTTAGGACGGGTTTTATTTTGAGTACGGGATGTGCATGTGCACCCGTCTGTTAATATTAGAACTTGTGGAGAATTATGTTGGTCTTTGAGATACTTGGAAACTCGGTTGGTATATATTTTGGATTAATGGTTGTAAAATATTTAAGTTTGGTATGTTCGGTTAGTTCAGACCGTGGCAAGGTCCTGGTGTTTGTTAAATTCCGCTGTGACATTTGTTTATGTTTTATTAAGATGCGATAACCATGATTGGATTAAGATGGGGTGTTACAAAAAGTGGTATCAGAGCGTAGTTACGCTCTGAATAAGAAAATACCGAACACAGATAACCACCGACTTAGGATATGAGTGAAGGTATAAGTTATGGGTTAAGGGTGTGAGAAGTTAGAATGAGCAGAGTCAGACGACCACTATTAAGTGTGGATCATCTTTACCGTCTACGAACGATATAAATTCGTGAACCGAAACCGTTGTGAATACAAGCCTGACGTGCATTGTAATTGTTCAGATGGCAGGACGTCCACGAGGAGGCCGAGGCTACTGAAATACCGGGAGGGCAGACAATCACTGAGATCGTGGTTGCCGTTTTAGGGCATATGGGCTATCAGCCTGGTGCACAGCCACCACCGCCACAGCCCCGGGAACCGAACTGGGTGAAGAGTCTTGCTGACCTTCGACCTACATCATTCAAGAGGGAGACTGATCCCGCCAAGCTCGAAGCATACATCTGTGAGATGGAGAATACATTCGAGACCCTTGACGTACCTGCTGGAGTCAAGGTGCGACTTGCTGCTTTCTATCTGAAGGGAGCGGCGGGCGATTGGTGGAAGCTGGTGAGGGCCAAGCATGTGGCCAATCCAGAGTTCAGCTGGGAATAGTACACAGCTCTACTACGAGCCAAATACTACCTCGCGCATGTCTAGACGAAGAAGCGCTTGCAGTTAGATGCGCTGAAGTAGACGAACAAGATGACGGTGGACGAGTACTACTCGGAGTTCAACGCCTTGCTACGTCTCCTGCCGGGACTAGGGTATTCAGGCCAGATTCTGGTGGACCGCTTCTACGGCGGGCTGGGCCATCGACTCCGCTATGGCATGGGGCCGACGAGCTATACTACCTTGTAGGTAATAAGAGAGAATAAGCTATTATTAAGTGAGTAGGATTTTATACCTTGAGAATGAGAGAAACTAATACCTTGAAAGCAGGAGTGCTATCATGCCGCTGCAAAGGTTGAGATTACCGTCCAGCTGAGGGACGAGGACAATGCCTCAAGAGGGAGGCTTCTGGAAAGGGCGCCGACAATCAAGGGCAAGGCGGGTACAAGAAAGCAAAGTATCAGTGAAATACCCCAAACCTTAATATATTAATGAACTATCTAATTAGGATATACTAAGGCTAGAACGTGCCTTAGAAACATTAGAAGAAGTGTTGAACAACAATTTACACCAAAACATGCTTTAGGAACAATTAGAGCAAAAGGTGTTTTAAAGAGCACAAATTAATTAGGGAACTACCAATAAGTTCCCAAGAGATTTCAAATGTGAAATACCTCTAAGAGTAGTAATACGCATTAAGCGGAATTAGCGTTTAAACCAAAAACGCACCTTAAAGCACAAAAATGTGCTTTAAAGATAAATGTGTTTTAAGAAACCATAGTGATTTCATGACCTCAATAAGGATCCAAAGTGAATTCATAAGTCTTATAATCAAGCTAAGAACATTATGAAACCATTACCAAAGAAAACCAAGCTCAGAAACAACTCAAGACAAAAATATGCCATAAAAACCCTTAAAGCATATTTTAGATATACTGTCTTAAGAATGAGTCTTGGATGGTTTTAAAGGCATGATTATATGTGAATGTACTAAAATAAAATAATAAAATAATTTGCAAAGCAAACCAAACTCTAAAAAGAGTTAAGACACAAAAAGGAGCCCGAAAACTCCTTAAAACATGTTTTTGCGAATTGTCTTCGAAATTGGTTTTGAGTGGCTAGTTGGCCTTGTATACATACTAAAATACATGTATACTACCTAATATTATATTAGGAATTTAATTTGAAGATTTTACCAAAAATTTTACAAATAAAATATTTAATGTGAATAGTAACCTCAAATAGTGCCCATTTAGTCAAATATTGACCAAGAATGGTCAATGGTCAAAATTGACCATCCTTAATTTGCTGAGTGAAGTCGGCAGCTACAAGGGGATAAGAGGCCAGCTTGCTCAATCAATTACATAAAGCAACTAATGAGTCATGACATTACTATTCACATAATTACTTTATATTATAATAACATTGCCTTTTAAGACTTCCTGGGTTGCCTTATCATCCTTGTCCCCTGAGTAAATCATGAATCAGACACTTACCTGTCATATGAGAGCTCCCAAATTTGTAGCTCCTCCTCTCTTTGAAGAAACAACACAAAAAAACTCCAATGTTCTTAGATTAGTGCCTTAAAGAACACCTTGTCTTGTAGAAATCATAACTTTCTCGTCCTAACTCCAAATAACAAGCTTGATAGCTCGTTGGAATTCTCTTTCAAAGAGCTTTACAACCATAGCTCATGAGCCCCTAGATTCTCAGGAAAAACCATGAAGAAGTGCCTTTGATTCTCGAGGTAAAACATTGCCTTCTTGGAAACTCTTCCTTCTTTGATTTTCATCAAGGCCGAGTGCCTAGGGTTACTAACCCTTCTTATTCTTCGTCTTATTCTATGATTTTGGATCCAATTTCTCTAGCAAATTGCTGTCAAAAGTTCTAAGGAAAACAAGCTTAATATTAAGCTAAAGGTTAATATACAAGGTAAATCCTACAACTACCTATTTCAAGGTTCTAATTGTTGATCTATATATGATCTAACATATTGTTCATCTTCTTTATTATTGCCGAAATTATAAGTGTGTTAGATTTAATTTTGACACATTAAATGTTAATATTTTGTAAATCTAAAATTAGATTTATACTCCTTATGATATAAGCTACAATATAAGCTATCCTAATATACAAGAAAAATATGGCCGAAAATTAAGGGGTTATTAATGAGTTAGAAAAATTATCTAACTTAGTTAAATTAAAGGAATTAGAGTAATTAAGAGTAAAATGTAAAATTTAAGAAGTTTTGGTATCATATTGTGATTGCCGAAAATAAATGAGGTTAGTATATATTTTTGAGAGTTTAAATGATGAGAAAATAATTGTAGAATTAAGTTTACAATTTATAAAGAGTTTATAAGTGTTATAAGGAACTTATAAGGTTTTTGGTATATTAAAAGTTAATAAAGGATGGTATATATATACTATAGATAATTAAATCTGGTGATTTAGAGATGTTAAAAATGATTTTTGATGTTCAAAAATCTATAGGTAAATTAATTATGAAAATTAGAAATTAGTTGGAGTTAAATTGGTTAATAAATGAAAGAATAGACCACAAGGGTAAAATGGTAATTTTACAGGTCAAGCGTGGTCAAACATGGTCCATGATAGTTTATAAAATATTTAGATAAGTTAGAATAAAAATTATAGCAAAAGATTAGGTAATAAAATGTTTAAGGAATAAAAAGTTAAGATAAATTAACTTTAGGGGTAATATTGTAAATTTTGGAAAGTTAGGGGGTTTGACCATAAAAGGCTGGTCAAACTTGGGTATGTTTTGGTAATTGACCAAAAGTATAGAAGAAATTAATTAAGGAAGACTTTGGAAGAAATTAGAAATAAAAATAACAAGTTTAGAACTTATTATGGGTAAAATAGAAATTAAAAGGAAACTATGGGTAAGAAATGTAAATAACACATTTTTTATGTGGTTAGAAGGTTAAGGAAATTAAATAAAGAATTTAGAAACAAGTTGTAAAAGAAACAGAGTTAAGACGGGGTTAAACGAGACCCGTATATAACTTAAGGTATAGGGGGAGTATACCCGTAATTTAATAAGTATAGGAGAAATCAATACTTAATGTATTTTAAAGAAAATACAAGTTATATGGGAAAAAGAAATAAATACGTATGATACGGAGTATCATACGGACGTATACGAAAAATGTTGGTATACATGAATAGTACTCGTATACATGAATAGTATCCGTATACATGAATACTACACGTATACGTGAATAGTATCCGAATACATGAATAGTACACGTATACGTGAATAGTATACATATACATGAATAGGAATACATATATGTGAACAGTAAAATACGGGACGTATACATGAATAGTGAAATATGGTGAATAGTAGAATACGAGACCGTATAAGTGAATAGTAGAATACGAGACCGTATAAATGAATAGTGAAATATGGATGAATAGTAAAAAATACAAAAACCTAGTACAAGGTCCGTATAAATCTAAAGTTGCTAACTGTGCAACTAAATAACTGCTAACGACGTTAGTGTGTTAATGAATTAGAATTGAGCTCGAAAACGCTCCTAAATGAACGAACCCGTTTAACGGTATACTATTATACTTGGGTTAACCTAGGAAGAGGTTTAAGTTGAAAAGAGAACCAAATTAGTTCTAAGACACAGGATACTAATACTAGTTCTGGTTACAGATCTAGATAGTCGGAGGCGTTCGGCGGATTAGGCGAATATGGTGTTAAGAGCTAGCCAATCTCCGGTGTACGGTATGGGATTCTTGTAGCTTGCTTGCTAACGGGGTCTACCTCGGTTTGTGTGCTATGTGTTATTGTGATATGACCAAACAAGATTAAGCATGAAACTGATTTACTGTATTGTTATTGTGTGTCCATTGCACACTAACACGACTTGATTCAGAGCTTGTTCATTAACTGTGTTTAGTAACAATTGTATAAGGTTATAAATACTCCCCGTTGTTAGTTGGTTAATACCGAGAGAGGTTTAACTAACAAATTGTCATTGAGACTTCAACTAACTAGAACTTGGGGGGAGAGGAATCCGGGACTGACTCCGGTCATGCATGTTTAGGTTAGGAGGTTGGCATCTGTATTAGATTTGTCTTCCGCATATGGCTCGTCTACGACTTGTCGCCTAGGGTCGGCAAACAGACCCGACCATCTCGAGTGAACAGTTCGAGGTGGGAGGCAAATTTAGGAGGCGCGGGAGGCTCAAGCCTACATCCCTCATAACTTAAGAATTAATGTTTATTAACCCAATGGAGCTAATAACTCATTGGCTAGGGTTACTTTGACCCGACAAAAATAAACAATTTAGTTAGAGAACAACTAGTTCTACTAGGAGAATGGTTGACACTTATAAGGTATGGTCAAACACGAGAACTAAACAATTCTCAGGCCTTAGGAGTTAGGAATATAACTTACTCATTAATGGGCGTCCATTACGACGTTCGATTTATTTGAGCTATGAATGTTTCACATAAATGTGTTGTTTGTTATCGTAATTCTTATTATTATTTGTATGAATAATCAACTACATGTATACGACAAAGTAGTCCTGTGTAGCCCTGTTAGCTTGTGGGCTGCACGTTTTCTGTACCAGCCATGTGCTGAGCCCCTTGGGGCCTGTGATTTAAACTTTGCAGGTAGGTGCCAGACGAGGACTCAACCTGAGAGTGGGAGCGGGTAGAGTACTTCGGGTCACTTTTACATTTGTTACACGAGTTGTGCATGTACACTCATTTAATAAATTGATGAGATGTTAGTATGATGTATTAGGATATGAGATACTCGGCATAAGTTATGGTTTATGGATTGTAATGAATAGATGCTCGAGTAATTATCCGGTTAGTCAGACTGTGACTTGTAAGAGAGTAGGCCTAGTTAGTCACGTGGGTGACTAACAACGGTAACACCAATTTAGTAGAACTTTTCCGCTGCGTTGTTAATGTACGAGATGGACTTAGGGCGACGATCATTGTATTTGGAGATGGGGTGTTACAATCAGCCTCAGTCCCATAAGGGCCCGAAGGAAAAGGGAGAGAAAGGCAAGGCTGCTGAAGAGCCTTTGAAGCTGACCTACGCCATAGCCGCCAAGCCTCTACGCTCTAAAGCGCCAAAGGGTAACGAATTAAGCCTTAGATATGAATTAATAATCGGTTAACACTCTTGAAACCCAAGTACTGATACGATTATCAATCAGGTTATGAGTTTGAAAAGGGAACTGGTGGAACATACCAGCGCCACTACAACTGTCGCTACTGTGGCAAGGACCATCCCGGCGTCGATTGCAAGGGTAAGAAGGTACAATGTTACTATTGTGAGGGTTGGGGACACCGAGCCTTCGAATGCTTCAGGAACCTCGAGAGCAGAGCCTACAAGCAAGAGGTAGCGGGCAAGAGTAAGGCCACTCCAAAGACTGGATCTGATGTTCGAAGGTGACGCAGCTTGCTGCTAGCAAAGGACCACGGGTTGTCCAGAAGTCCGGGCCTACTCTTCACATGGTGGACCGGGAAGATGAGGCTGAACCCTCATCGAGATCAGGTACCGCTATAAACCATTAAGTAAAGAAACTGCCTTCTTACCGCATTTCATGCATGTTTGAGTTGATATATGAGTTAGATAAGACTTTAGTACATGACTAGAATTTAAGTAAGATATAACCTATTGCCACCTTAGGAAACTTCAACATTTGCTATCCCATACCTGCAACACTTAACCCGGAGGAGGTCAACATCTAAATCCGAGAAATCACACCAGATCATTGTCAGGTTATCCGCCCATGTATGATTTTATTAAGGGGATACCTGACACCCAAAGCACAAATAGCCATCATCAGGAGATGCAGTCAGTTAGGAGTGGGACCGGGAGGTTTTTATACACCAGAGTACCCTGGAGGAGCAAGGATGCAATTAAGGATGATGAGCTTAGGCAAGGATTGGAATCCGTATGCCAAGACATACCAAACCACGAGAGCGCAAGATGGGGTCTCACCACCGGGAATACCCGAAGAGTTCCATCCGGTTATTACTAAAGTCGTGGAGATCGAACAACAACTTGAAGCTGACCCGATTCCAGGCATACAAGTAGATTTATGCATCGTTAATTTTTACGAGAAGGACGGGCAACTCGGATTACATCAGGATAAGGACTAGACAGCGGAGTCTCTCAAAAGAGGGATACTCGTAGTGTCTTGGTCCATTGGAGATGATGCTGAATTCCTATACGGCGAGCAGAAGCGTGTGGGCCGTGTTAAGAAGCTACTACTTAAGTCTGGAGATGTATTAGTTATGGGTGAAGAGTCAAGGATGTTGTACCATGGGATTAAGAAATGTAACACCCCACCCAAAGCCTATCGTGGTTATCGCAATCTGAACACTTAAACGAAAACGTCAGCGGAAATAACAACTCCTGGACCTTGCCACGGTCTGATCGTTAGAAGATACCGGTTTAAATACTTACAATCCTTATCCAAAAACAATTATCCAACTTACACGTCAACATTCTTAATACCACGACCAACCGAGTATTAGTATCTCAAACATAATCCCAAGCTTACATCAGTTTAATATCAACAGTCGGGTGCACAGGCGCAACCCGAACTCAAAATAAAAGTCCCCTCCTAGGTCTAACCGCTCCTACTCTCGTAGTGCGTCCTCATCGGCCTCTTACCTGCAAGTGTAAAAATAGCCCCCGAGGGGTCAGCACGAATGCTGGTACACCCTCTCATGGCCCCCAAGCTAACGGGGCTACGACGACTAATTGTCGATAGCATGGAAATTGATTACATACACAAACATAATATGAAGTGCAATAACAATAACCACAGATGAACATATAGTTCACAAGCAATGAACGACTCAAGCGTTCCCTTAACAAGTGGGTTAGTAACCCCCTCCTCAGTCCTTATTTCCTTAATCTCAGTTCCTTACCTTATCTTAATCTTAATCTCAATCTCAGTCTTAATCTTAATCTCAGTATACAAACCTTTCCTGGAAGGGATTGGTTGTAGCTTAATTCGAACCTGGGATTTAGGTGATCCCACCGCACCATCTTAATGCCACCTACTCTGGACGGGAGTCCAGCGTAGCTGAGCCGGCAACCGGCCCTAGGCTACAAGTCCGAAGACAATCCTTAAGCGGAGGGCGGATCTGATTCAGATACCGTCCCCCTTTCCACTTAGCATGCATGACCGGAGATCGGTCCCGGGTTTCCTCACTCAAGTTCCAGTTAGTAGACATCTTAAACACCATGTGCTAGCTAAGCCTTATCGGGCATTAACCAACAACCATCAACTTAACTCTTATTCTTAATTCAGTAAGTACTAAACTTGGTTAGTAACAATCTCAAGCCTCGCGGTTAGTGTAAATGTAACACAACACAACGAGAACAATATAACCGTTGCATGCTTTATCTTGTTTTAGTCATAGCAAATAAACAGATAGCACACAAGCCGAGGGACACCTCGTTAGCAAGCAGGTCACGAAAAGGATTGTACCGTTCACCGTCGATCGTTGTTTGTTTAACCTCCTTCGGGTCCCAATTCACAAACCTAAAACATTCATTCATTTTTAGGTTATTAGTTATTTGCACCTTACTTAACTCACTTAGTCCCTAAGGACTTACATTCAATAACCTCTCAAATCTTTATCTCTTAGTCTTACAAACTTACTTTAAACATTAAAACTTATACTTAATCTTAACTTAATTCCTCAAGTTCTTAGGGTCCCAATCTTTATCACACCTTCCAAGGGTATACCCCATTACCCATTACCATTCTTAGAATTTAAAATTTCTTCTTCTTTTTTTTTTTTTTTTTTGGGTCCGACCGAACTTCCGACCGACCTTACCTAAGGTCGGTCCATTCCAGAACACTTCACCGTTTGAAAATTCTACCCCTACCGACCGACCTTGCAAGTCCGTCCCCAAGGTCGGCCTATTCCCGAGAGTTTCCCCGAGGGAAATTTAAGCTCGACCGAACTTGACAAGTCCGGTCCTATGTTCGGTCGATTCCAAGACTTAATTCCTTCACAAAATACAGGTCCGACCGAACTTGTAAGTCCCCCCAAGTTCGTCGATTCCAGAAACATTTTCCGGTAGTGTAACTGAGCCCGACCGACCTTGCAAGTCCGGTCCCTAAGGTCGGTCGGCTCCAGAACCTTATTTTCCAATTCCCATTCAACTCCAAACTTCTCCTCATATATCCTCATATGTTATAGCCTCATTTGGGCACCTCAAATACACCTTAAGCCCTCCTTAAATTACCTTAATCATCCACCAAGATCCATCTTGGTCATTATGCATTTTCCTTGTAATAATGCTAACACTTGTAATGTTTTTCCTCTAGGTTTCTTTGTGGTGGTTCATACCTAATGTAACCACTATGCCAAATGTTTCCTTCACCACTATAACATCATCTCCCCAAGCATCTCTCACTATCTAAACTCTTTTAAAATTCACTTAAGGTTCCTTAACAAGATTAAACTTCCATCATCATTACATTATTTCCTTCCTAGATGTGCACCAACATTTGCCTAAGTCCTAAATACTCCAATACATTCTCTTGATTCCTAAACCTTCCATGGTGATACCTAAGTCATCATAAGTCATTAAAATACCTTAACTTCACCCTTTTTCATCAAGACAACCTATAGAACATTCCTAGTACTTCCTTAGTCATTAAATTCTCTTAGGATATCTTAAACACTTAAACTCTCCTTTAAATTTTGCCATAGGTTCTCTAGTATATAATACTCTCCAACAAATGGTTTTTCTCCATCAAACAACCAATACCACACAACTTCTCATCATAATAGCTTAACACACCCAATTCACACTAAAACTTCACCACATCATCATATAATGATTAAACTTAAAATGCTTGGCACTTAGGCCCTTAAATGACAATAATCTTAACCACTGAATCTCCACATATATTTGCCTTCAACCTGCGAATACACTCAACAAGGCTCCCATTGAAATAAAATGCTTCTTGTACTTCACCTTTATATTCTTAAACTATCTCTTTTCTCATTTGCTCCTTAGTCACAAGTTCACAAGAATAGACATTGTTTCCTAGGTTTTATAGCACCTTCCCAATATAAACTCTACACTAAACTCATCATATACTCACACCTCATTCCCTTAAACAACAAAACACCTTAAGGTAAGTAATTTACCTTTTTTCTCACAAGCTTAAAAGCTTTTCTCCTTAGGTTTTCTTTGTTCAATCTCGGTCACCAATGTGATTCTCCTTGCCAATGTTCTAACCAATATCCAATGACTCCAATGAGTACTAGATACCACATTAACCCTAAGGAACAAACCCTAGGTTTAAAAATATGTTTTAAGGTATAACTGTGATTGTTTACCTTGGTTTTCTCAAGACAACTTGGATGTGAAGCAAGAAGGACCTCCTCTCTCCTTTGAAGAGTAGAAACAGCTAGAACAAGGCATAAACATGGAGTCCCATGAGTATATATTTTCGGTCAAGTGAAGAAATGGTGGAAACCTAGATTTTCTTACACTTTCTTTACCTTAAGAGAATGGAGATGCCAATGGAGTCTCCAAACTTGAATTTCCTCCTCTAATGGTGGTTTGACTTGGCACCAAAATGAAGCTCTTGAAGTTTTGAAAAGATAGAAAGAGGAGCTTGAGCTAACTAAGAAGAATATCTATTTTGTTTTGGATTTGGAGCTTAAATGAGCAAGTGGTGTGCAAGAGAAGGTGGAGCTTTCATGGAGGTTAAGCTCAACGTGAATGGAGAAGAGAAAGAGAGCAAAATCGTGGGCAACAGGGAAAATGAAGAAGTGAGGAGAGAGGTAAGCTAAAGTAATATTTACTTAAAAAGGTGAATAGTGTTTTTATGCTTTATAACTTACTTATTTGATTTCTCTTAACTTAATGAGTCATGAAGGTGGTGACTCACCCCTTAAGAAACCGGCCCCCTTTTAGTAATGAGGGTAGTTTAGTCTTTGTTGACCAAATGTCTCACTTATATAGACTTATGTTATAAACTAGCTTAATAAATTCACTATTCATCAAAAACAAGGCACATTGTTGTGAAATTTTTGATTTCCCATTGATATAGACCTCCAATGTGATACTATATAGTACACATATTAATTAAAGAGTAATGATGGACATTTAGCCATTCAAAACTCATTTACAAGACAATTTTTCAAAAACGTGCTTTAAGACTCCTTAAAGCACATTTTGTGTTTTAACTTGTTTTCAAGCTTGGTTTCTTTGTGTAATTGATTAAAATGACCATTAGGATATTACTAAGGTCTTAGAACAATATTTGGGTACTCTCCCATGTCTCTCCAAGCTTAGAGCACGTTTTTTTACTTAAACTGCTCTTTTTGGTGTTTCCTTATATTTTCTTTGATTAGAAATGTTTCTTAATGTTTCTAAGGCATTATTTAGCCTTCTTATATCATGTTTATCATTTAAACACCATCTCTAAGTTTGGGGTATTTCAATCTACCCCCCTTAAAAGAACTTTGTCCTCAAAGTTCACACATGGTTTAACCATTCACGGTACACAGTTCTCTTAATCTTAATACCACATCTTATATTCACATTCATACATCTCACGACTCAAAGGTCAATCTCAATACAATACATAAGTATCATACATAACTCAAAGCTCAAACTTACACCAAAGTGTAGCAACTTACACAAATCCACAACTTAAACAACCAAACAAACGACAAACATGATCGTTTCCTAACTCAAAAGCGAGGAAGCTCTACCCCCCTTAAAAAGGGGTACGCCCCGTACCCTATACAGACGATCTAGTCAGTAAATAAAGAAGGGTACTTCGCCCTCATCTTATCCTCTAATTCCACGTGGCCTCTTCAACATCCTGGTTAGACCAGAGAACCTTCACCAGTCGCACTGACTTGTGGCGAGTGTCCCTAGTCTTTCTGTCCAAGATTCTCTGAGGAGTCTCCACGGATCTCATATTTGGTTCTAAAGTCAGCCTCTCAGTTCTAACACATGGGAGGGGTGGTGCATGTATTTCTTTAGCTGTGAAACATGAAAACATCATGCACTTTACCCAGCTCAGCAGGTAAATTCAACCTGTAAGCAACTGGGCCCACCCGCTCCGTAATCTCATAAGGACCAACAAATTTCGGGCTTAACTTGCCCTTCTGCCCAAACAATACAAACCCCCTTCATCGGTGATACTCGCAGAAATACCCGGTCGCCCACTGCGAACTCCAGGTCTCGTCGTCGAACATCAGCAATACGACTTCTGCCTATCTTGAGGCAGCTCTCATGTTCTCCCTGATTGCTGAACTTCAGCCTGAACTTGTTCTAAGTACTCTGGTCCTATAATGACCGTCTCACTCGACTCATCCCAGCAAGCGGTGTACGACATGGTCTACCGTACAACGCTTGAAAAGGTGCCATCCTGATCGAAGCATGATAGCTGTTGTTGTATGAAAACTCGATCAGATGCAATCTGTCAATCCAACTGCCTGGAAGTCTAAGGCACATGCTCTCAGCATGTCTCGAGTGTCTGAATAGTACGCTCAGTCTGACCATCTTCTGAGGATGGAACGCGGTACTCAGTTTGAGTTCTGTACCCAACGCTTCTCTGGTAGCTCTCCAGTACCCAAAGGAATCTGTGTGTCTCTATCTGACACTATGGTCTTTGGTGTGCGTGATGCCTCATATTTCTTTCTCCAAACACTCAGCTAATTTGGTCACCTTCCAAGTATCCTTCATCGGTATGAATCGGGCTACTTTGGTAAGGCGATCCACCACCACCCATATCATGTTGAGACCTCCCCTAGCAGGTGGAAGTCCAACTACGAAGTCCATGGGATATCATGGAACTTCCATTCCGGAACTGGCATCGACTGTACCATTCCGCCCGGTCGTCTGTGCTCGAATTTCACCTTCTGGCATGTGAGACACCTCAAGACGAACTCGGTAACATCTGTCTTCATTCCCGACCACCAGAAGTATCTCTTCATGTCCTTATACATTTTAGAGGCTCCCGGATGGATGGAAACTGAAGAACAGTGTGATTCTCTAAGTATACGGTCTTTCAGATCCGTGTTACCTCGTGGTATGCATAATCGCCCTTAATTCTGATCAGATCATCATCATGAAGTCTGAAGTCGTATTTCTGACTCTCAAAGGTACCATCTGTCAGCTTCTGTCTGACCTCTCTCATATACTCATCAGTCCTCTGAGCCTCTCGCACCTCATCAACCAAGCTGGAGAAAGAGACTAGCGAATGGAGTGAGTGTGCTCGACGGCTCAGGGCATCTGCTACAACATTGGCCTTCCCTTCTTTTTATTGGAGGTCATGTCATAGTCTTTCAGAAATTCTAACCATCTCCTCTGTCGAAGATTCAACTCCTTCTGAGTGAATATGTATTTCAAACTCTTGTGATCGGTGTAGATCGTAACACTAACCCATATAAGTAGTGGCGCCATATCTTCAAAGCGAAGACTACAGCTCCAGCTCCAAATCATGTGTGGGGTAGTTCTCCTCATGTTTCTTCAACTCTGGCGTGAGGCATATGCCACCACTTGCCATGTTGCTGAGCACGCAACCCAGCCCTCTGCCGGATGCATCACAATAAACCTCAAAGCCCTCTGTACCGTCTGGAATGGTCAGTACCGGTGCAGTGGTCAGTGAGTCCTTCAACGCTGAAATGATCTCTCACAGTCGACTGTCCATAGAATGGTGCATCTTTCTTCATCAGACTGGTCATCGGCTTCGCGACCTTGCTGAAATCTCTAACAACCTCCTGTAGTAACCTGCCAGACCGAGAAAGCTCCGGATGTCGGTAACAGTCTTCGGCCTTGGCCAGGTACGTACGGCATCAATCTTTGCTGGATCCACTGCGATCCCAGCATCTGAGATGACATGACCTAGGAAGAGACCTGGTCAAGCCAAACTCACACTTGGAGAACTTAGCATATAGCTGGTTCTCCCTTAATATTTCCAACACCCTTCTCAAATGTTCCTCATGCTCAACCTTAGACTTTGAATATATCAATATATCATCAATAAAAACCACCACCGACTTGTCCAGCTGCTCCCGGAACAAGCGGTTCATCAGATCCATGAACTTCGCTGGCGCGTTCGACAAACCGAACGGCATCACTGTAAACTCATAGTGGCCGTATCGTGTCCGGAATGCCGTCTTCTCAATGTCTCCCTCCTTAATGGCTATCTGATTACCCCGATCTGAGATCAATCTTGGAAAACACAGATGCTCTCCTTCAACTGATCGAACAGATCGTCAATGCGGGGTAGTGGGTACTTATTCTTCACTGTCACTGCATTCAACTCTCTGTAGTCGATGCAGAGGCGGAGACTACCATCCTTCTTCTTCACGAAGAGGACTGGCGCTCCCCATGGTGACACACTTGGTCTAATGAATCCTTTATCTAACAAATCTTTCAGTTGTTCCTTCAACTCAGTCATTTCTGCCGGAGCCATACGTATGGTGCCTTGGCTATCGGTCCGGTACCAGGTAGCAGCTCAATGGTGAACTCTACCTCCCGAGTGGGTGGCATGCCGGGCAGTTCCCGTGGAAATAAGTCGGGGAACTCCGACACTACCGGTAAGTCGGGGTCGAACGCTGGGTCTCTCTCTATGTCCTGTACATAGCAGAGGTATACTTCTTCCTTTCTCCTTAATTCTTTGTACATTGCCATGGCGGTGATGATCTTAGTCGAAGGCTCCCTGCGGCCTCTGGCGGTATGATATTGGTACCCAGACGGACACCTGAGCAGCAATCTATGCTCGGCGCAGAGGATACGTCCCTTGTGCCGCTCCAAACCAGTTCATCCCGAAGATAACATCAAATCCTAGCTTACTGAACTCAATGAAACTGACTGGGAAGTCTTCCCCCTTAATTCTGATGGTGGTCCCTCGGTAGTAACGAGTGCAACGAACCTTCTCCTTAGACGGGAGCGTAACCGTGAAGTCGGGTAGCTCATCAGCGTCTAGCCCAACCTGCTCGCGAATGATGCAGAGACAAAGGTGTGCGGGCCCCTGAGTCGAAGAGAACTGATGCCTCAATTCCATTGATCGGAAAGGTGCCGGTGAGGATAGTACCGCTAACGTCGGCCTGTGCCTCTGTGAGTATGCTTAGTGACCATCCGTACCGAGAATAACCTAATTGTATTCAAGATCCATGAGTATGATGGTATAACAAGAGTCGTAACAATTTATATGAACAACACTGTTATTTATTCATGACCATCCTGTTTACAACATGTGCTTCAATCTTACATCTCATTTCTCATCTCATTCTAACATTACACGGCTAATATTGTCTAAAGGTTAGGTTTAATCTTCCTGGTCTCATGTGCGTCGCATTGATTACTGGCTGCGGTGCTGTATTCAGCTTGATTCTCTTAATCCATGTATAACATCCTTGATTCTCCTCCCAAAATTAATACATCACCTGACTTAAGTACTATCTTATCTGCACGGTCCGCACGCTTCTGCTCGCCGTAAAAATTCCGCATCATCTCCAATGGACCAAGACACTACGGGTATCCCTCTCTCGAGAGACTCCGTTGTCGTCCTTATCCTGGTGTAGTCCCAGTTTCCCATCCTTTCGTAGAAGTTTACAATGCAATGTCTGGCTGGATGTCTGGAATCGGTTCAGCCTCCAACGCTGAGCGATTTCCACGACTTGTGTAATAACTGGATGGAACTCTTCGGGTATCCCCGGTGGTGAGACTCCATCTTGCTCCCTTGTGGTTTGGTAACTCTTGGCATACGGATTCCAATCCTTGCCCAAGCTCATCATCTTTAATTTCATCCTTGCTCCCCCTGGGTACTCCGTGTGTAAAAACCTCCCGGTCCCATTCCTAGTTGATTGCATCTCCTGATGATGGCTATTTGTGCGTCGGGTGTCAGGTATCCCCTTAATAAAATCATACCTGGGCGGATAACCTGACATTGTCGGTTGGAAAGTGTGTGGTTCGATTGTCGGTGTGCTCCGGGTTAGATGAAGATGGTATGGGGTAGCAGATGTTGAATCTTCCTAAGTGGTAGTAGGTTATGTCTTACTTAGGTTCTAATCTCATCTATTTTTACTTAACTCATATATTTCACCAAAACATGCATGATAATGCGGTAAGCAGGTAGTTTTATTACTAAATAGTTATAGTGGTACCTGGCCTCGATGAGGGCTCAGGCTCATCGTCCCGATCCACCATGTGTAGAGTGGGCCCGTCTTCTGGGTCGCCCGTGGGTTCTTGTCCGCCGGCTGCTGCACTTTCCTCTGACCGTCAGATCCAGCTCCCTGATCGGTCTTGCCCTTGCCCCTGGTGTCGGGCCTATAGGCTCTGCTAGCAGGATTCCGGTAACACTCATAAGCTCGATGCCCGTAGACACCACAGAAGTTGCACTCCACCTTATTCCCCTTACAGTCGAGCCCGGGGTGGTCCTTGTGACACCACCTACAAATGAAGCGTCGCTGGTAGCCACCACCGGCTCCCCTCTCAGTCTCAGATCCTGATGATTCACATTGTCAATTCCATATCTCAATCAGTTACTAATTTATTTCACAACTCATTCAATATCAATTTTTCTACCCTTTGGCGTCTTAGAGCGCAGTGTGTGTAGCTGCAATAGCATAGGTCAGCTTCAACGGCTCTTCCGAAGCCTTCTCCTTTTCCTCCTTCCCTTTCGGGTTCTGATTCTTCTGGGCTGAGGCTGGTACTTCTGTTTCTTGTACCCTCCTTGCCCTTGACTCTCTGAGCTTTACCGGCACTCTTCCTCTTAGCATTCTCCTCGTCCTCTCAGCTGGACGGTAATCTCGACCTTAGCAGCGGCATGATAGCACTCCTGCTTTTCCATGGTATTAGTCATACTTATTCATTATAATCTAAATCTTATTCACCACTTTCAAACTTCAATCATTCTGTTACCTGCAAGGTAGTGTAACTCGTCGGCCCCATGCCGTAGCGGAGCGATGGCTAAGCCCGCCATAGAAGCGGTCTACCAAGATCTGGTCAGAATACCCTAGACCTGGCAGAAGACGGAGCAAGGCGGTGAACTCTGAGTAATACTCGTCCACCGTCATCTTGTCCGACTGCTAAGCGCATCTAACTGCAAGCGCTTCTTCGTCTGGACATGGGCGGGGTAGTACTTTGCCCGTAGCAAGGCGGTGTACTGCTCCCAGCCGAACTCTGGGTGGCCACATGCTCGGCCCTCACCAGCTTCCACCAATCGCCCGCCGCCCCCTTCAGGTAGAAAGCAGCTAAGCGCACCTTGATCCCAGCAGGGACATCAAGGGTCTCGAAGGCGGTCTCCAGCTCGGAGATGTACGCCTCAAGCTTGGCGGGATCGGTCTCCCCCTTGAAGTGCGCGGGTCGAAGATCAGCAAGACTCTTCACCCAGTTTTGGTTCTAGGCTGTGGCGGTGGAGGTGGGCACCCACACCAGGCTGATAGCCCATGTGCCCTAAAGCGGCAGCTACGATCTCTGCGATCGTCTGCCCTCCAGGTATCCCTGGAATATCCTCACCCCAGGCCGCGACTCGGCCTCCTCTAGGGCGTCCTGCCATCTGAACAGCATAACTTACATTAGATTCACATTCACCACTGTTTTGGTTAGTAAATTTATAACGTCCGTAGACGGTAAGACAATCCACACTTATTAGTGGTCATCTGACTCTACTCACTCTAACTTCTCACACCCTTAACCCATACTTATCCTTAACTGTATCTAACTCGGTGGTCACTCATGTCCGGTATTTCTTGATCAGAGCGTAACTACGCTCTGATACACTTTTGTAACACCCCACCCAAAGCCTATCGTGGTTATCGCAATCTGAACACTTAAACGAAAACGTCGCAGCGGAAATAAACAACTCCTGGACCTTGCCACGGTCTGATCGTTAGAAGATACCGGTTTAAATACTTACAATCTTATCCAAAAAACAATTATCCAACTTACACGTCAACATTTAATACCACGACAACCGAGTATTAGTATCTCAACATAATCCCAAGCTCTACATCAGTTTAATATCAACATCGGGTGCACAGGCGCAACCCGAACTCAAAATAAAAGTCCCCTCCTAGGTCTAACCGCTCCTACTCTCGTGTGCGTCCTCATCGGCCTCTTACCTGCAAGTGTAAAAATAGCCCCCGAGGGGGTCAGCACGAATGCTGGTACACCCTCTTCATGGCCCCCAAGCTAACGGGGCTACGACGACTAATGTCGATAGAAGGAAATTGATTACATACACAAACATAATATGAAGTGCAATAACAATAACCACAGATGAACATATATAGTTCACAAGCAATGAACGACTCAAGCGTTCCCTTAACAAGTGGTTAGTAACCCCCTCCTCATCCTTATTTCCTTAATCTCAGTTCCTTACCTTATCTTAATCTTAATCTCAATCTCAGTCTTAATCTTAATCTCAGTATACAAACCTTCCTGGAAGGGATTGGTGTAGCTTAATTCGAAACCTGGGATTTAGGTGATCCACCGCACCACTTAATGCCACCTACTCTGGACGGGAGTCCAGCGTAGCTGAGCCGGCAAACCGGCCTAGGCTAAAGTCCGAAGAAAAGTCCTTAGCGGAGGGCGGATCTGATTCAGATACCGTCCCCCTTTCCACTTAACATGCATGACCGGAGATCGGTCCCGGGTTTCCTCACTCAAGTTCCAGTTAGTAGACATCTTAAACCACCATGTGCTAGCTAAGCCTTATCGGGCATTAACCAACAACCATCAACTAAACTCTTATTCTTAATGCAGTAAGTACTAAATTGGTTAGTAACAATTCAAGCCTCGCGGGTTAGTGTAAATGTAACCAACACACAACGAGAACAATATAACCGGGTGCATGCTTTATCTTGTTTAGTCATAGCAAATAAACAGATAGCACACAAGCCGAGGGACACCTCGTTAGCAAGCAGGTCACGAAAAGGATTGTACCGTTCACCGTCGATCGTTGTTTGTTTAATCTTCTTCGGGGTCCCAATTCACAAACCTAAAACATTCATTCATTTTTAGGTTATTAGTTATTTGCACCTTACTTAACTCACTTAGTCCCTAAGGACTTCATTCAATAACCTCTCAAATCTTTATCTCTTAGTCTTACAAACTTACTTTAAACATTAAAACTTATACTTAATCTTAACTTAATTCCTCAAGTTCTTAGGGTCCCAATCATTACTACCCTACCAAGGGTATACCCATTACCCATTACCATTCTTAGAATTTAAATTTTTTTTTTTTTTTTTTTTTTGGGTCCGACCGACTTCCGACCGACCTTACCAAGGTCGGTCCATTCCAGAACACTTCACCGTTTGAAAATTCTACCCCGACCGACCTTGCAAGTCCGGTCCCCATCGGCCTATTCCCGAGAGTTTCCCCGAGGGAAATTTAAGCTCGACCGAACTTGACAAGTCCGGTCCTATGTTCGGTCGATTCCAGAGACTTAATTCCTTCACAAAACAGGTCCGACGAACTTGTAAGTCCGGTCCCCAAGTTCGGTCGATTCCAGAAACATTTTCCGGTAGTGTAAACTGAGCCCGACCGACCTTGCAAGTCCGGTCCCTAAGGTCGGTCGGCTCCAGAACCTTTTTCCAATTCCCATTCAACTCCAAACTTCTCCTCATATATCCTCATATGTTATAACCTCATTTGGGCACCTCAAATACACCTTAAGCCCTCCTTAAAATACCTTAAATCATCCACCAAAATCCATCTTAGTCATTATGCATTTTCCTTGTAATAATGCTAACACTTGTAATGTTTTTCCTCTAGGTTTCTTTGTGGTGGTTCATACCTAATGTAACCACTATGCCAAATGTTTCCTTCACCACTATAACATCATCTCCCAAGCATCTCTCACTATCTAAACTCTTTTAAACATTCACTTAAGGTTCCTTAACAAGATTAAACTTCCATCATCATTACATTATTTCCTTCCTAGATGTGCACCAACATTTGCCTAAGTCCTAAATACTCCAATACATTCTCTTGATTCCTAAACCTTCCATGGTGATACCTAAGTCATCATAAGTCATTAAAATACCTTAACTTCACCCTTTTTCATCAAGACAACCTATAGAACATTCCTAGTACTTCCTTAGTCATTAAATTCCTTAGGATATCTTAAACACTTAAACTCTCCTTTAAATTTTGCCATAGGTTCTCTAGTATATAGTACTCCTAACACATGGTTTTCTCCACAAACAACCAATACCACACAAATTCTCATCACAATAGCTTAACACCCAATTTGCACCAAAACCACCACATCATCATATAGTGCTTAAACTTAAAATGCTTGGCACTTAGGCCCTTAAATGACAATAATCTTAACCACTGAATTTCCACATATATATGCCTTCAACCTGCGAATACACTCAACAAGGCTCCCATTGAAATAAAATGCTTCTTGTACTTCACCTTTATATTCTTAAACTATCTCTTTTCTCATTTGCTCCTTAGTCACAAGTTCACAAGATAGACATTGTTTCTCCTAGGTTTTATAGCACCTTCCCAATATAAACTCTACACTAAACTCATCATATACCACACCTCATTCCCTTAAACAACAAAACACCTTAAGGTAAGTAATTTACCTTGTTTTCTCACAAGCTTAAAAGCTTTTCTCCTTAGGTTTTCTTTGTTCAATCTCGGTCACCAATGTGATTCTCCTTGCCAATGTTCTAACCAATATCCAATGACTCCAATGAGTACTAGATAACACATTAACCCTAAGGAACAAACCCTAGGTTTAAAAATATGTTTTAAGGTATTAATGTGATTGTTTTACCTTGGTTTCTCAAGACAACTTGGTTGTGAAGCAAGAAGGACCTCCTCTCTCCTTTGAAGAGTAGAAACAAGCTAGAACAAGGCATAAACATGGAGTCCCATGAGTATATATTTTCGTTCATGTGAAGAAAATGGTGGAAACCTAGATTTTCTTACACTTTCTTTACCTTAAGAGAATGGAGATGCCAATGGAGTCTCCAAACTTGAATTTCCTCCTCTAATGGTGGTTTGACTTGGCACCAAAATGAAGCTCTTGAAGTTTTGAAAAGATAGAAAGGAGGAGCTTGAGCTAACTAAGAAGAATATCTATTTTGTTTTGGATTTGGAGCTTAAATGAGCAAGTGGTGTGCAAGAGAAGGTGGAGCTTTCATGGAGGTTAAGCTCAACGTGAATGGAGAAGAGAAAGAGAGCAAGAAATCGTGGGCAACAAGGGAAAATGAAGAAGTGAGGAGAGAGGTAAGCTAAAGTAATATTTATCTTAAAAAGGTGAATAGTGTTTTATGCTTTATAACTTACTTATTTGCTTTTTCTTAACTTAATGAGTCATGAAGGTGGTGACTCACCCCTTAAGAAACCGGCCCCCTTTTAGTAATGAGGGTAGTTTAGTCTTTGTTGACCAAATGTCTCACCTATATAGACTTATGTTATAAACTAGCTTAATAAATTCACTATTCATCAAAAACAAGGCACATTGTTGTGAAATTTTTGATTTCCCATTGATATAGACCTCCAAATGTGATACTATATAGTACACATATTAATTAAAGAGTAATGATGGACATTTAGCCATTCAAAACTCATTTACAAGACAATTTTTCAAAAACGTGCTTTAAGACTCCTTAAAGCACATTTTGTGTTTTAACTTGTTTTCAAGCTTGGTTTTCTTTGGTAATTGATTTAAAATGACCATTAGGATATTACTAAGGTCTTAGAACAATATTTGGGTACTCTCCCATGTCTCTCCAAGCTTAGAGCACGTTTTTACTTAAACTGCTCTTTTGGTGTTTCCTTATATTTTCTTTGATTAGAAATGTTTCTTAATGTTTCTAAGGCATTATTTAGCCTCTTATATCTTAGTTTATCATTTAAACACCATCTCTAAGTTTGGGTGTATTCAAGAAAATTAAGCGGAATACAGACCGTCAGAAGTGATCCAATGGACGACATGAGACCAGGACGGTTTAAAACCTAACCTTAGACAATATTAGCCATGTAATGCCTTAAGTATGATGTAAAGAAAGAAGTGTAAAAAGAGCAATGATGTAAAAAGGATGGTTATCAATAAAATAACAGTGGTGTCATATTAATTGTTACGACTCTTGTTATACCATTATTACTCATGAAAGCTTGTGAAATACAATAGGTTATGGATCGGTACACAAGGTGCGCTAAGCATCCTTACAGAGCACAGGCTAGCGAAAGCGAGTACGGTACTATCCTCACCGGCACCTTTCGATCAATGGCGTTGATGCATCAAGTCTCTTCGAATCAGGGGCTGCATTACCTTCATCTCAACATTATTTGCGAGGAGGTTGGGGTAGACGCTGACGAGCTACCCGATTTCACGGTTACGCTCCGTCTAAGGAGAAGGTTCGTTACCTCACTAATAAGCCACAGGAGCCACCATCAGAATTAAGGGGGAAGACTTTCAGTCACCTTCATTGAGTTATAGATTTGGGGTTCGATGTTATCTTCAGGATGAACTGGTTGAGCGGGCGCAAGGGTCATATCCATGTGCCGAGCACCGAACTGCTATCAGGAGTAGTTGGGGTAACAATATCATACCGCCAGAGGCCAGAGAGCCTTCAACAAGATCATCTCAGCATGGCAATGTATAAAGAATTGAGGAGGAAAGAAGAGGGTAGATCTCTGCTAGGTCCAGGACATAGAGAGAGACCCCGAGTTCGACATCGAATTACCGGTAGTGTCAGAGTTCCCTATCTCTTTCCACGGGAATGCCAGCATGCCACCAATCGGGAGGTAGATTCACCATTGAGCTGTACCTGGAATGGGGACCAATAGAAGGCACCTTACCACATGGCTCCGGCTGAGATGAAGAATTAAAAGAAAACGTGAGAGAACTGCTTGAAAAGGGTTTGTGCGACCTAGCGTTTCACCATGGGGAGCGCCAGTTTCTTTGTGAAGAAGAAGGATGCCAGTCTCCGCCTCTGCATCGACTACAGAGAGTGAAGCTAGTGACAGTGAAGAATTAAGTATAAACTACCTCGCATTGATGATCTGTCGATCAGTTGAAGGGAGCGTCTGTGTTCTAAGATTGATCTCAGCTCGGGGTATCATCAGATAAGCCATTAAGGAGGGAGATATTGAGAAGACGACCATTCCGGACCGATACGACCACTACGAATTCACAGTGATGCTGTTCTGTTTGTCGAAGCACCAGTGAGTTTATGGATCTGATGAACGCTTGTTTAGGGAGCAGTGGACAAGTCGCGTGTGGATTATGCCAAAACATATGATATATTCAAAAGTCGAGAGTGAGCATGAGAAAAATTTGAGAAGGGTCTTAGAGACACTGAGGGAGAACAGCTTTACGTAAGTTCTCCAAATGTGAGGTTTGGCTTGACCAGGTCCTTTCCGGGTTCATGTCGTTTCAGATGCGGGATCTCCATGGACAGCAAAGATCGATGTCGTACGCACTGGCCAAGACCAAAGCAGTTACGACATCCGGAGCTTTCTCGATTTGGCAACAAGGTACTATCGGAGATTGTTAAGAACTTTAGCAAGGTCGCGAAGCCGATGACCAGTCTGATGAAGAAAGATGCACCGCTCGTATGGACAGATGAGTGTGAGAGTTCATTCCAGAGCTTGAAGGACTCACTGACCACTGCACCGGTTCTGACAATTCTAGATGGTACGGAGGGCTTGGAGGTTTATTATGATGCATCCGGCAGAGGGTTGGGTTGCGTACTCATGCAGCACAGCAAAGTGGTCGTTTATGCCTCCTGCCAGCTGAAGAAACATGAGGAGAACTACCCCACTCATGACTTGAAGTTGGGAGCTGTAGTCTTCGGCTTGAAGATATGGTGCCACTACTTGTACAGGGTTAGTGTGACGATCTACACCGATCATAAAATTTTAAAATATATATTCACTCAGAAGGAGTTGAATCTTCGACAAAGGATATGGTTAGAATTCTTGAAAGACTACGATATTAACCTCCAGTACAAAGAAGGGAAGGCCAATTTTGTAGCTGACGCCCTGAGCCGTCGAGCACACTCACTCCATTCGCTACTCGCTTCTTCTAGCTTGGTTGATGGGTGCGAGAGGCTCAGAGGGCAAATGAGTATATGAGGGAAGTCAGACAGAAGCTGACAGAGGGTACCTTTGAGAGTCAGAAATACGACTTCAGACTTCATGACGATGATCTGATCAGACTTAAGGGTGGTTATGCATCCCCCGCAGCAGCTTAGATCTGAAGGACCGTATAATGAGAGAATCACACTGTTCTTCAGTTTCCATCCATCCGAGAGCCTCTAAGATGTACAAGGACATGAAGAGATACTTCTGGTGGTCAGATGAAGGCAGATGTTACCGAGTTCATTTTGAGGAGTCTCATATGCCAGAAGCTGAAATTCGAGCACCGACGACCGGGCGGAATGGTACAGTCAATGCCAGTTCTGGAGTGCAAGTTTCATGACATCTCCATGGACTTCGTGGTCAGACTCCCACCTACCAGGGGAGGTCTGAACATGATATGGGTTGTAGTGGATCGCCTTACCAAGGTAGCCCGATTCATACCGATGAAGGATACTTAGAAGGTAACTAAGTTAACGGAATTATTTGATAAGGAGATCATGAGACACCACGGGGTACCAAAGACCATAGTGTCTGATAGAGATACCAGATTCCTTTCGAGGTACTAAAGAGCTAGAAGGGAAGCATTGGGTACAAAATTGAAGCTGAGTACTGCATTTCATCCTCAAACAGATGGTCAGACTGAACATACAATTCAAACACTCGAGGACATGCTGAGAGCATGTGCCTTAGACTTCCAGGGCAGTTGGATTGACAAGTTTCATCTGATCGAGTTCTCTTACAACAACAGCTATCATGCTTCGATCAAGATGGCGCCTTTCCAAGTGTTGTACGGTAGACCATGTCGTACACCGCTCTGCTGCTGGGATGAGTGAGAGATGATCATTATAGGGCCAGAATACTTGGAAGTTTAGGCTAAAGTTCAGTAAATCAGAGAGAATATGAAAGCCGCTCAAGATAGGTAGAAGTCGTATGCTGATGTTTGACGACGAGACCTGGAGTTCGCAGAGGGCGACCGGGTATTTTGTGAGTCTCACCGATGAAGGGTGTTCAGATTTGGATAAAAGGGCAAACTGAGCCCGAAATTTGTGGGTCCTTATGAGATTACAGGGCGGGTAGGCCTAGTTGCTTACAGGTTGAATTTACCTACTGAGCTGGGTAAAGTGCATGACGTCTTTCATGTTTCACAGCTGAAGAAATACATACACCACCCCTCACATGTGTTAGAGCCTGAGAGATTGAATTTAGAGCCAAATATGAGATCAGTGGAGACTCCTCAGAGAATCTTGGATACTAAGACTAGGGACACTCGCCACAAGTCAGTGCGATTGGTGAAGGTTTCTGGTCTAACCAGGATGTCGAAGAGGCCACGTGGAAATTAGAGGATAAGATGAGATTGAAATACCCTTCGTTATTTACTGACTAGTCTGTATAGGTTACGGGGTGTACCCCTTTTTAAGGGGGGTAGAGCTTCCTTGTTTTGAGTTAGTAAACGAACAATGTTTGTCGTTTGCTTGGTTTGTGTAAGATATTACACTTTGTGGTAAGTTTGAGATATGTATAGTACTTATGTATTGTACTTTTGGCAGACTATTTGAGTCTTGAAATGTGTGAATGTGAATATAAGATGTGGTATTAAGAAATTTGTGTATTGCAAATGATTAAGCATATATGTGAACTTTGGGGACAAAGTTCTTTTAAGGGGGGTAGATTGAAATACTGTAAACCTAGATATGGTGTTTAAATGTTAAAATAAGATATAATAAGGCTAAAACGTGCCTTAGAAACATTAGGAAACAATTTAGACCATAGCAAACACAAGGAAACACCATAAGAGCAATTTAAGCAAAAACATGCTCTAAGCTTGGAGTAACTTTGGCTAACACCCAAATATCATTATTAGACCTTATGAACATGTTAATGGACATGTTAAATCAATTACCAAAGAAAACCAACCTCAAAAACAAGTTAAAACACAAATTGTGCTTTAAGGACTCTTAAAGCACATTTTTGAAAAATTGTCTTGGAAAGAGGTTTTGAGTGGCTAAATGCCCATGACTACACCTTAATCAACTTGTGTACTACTTAGTATCACATTTTTTTGATAAACATTGTAATTCCATTCAATCATAACGCAAATCAGACCTCCAAAAGGGAGTTAAGTATAACACTCCAGGTCTGGCTAAGCTTTGAGGAAGATCTACTACCCCCAAACTTCCACTGCTGCAAATAGATACACTTATACACAACTCCTAATCTACTCATACTAGTATAAAAGGAGACAAAAGATTGGCTCAACTTCAGCCACCTATTACAATCAGAACTAACAGCAGGGAAAAGATTAATTTTAGCCATTACAATACCCCACACACATACGTCTTCCCAGGTAATAGATAATCGACAGTTACTCCTACTGCTTTTAACTACCTGAAATACCAAAAACTTGCATAGAATCCTGTTACAGATTGACCATATAGCCAGCTTCCAGATTCGTTGAGAAGAGGAGTTGCTTGTCTTGAATTCCCATCCTTCCATCCCCTTGATAGATCTATTCGTTAGCTCAAAACACAAGCTAAGGCCACCCATCTGGAAGATAAGCTCCAGAGCTGTTAATCGTGTTAAGAGACTAACCATATGCACTCCGACGGTGCTTGAAATCTTTCTTGTAGGAATCTGATTTTGGGACTCTAACCTGAACAGAACAACCTTCTTCTGAGCTTTGTTCTGATAAGCTTCCTTGTCGACACTGCTCTTGTGCCTACTCTTCTGTTTATTAAAATAGATTAGAAGACCACAGAACCAGCAAAGACCTTCTTCCTAATTAACCAGACTGCTGCGCCAACACCCATCTTACTATCTCTACTAACCATAATATCGTTTCTCTTCATACTGATTGCAGAATCATTATAGACATCCTTAGCTAGCTTCTTAGTCTCAGAGGAAGGAGAATTAGCCACCTTAATTTCCTGGTTCGGCATCATCTCCTACACTGCTGCTAGGAGGAGACCCATCCCACAACAATAGAAACTAAAAAGACTCATTTTTCCTGGTTGCCTTGCTTATCAGCAAGGGCAGCCTCCACTATTGAAACCTTGATACTTTTTAGAGCTAACCTTTCCTTTACCTCCTTAACAATTTCCTTCCTCTGAACCTTTTTGATGGGGGATTTTTTCTTCTTGCGAGTCAACTTATTCTTTTCACTGTCTACCAGACCTGGACTGAAAATTTGTTTACCGTCTCTTTGGTTTCCCACTTCTGGTTGCTGGGAGATCTTATTTGGGAATCCGGAGGAGGAGATAAAATATCAGCTTCTTCCATTATTTGGGTAATAGACTAATTTATGTCAACATCCTCCACCTGCGAAACTTTAGCTTTCTTAGAGTTTGCTTCTTTGAAATTGTTGTATGCTTCCTTCCATTCTTCCATCTGATAGACTGATCTCTTCTTGAAGGGAATAACATTGTCTTTAATATTTCCTTTCAGCCCAGGGGATCGAACACTTTTGAGCAGCTGGATTCGAAGTTCTTATTCTGTTTCTTGTTAAGAGTGATAACTATCTTGGCTGGAACAGAACCATTGTTCTTATCACCTATATTATCAGACTCGGTCCCCTTTTTCCTTTCTACAATAACTGGTTTAATGCGAGAACCTAACCCAGAGTCATTTCCTATCCCATTACCCGCAGCTAGAGCAGGACCAGACACCTGCAATCCTCCACTAAGATCTGCCCGCTTGCTTCTGGTTGTGATGGGAGTATTCTCCTCCTCTACTCCAGCTCTGTTAACCATCACCCCCTCTAGATTCTGATCTGCACTGCTACTCTCATTGCTATCCATAGCATCTTTTTCAATCAAGATCTTGTTCCCCAATCTCCTCAAGTTCCCACTTGAGTGATCTGTTAGAATATTATCATCAACTACCGCCAAAGAACTAGCAAATTCAGACCTCATCCAGGGGCCATATTTTTCTTGTTTTATGGAGGGATCACTTTTAAAAGAGCATTCAGAGATGACATGATTAATTCTACCACATCTGAAGCAAAGAAAGGGCAAGTTATCATAGGACACACGACAGCATCTTTTATTCCCAACCACAGACAGAACTATCAACCTACACAAGGGATCAGCTATCTTTACTTCGACACATATTTTTAACACCTTCGAAGCTAGGGGATTCAGTCGGTCAGAGCAAGAAACACATTTTCCTATTTTGTTTCCCAATCCCACTGCTGCCTCTTTGTTATAAAATGAAATAGGGAGATTGTGGAAGGAAGCCCAGAGCTTGATCGAAATTGGGTCATGCTCCTCTATAGAGATGTTTGGATCTATAGCAGACACCACCAATAACCTGTTCTGGAAATGCCATGGCCCATTCCCCAGCACAAACTTTGCATCTGATTCATTAGAAAATTCAAAAGTGAAGCGATTGTTCTCTCTTTCATTTACCTTAAACTGCGCCTTGGGCTTCCAAATATGATACAGGAACTTGTGCAAAGCTTTGCAGTTAATCATCTTGGGATGCCACAGCCTACCAAAGAGGGCCTTGTTCATCTCCTTTGGCTTGTTTCCTTCCAGCAAAGAGTCTCCATCTACCATTTCAGACTACAGGGTGTAACCAGAGAACTCACATCTGGCTGAGAGAAGATCCATGTTGCGAAGCTCTAGAGTAGAAAACTTGGAACTGAACACCAAAGATCGAAACGGCAATGGCGAGGGAAAACACCGCCAAGCAACTAAGAACTGGAGAAACGATTGGCTCTCTTCTCCACCAGGGTCAAAATGGGAAGGGAAGTAACGTAAGCCTGGAACGACGCTAATAATTAGGTGGGACTGAAGCTTAATACGGTTGTTGGCCAACTCCGACGCCAGAAGAGGAGCCATTTGGAGAGTAGCCTTAAATTTGACGTGATAGAGTATGGGGTTGCAGTAGTACTTAGTTACTACTAGCTTAAACTTTAAGACCTTATTGCCCTTAACCAAGCAAAGGAATATTCACTCCTTACTCTGGACGTGAAAAACTTTCCTAAATCGCCTAGAGAATCGCCTCTCTGGGGGAACATTTCGTAGGAGCCTAATTCGCTAAGCAGGGATGACTACTTAGTATCACATTATCAATGGGAAACCAAAAATTTCACAAATATGTGCACTAATTGTGAATAGGAACCAAATAGTACCCAATTTAAGCTTTAGTCAACTTAGTTTAATTAATTGGTCAAAGACCATAAATATCTTCATTTAGCAAGGGGCAGTTTTTAAGGATGGTGAGTCACCATAAGGAGCCATCAAAGTAAGGAAAGAAGAGGGAAAGTTAGTAAAGTTACTATTTGCTTTAAAAAGAAAAGATCTTACCTTTTAACTTACCTCTCCTCCTTCTTCATTCTCCTCTCTTCCACCGTTTTTCTTCACCTTCTTCATCCTGTCCAAACCGTAAGAACCAGCCCATGCTTCCTCCACCTTCATTTGCTCACAAAATCTTCATTTTAGCTCCAAATCCAAAACTAAGCATAGATAACTCTTAGTTGGAGCAAGCCCTTTAGTTCTATCTTTTCAAAACTGGAAAATCTAATTTTCGGTGCCAAGAGAAAACTCCATTGAAGGAGGAAGATCAAGTTTGAAGAGCTCATTTGCTTCTCCATTCATTCAAGGTAAGGAAACTTAAAGAAAAATCAACTTTCCTTCACTTTTCACCCATGTCCGAAAATTACCTTCTCATGGAGCCTTATTTATGCCTTGAACCAGCTTGTTTGCAATATCTAAAGGGCTATAGGAGGTCCTCTTTGATTCATTAATAAGCCCATCATGAAACTCCAAGGTAAATATCCATTTTCAAATACCTTAAGACACATTTTAACCTAGGATTAAATTCTATGAGTTTAGGCATGTTGCTTAGTACTCATTAGATTATTTGAATGTGTATTAGAACATTAGCAAGAGAATTGAAGTCCTTGGCCGAGAATCATCCAAGAAAACCTAAGGAGGAAGTTGAGAGAAAAGTTTGGAAAACAAGGTAAATAACTTACCTTAAGATGTTTTATTATTTTAAGGGATGGGGTTTAGATAGAGGGTAAGTGTAGCTTATAGTCTATATTAAGTAAGGGCTATAAACCCTAGGAGAATGAACATGATCTTATTTGAGAACTTGTGACTAAGGAGCAAATGGGAAATGAGATAGTTAAACAATCACAAGGTGAATTACAAGAACACTATTATTGCAATGGGAGCATTGTTGTGTGTATTTGCAGGTTGAAGGCTACTATATGTGGGAAATTCAGTGGTTAAATTTATGTCATTTAAGGGCCTAAGTTCCAAGCAATTTAAGTTTATGCACTATATTATGATGTAGTGTAATTTGGGTGAAGTTTTGTGTATCAGAGTGCTTCTTGAGGATTTGAGTGTTCTTGGTTGTTTAAGGATAAAAAAACTAAATGTTTGGGTGTAGTGATACACTAGGGAAGCCATGATAAAATTTGGTTGTGAAACTTGGCGTTTAAGGTGTTCTAAGGAGACTTTAGGACTAAGGATGTACTAGTAAACATTAAGGGTTATTTTGGGTGAAAATGGATAAACTAAGGTGTTTTTGAGTATTAAGATGACCTAGGAATGTGTAGGAGGAACTAGGGGTTAAAATGGTGAATTTAAGGCACCAAAACCATGATAAGAGAAGTTATGAAACTTGTGCAAAGTTTGAAGGAAATAAGGTATTAGGTCTTGTGAAGGTTTAAGCATGAGCTAGAGTTATAGCCTTGAGAAGCTTGAGTAAAGGAAATAGGAATGAGTAATAATGCTTGAAGAGTGGTTACATTGGTGGAAAGGAAACACTTTGGTTAGTTGAAGTCTTAGGCAAAAATTACAAGTTGGAAGTGTAAGGAATTAAGTTCTAAGTGTTAAGAATTTGAGTAAATGTTTAAGGAGTTTGTTGGATGATTTAAGAGGGGATTAAGGTGCCAAAAGGATGTTAAAACATGTGGGGGAAACTTGTGGAATTATTAGGAAAAGATTGGGGTGAATTTGGAGTTCAAAATGAGAAGAAAAGCACTTTGAAAAATGGGTTCTGTTGTGGACCGCCCCAAGGGACCGCCCCTGTGGGGAGGTCCAGCTGAATCCTGCAGGGCGATTTGTTTCTATTGTGGACCGCCCCTGGGGACCTCCCTAGGGTAGGGGCGGTCCAGTCTAATAAAAAAATTAAAATTTAAGAATGATAAGGGCATTAGTAGTAAGCCATTAAGAGGGTAATAATGATTTGAAAGACAAGCATAAAAGGACTTAAAAGATTAAGTTAAGTAAATGATTTAAGTGTTTATGGTTAAGTTTATAAGAACTTGTGGTATTAGATGGGGATCATTAGTGGTTAAGTAAGTTAAGTAACGTGGAAGTAATTAACAACCTAAATTGGATGAATGTTTTAGGACTTGAGAATTGGGATTCGAAAGGAGATTAGGCAACCGACACAAATGACGGTGTACAGTATGGTTTTCTTGTAGCCTGCTTGCTAACGAGGTGTCCCTCGGCTTGTGTGCTAGTTGTTTATGTGTTCCGACTAAACAAGATAAAACATGCAACTGGTTATTGTATTTGTTGTGTGTTTGTGATTAAAACTAACACACTTGACTTGAGATTATTAACTAACAATGCTTAGTAACATTGGTTGAGATAAGAATTCACTCCTAATTTGTTGTTGGTTAATACCCGAAAAAGGTTCAACTAACACTTCATCTTTGAGACTTTCTACTAACTTGAACTTGGGGGGAGTGAGGAATCCGGAATGGTTCGGTCATGCATGTGTTAAGTAGGAGGTCGGTATCTGTATCAGATCCGCCTTTCATTTGGGCTTGTCTTTGGACTCGTCGCCTAGGGTCGACATATAGACCCGGCCGCCTCGAATTATAGTTCGAGGCGGAAGGCCAGTTTAAGAAGGTGTGGTGGGATGTACCTAAATCCTAAATAATTTGAGAATGATTGTTTATTCAACCAACACAGTTCTCGGCCGTTGGCTAGGGTTACCTTTGACCCGACAAAAATAAACAATGGACTAAGTATAACTGAATCTGATTAAAGAACGGTTGACTTGTTTGAGATGAGATTTGAGATGAGAATTGAATGTTTCTCGTGTTAAGGAGTTAAGATGCTAACTCACTTACCAAATGAACACTTATTAAGTCCTTCAAATGCTTGAGCTGTGATTGTTCACATGAATGCGGTTTGATTTTTATTGCACTTCTTATTTATGTTGTGTATTTAGTCAACTGCATGCTATCAACAATTAGTCATAGTCCCGTTAGCTTGGGGGCTATAAGAGAATCGTACCAGTAAAGGTGCTGACCCCCTCGGGGGCAATTGTTTACATTTTGTAGGTAAGAGCCCACAGAAGACTCATCTTGAGAGTAGGAGTGGGTAGACTTAGGACGGGTTTTATTTGAGTACGGGATGTGCATGTGCACCCGTCTGTTATTAGAACTTGTAGAGAATTATGTTGGTCTTTAAGATACTTGGAAACTCGGTTGGTATATATTTGGATTAATGGTTGTAAAATATTTAAGGTCGGTATGTTATGTTAGTTAAGACCGTGACAAGGTCCTAGTGTTTGTTAAATTCGGCTGCGATGTTTGTTTATGTTTTATTAAGATGCGATAACCATGATTGGATTAAGATGGGGTGTTACACTTACTCGATATCCTGACTTTATTGTGGCTTTTTCTGTGTTTGTTTTTTTGCCATAGGTTCTCGTGGAATTTACGGGGTGGGACAACTTCTTCACTAGCTTTAGTAATACATCCAGTTTATTTAAAACTTTTGACTCTTGTGTTATTTGAGAGAGTCATAACGTTATCGGATTTTTTATTATCTATAATAATAATTTGGATGATTTAAGTAATAGTATGAGCCTTAGCACTCGTTTGGTTGCGGGTGTGGTTGTAATGCCCCAGATTTAGGTTTTGGTTCCGATGCTTACTAATATTAAACCTGGATTCTTAAGTAATTGACATAATAAGATGATAGAAAATCTGGGGTGTTACAAGAACTTCCTGGTCTTCTCACTCTCCCTGTAGTAACCCGAACAAGTTAGAAGTCTCATTGGAACAATTGTCCTACTTCTAGAGTGATAAGTCAAAACATCGCTATGCCGGATGTCGACTATATACTGAAGGGAAGTTAGTGAGAAAATTCTCATGTAATATCAACCATTAAGTAATTCCTTTTACTTAATCCTCTTGTTATATCCACCCACTTAAAGGTTCTTATGTGAGATTTAGTCTACTAAGTCCTTGTTAGTAGCACATCACATATAACATAGAATAATATAGCATAAACATAAAATAACACTTAATAATCCATTTTCATGCCTTAATCTTATAGTCGTTTCACACAACCAGATAGCACACAAGCCGATGTAACTCGGTAGCAAACAAGCTGCATGAAACCATACCGTATAGCAAAGAAGACGCTAGCGTGAAATCCCGCGCCCGTTCTCTTAATCTCTTAGCTCTAGACAATGATGCTAGGCACAAATACTCTATAAATTGTTAAACCATTTCGGCATCTCTTGTAATGACTTTTCTCTTGTAATTATCCCCAATGATTAATCATGCGTGATTAATCACGTTATTACTTAAAGTATTCAAATCCAGGATTAGCTGATTATCCCTCTTAACTTAACTTACCAACTAAATTATATAGGTCCACAATTTAATTTCCTTCACCTTAATAACCTTATTTTCCACCCACTTAGGCATAGACATTGAGGTCTTTATACTTAGTGTAGTATTATGAAATTCTCTCTCTTAGTGTTATACCATTTAGTCTCATACTTAACGAGTCCCATGTCAATCCTTATGAGTTAACTTCTTACTATATATATGACATATTTCTCCTTTGTACAATTCTTCTGGTTTAACGTATTAACTACGTATACTTGTATATATACATGTATGTTCCTGACAATCTCAATGTAATACCAATGTTACATTAACCTCTTAGTATTCTCTAAACTTACACCAATGTTGTAACACCCCATCTCTAAATACAATGATCATCGCCCTAAGTCCATCTCGTACATTAACAACACAGCGGAAAAGTTCTACTAAATTGGTGTTACCGCCGTTAGTCACCCACGTGACTAACTAGGCCTATTCTCTTAACAAGTCACAGTCTGACTAACCGGATAATTACTCGAGCATCTAAAACATTACAATTCATAAACCACAACTTATACCGAGTATCTCATATCCAAATACATCATACTAACGTCTCATCAATATACTAACGAGTGTACATGCACAACTCGTGTAACAAATGTAAAAGCAACCCGAAGTACTCTACCCACTCCCACTCTCAGGTTGAGTCCTCGTCTGGCACCTACCTGCAAAGTTTAAATCACAGGCCCCAAGGGGCTCAGCACATGGCTGGTACAGAAAACGTGCAGCCCACAAGCTAGCAGGGTTACACACGAATACTTTGTCGTATACATGTAATTGTTTATTCATACAAATAATAATAATAAGAAGTACGATAACAAACAACACATTTATGTGAAACATTCACATCTCAAATAAAGCGAACGTCGTAATGGACGCCCATTAATGATGTAAGTTAGATTTCTAACTCCTGAGGCCTGAGAATTGTTTAGTTCTCGTGTTTGACCATACCTTATAATTGTCAACCGTTCTCTTAATAGAACTGGTTGTTCTCTATCTGAATTGTTTATTTTTGTCGGGTCAAAGTAACCCTAGCCAATGAGTTATTAGCTCCATTGGGTTAATAAACATTAATTCTTAAGTTATGAGGGGTGTAGGCTTGACCCTCCCGCGCCTCCTGAATTTGCCTCCCACCTTGAACTGTTCACTCAAGCTGGTTGGGTCTGTTTGTCGACCCTAGGCGACAAGTCGTAGACGAGCCATGTGCGGAAGACAGATCTGATACAGATGCCGACCTCCTAACCTAAACATGCATGACCGGAGTCAGTCTCGGATTCCTCTTCTCCCAAGTTCCAGTTAGCTGAAGTCTCATTGACAATTTGTTAGTTAAACCTCTCTCGGTATTAACCAACTAATTACAGGGAGTATTCATAACCTTATACAATTGTTTACTAAACATAGTTAATGAATAAGCTCTGAATCAAATCGTGTTAGTGTGCAATGTACGCACATAACAATACAATAAATCGGTTTCATGCTTAATCCTGTTTGGTCGTATCACAATAACACATAGCACACAAACCGAGGTAGACCTCGTTAGCAAACAAGCTACAAGAATCCTATACCGTACACCGGAGACTGGCTAGCTCTTAATCCCTCGTTCGCCTAATCTGCCGAACGCCTCTGACTTATCTAGATCTGTAACCAGAACTAGTATAGTATCCTGTGTCTTAGAACTAATTTGGTTCTCTTTTCAACTTAAACCTCTTCCTAGGTTAACCCGAGTATAATAGTATACCGTTAAACGGGTTCGTTCATTTAGGAGCGTTTTCGAGCTCAATTCCAATTCATTAACATACTAACATCGTTAGCAGTTATTTAGTTGCACAGTTAGCAACTTTAGACTTATACGGACCTTGTATTAGGTTTTAGTATTTTTCACTATTCATCCGTATTTCACTATTCATTTATACGGTCTCGCATTCCACTATTTATTTACACGGCCTCGTATTTTACTATTCACCGTATTTCACTATTCACGTATATGTATTTTACTATTAATGTATACGTACTTACTATTCATGTATACGTATTTACTATTCATGTATACGTATTTACTATTCATGTATACGCATTTACTATTCATGTATACGTATTTACTATTCATGTATATGTATACTATTCACGTATACGAGTACTATTCATGTACACTAAAATTTTTCGTACACGTCCGTATGATACTCCGTATAATACGTATTTATTTCTTTTTCCCAATAACTTGTACTTTCATTAAAAATACTCTAAGTATTGATTTCTCCTATACTTATTAAATTACGGGTATACCCCTCGTATACCTTAAGTTATATACGGGTCTCGTTTAACCCTATCTTAACTCTGTTTCTTTTACAACTTGTTTCTGAATTCTTTATTTAATTTCCTTAACCTTCTAAACACATAAAAAATGTGTTATTTACATTACTTACCCATAGTTTTCTCATAATCTCTATTTTACTCATAATAAGTTCTAAACTTGTTATTTTTTTTCTATTTCTAATTTCTTCCAAAGTCTTACTTAATTAATTTCTTTTATACTTTTGGTCAATTACCAAAATATACCCAAGTTTGACCAGTCTTTAATGGTCAAACCCCCTAACCTTCCATAATTTACAATATTACCCCCAAAGTTAATTTAACTTAACTTTTTACCTTTATCCTTTTAATATCTAATCTTTTGCTACAAATCTTATTCTAGCTCCTCTAAACATTTTATAAACTGTCATTGACCAAGTTTGACCTCGTTTGACCAGGGAAATTACCATTTTACCCTTGTGGTCTTTCTTTTATCCTAACTCATTTATTAACCAATTTAACTCCAATTAATTTCTAATTTTCGTAACTAATTTTCCTACAAATTTTTGAACATCAAAAATCATTTTAAATATCTCTAAACCACCATATTTAATTATCTAATGTTATAGTATATATATACCATCCTTTATTATCCTTAAATATACCAAAAACCTTATAAATTCCTTATAACACTTATAAACTCTTTATAAATTGTAAACTTAATTCTACAATTATTTTCTCATCATCTAAACTCTAAAAATTCCATATTGACCTCATATATTTTCGGTAATCACCATTAGGTACTAAAACTTCTTAAATTTTACATATTACTCTTAATTATACTAATTCCTTTAATTTAACTAAGTTAGATATTTTTTTCTAACTCAATTAATACCCTTAATTTTCGGCATAATATAAACCATAGTTTATGAATTTTTCTTGTATATTATGATAGCTTATATTGAAGCTTATATCATAAGGAGTATAAATCTATTCTTAGATTTATAAACATTAACTTTTAATAAGCTAAAAACTGAATATTAATCACCAAAATTTCGGCAATAAATAATAAGATGAACAATATGTTAGATCATATATAGATCAACAATTAGAACCTTGAAATAGGTAGTTGTAGGATTTACCTTGTATATTAACCATTAGCTTAATATTTAAGCTTGATTTCTTTAGAAATTTTGACAGCAATTTGCTAGAGAAATTGGCTCCAAAATTATACAACAAGATGAAGAATAAGATGGGTTAGTATCCCATGCCAATCGGCTGTAACAAAAACCAAAGAACAAGAAGTTTTCAAGAAGGCAATGTTTTACCTCGAGAATAAAAGGCACTTCTTTGTGTTTTCCTGAGAATCTGGGGGCTCATGAGCTATGGTTGTAAAGCTCTTGAAAAGAGGATTCCAACGAGCTATCAAGCTTGTGATTTGGAGTTAGGACGAGAAAGTTATGATTTCTACAAGGCAAGGTGTTCCTTAAGGCTCAAAACTAAGAACATTGAGTTTTTTGGTGTTGTTTCTTCAAAGAGAGGATGAGCTACGAATTTGGGAGATCTCATATGACAGGTAAGAGTCTGATTAATGATTCACCAAGGGGACAAGATGATTTGGCAATTCAAGGAAGTCTTGGTTGTTGAAATAGTAAAAATTAAAGTATTTTGGACTTGGTGACTCATCCTTGATGTCGGCAGCATAGGGTCTCATTTGACCTGATTATTTTATTGTTTTTCCTTGTATTTATGTAACATTTTATGTATTTAACTCGTTCATAATGACTTATACCATGTGTTAGGTATGTTACATAGCCAAAAGTGCCTTAAAACACATTTTATGTGCTTCCGGGTTCACATTGATTATGCAATTTGTTTGGCTAGTTTAAATGTGTTTTTAGTACATTTACAACCTTTAGATACTTTGTTCATGAAATATCATGTTGCTCATTCCAATTTAAACCAAGTCGTTTAGTGGTTTCTCCTTGACTTTCGTCAGTTTAGTACCGGTTTTTGTGTGGACTTGTATACTTATTTTGTGTGTACACGTAATGGTTCCTATGACCATTTTATTGTTGTTCCCTTATTCCTTATTGGTATTTAGGCTCACTAGCCTTTTAGTTCCATGTATACATGCTTAAAGCACATTTTCCTTTAAAGCATATTTTCCTTTAAAGCACATTTTTGTGCTCTAAGGTGCGTTTTCGGTTTAAACGCTAATTCCGCTTAATGTGTATAACTAATCTTAAAGGTATTTCACATTTGAAATCTCTTGGGAACTTATTGGTAGTTCCCTAATTTATTTATACTCTTTAAAACACCTTTTGCTCTAATTGTTCCAAAAGCATGTTTTGGTGTAAATTGTTGTTTAACACCTCTTCTAATGTTTCCAAGGCACGTTCTAGCCTTAGTATATCCTAATTAGATAGTTCATTAATATATTAAGGTTTGGGGTTGAAACTGTATGCTGTATCTCAAATAACCCGATCTGATTTACTATCCTACGTTACCTGGTCTCGGTTACAGAATCTCGTAAGAAAGGGAGAGAGAGAGAGAGTCTTTTGTTAGAGTCAAGTGCGAGTTTGACTGCCAAATGTTACGTGTCTTATTCCATGGGGGTACACTCTTATTTATAGAGTCTTGGGGCCTGGTCTTATGTTGCCAGCCTGTATTTACATGTATAAGTACGATTTTGCCCTCCCTAACATCTTTTGACCGACCACAGGCGGCGGCCACACTATATTTCGTCTTGCCTAAGTCCTACTTTGTCCGGCCGGGGCGGCCGGATGTCTTATGTATTCTTACTCATCCGGCTGGAAGCGGCCGGATGCTCCATATGTCTTGTTTGGCTTGGTACCATTTCTTCCCTTCTCATCAGTCCCACAAGTTCTATCTTTCTGAATTTTTGGTGAAGAAAATAGAACTTCTGTGTCTTGTGTTTCGGCGAAAATTTTGCGACTGCGGCCAACCCTGAGGCTCTTTGGTCTGCCTATGCTTCGTCTTTTCCTTATCCCAGTCCCACAAGTTTTTTTCTTCATATTTGGAGAGAAAGAACTTTTCATTGGCCATGTGCGAAGCTCGTGACCCGAACTCGCTCTTTACCGCTTTTTGAATTTTCCGCCTGTCTTTAGTGTGGAATTCGGAGGGTCCCTCTTTCGACCAAACGTCGGAACCGTCTTTAGGAAGCGTGTGGCTTTCTTTTTCCCTAAAAAGGTGCTTTTTGTTTGCACATATATATATATATTATTTATTTGAGCGGGAGAAAACTTTCCTTAAAGTCCGAGTTTTTGAGCTTCTTTCTCTTTCTTCTTCTGCCCTCTCGCTTCGACTGTCTTCTTCTCTCGCCACTCTGTTGTCGCGCTCTGTCTAGCCTTTCTGTCGTTGTCCTTCGATTTCGTGCTTAGCTCAACAATGTCTACCTCCGCCGCAAAAAAGAGTAAGCTTGCTGCGAATTTTCCGCCTGCCATCGAGGCGATTCAGGGCTCTCGCTCCCCCAATGGCTTTCGCCCCACGCTCCTGAAGTTCTTGAAGCCATTTTTGTCCGGGCGTGAGCCCTCTCCTTCCTCTCTTGACTTCTCCACCCTTTGTGATTGCCTTAGGGACGTCGAAGCTCCACTTGGTACTCAAATTTACCTACCGTCCCCTGATTCTCACCCCAACGACGACTTTGGCCGTGGGTATGTGGTCTACGCCGATTTTTTCCGTTCCGGCCTGACCATTCCCACACCCTTTTGTCTTGGGCTTCCTTCTCCGTCGTTGCTGTTCTCTCGCCCATCTTCACCCAAAGGCCATTTCGCATCTCCATGCCTTTGTTTCTCTCTGCGAAGAAGGCAAGATTCGGCCGGAAGGTACTGACTTTGCCCGCTTCTTCACGGTTAGGGTTGATCCTGATAGCTTAACCCTAATTGCGAAAGCCGGATACTCCCTTTTTACTACAAGAAGGTTCATGAGTGGAGCTCACGGTGGTTCGTCATCGTTCCTCCATCCGGCCGAATCTTGGGTGTCCCATTCTGTGCTGAAGTCGCCAAAGGCCAGTTGATCTGTCCCCCAATCCCTCCGGCGGAGCTGCCTATTTCGAAGATTCTGAGGGCGCAAAACAAAAAGCCACCAACTGTCGAGGCGTTTTTTACAAAAGCGCGCTTATCTTCTCTGAAGACCTATCACAGTAAGTGCTTTTAATTTTTTGCGCAAGTTTTGCTGTCTCCACTGGTTCTCTTATCGCTTTGGTGTGTTGTATGTAGACTTCTTCCAGAAGGGGGATAAGATCGGTCCCTTCTACAGCTGGAACCTCGTCACCTTCAAGAACGGGGACGAGAAAATCAATTATTACGACACAATGGATGCGGCTGTCGACGCAGCTGAACAGCTCTTGGGAGATGCTTCTCCTTCTACGAAGCGCTCCAGGCAAGAAGCCAGAGATGACCAAGCTGGTCATTCGAAGAAAAAGAAGAGGTTGGAATCTCCTGAACGTGCTGACGCCGGATTGTCAGGTACATGGCACGTGAGCCCCGAGTCTGGGCGTCGTGTCTTCCTTCCTCTCACCCCTGGTTCGGGTCTAGACCTTGGTTCTCGCCTGGGGCGGGAGTCTGGTCATCCGACTCCGATTTGCGAGCAGTTTCCTGACTTGTCGGGTTACTTTTCTTCAGATCCTACCCAAGGGAACACTTTGGAGGCCACCGGACTCCGCACTGATCTTCCGGCCAAACAAGGTTTTGATTGTTCCCTCGTTTTTCCTCATTCTTTTGCTTTTTTCAGTACCCTTCTGTTTCCGGCTTTGTATACACTTGGGCCTTCTGGTACTGACATGGTGTTTGTCTTTATTACTGCGGCAGCCCCTGTTCCTGTCAAGCAAAGACTTAAAAAGAAAACTGCATCAAAGCCGAAGGCCCCACAGCCAGGGACATCGGGAGAGGGTCAAACCTCCGACAACCCTGAGGCCTCAGCCTCATTTTCTATTGATGTTGCTGCGGCCAAGGATGCAGCGTGGGAAAGAGCGACGGAGTATCGGCAGGTGCCCGAAGATCCCGAGCTTCGGAGTAAGCAAAGAGAGGACATCATGGCCTCTTCTTCCTCGCCTCCTCCCCCTGCCCAGGAGTCTTTTACCGGTCCCTCCCAAAAGGAAGGATGGTTCTACCACCGCGGGCATCCTCTTCCCTTGATCTCCTGTGAATCCGCCAAGTATTCTACTGTCTGGAAGGAGGCAATAAAGAGATCCGATCATCCGGACGGAATCTTCGCTCCTCCGGCAACTGTTACTGCTACTAAACAAAGGCTGCGGATGGGTGGGGGGGCAGATGCCATCATGCGACACTCCCTCCCAATAAAAGATGTGTTCGACTTCATGTGGGAGGGCATTTTCTGGGTAGGCATACACCCTTTTTAAGTGCCCTTCTTGATTTGTTTTGTTTCCTTCTTGACTTTGTGAATTGTGCTGCTTACTTTAGGTGATGTCCATGGCCCAAAGCGCTGAGGTTCACTTCGGCAACCTCCAGTCCAGGATCCGTTATGAGGAGAGCCGAGCCAATAATGCTTAGGAGGAGCTGAAGCAGAGCCGCTCTTCTCATGATGCCTATATTGATCAGATTCACTATGAGATCGATCTCAAGGTGAAGGAGAGGACTGAGGCAATAAACAAGGACCTGCAGCTGTCTCGGCAGGAATGCGTCCGTCAGCGTGACGAGTATGAGTCACAACTGAAGAAACTCCGAGAAGAAAATTTTTCTTTAAAAGGCCGGATCCTGGAAGCTGACAATACTTTGATAGAGGTACGAAACCACCTTGTTTCTAGGAAAGATAAGCTGGCTGGGCCTTCTCTGACCTAGACATTTTGCTGGATCAGGTGCGCTCTGCTCATCGGAACGAGGTAAATTCCCTCCAGGCCGACAAGGCTTTTTTCTATACAGAGAGGAATTCTTTTAAGCTGGAGGCCGAGGCGCTTGAACTGGAGAAGCAGGCCCTTCAACGAGAAAATGAGGCCCTTGTAGGGGAGAAGGAAAAGCTTATGCAGGAGCTTAACTGCTCGTTGGAGGAAAGGGCCACACTGGAAGAGCAGTCAAAGGCTTCTTTCGAACAAGAGAAGCAGTCTCTGCTCCGGGATCTTGCTACCTTAGAAGAGGAGAAGAAGGCCCTTGCCGCAGAAAAAGTTGCCTTGACAAATGAGAAAACCGGGCTGGAAGAGAGGGTGAAAGACCTGGAAAAAACCACGTCTCGTCCCCAAGTTGAGAATGTTGGGTTGCCGAGCCACGGTGAGTCTTCAGATCTCGATTTTTCGTTTCCTCTTTTCCCTTCTTTTATTTCTTACCTTTCTTGTGTTCCGGTCAGGCTTGAGCTCTGCCAATCTTTTGGAGCATGTCCGGAAGCTGAATGGTCGGGTGAATAGTGCTAAAGAGGAGCTGTCACTGGCTAACTCCGAACGTGACAAATACCGAGCCCAAGTCTGACCCTCGAGTCTCAAGTGGCCAGGTTCATGTCATCTCTCGGCAATCTCAGGAGGAGATACAGAAGCAAGGTACCATTAATGCTCATCTAAAGGAGTCCTTCGCCTCTCAGTGCCGCAGGATAGTCGACATCTGTCAGCAGATTGTCTCGGAGCACTTCCTTGAGAAAGGGGAGTTATTGGACGACGACCTGTACAACAAGCTGGAATTCAAAGCTGTCGCCCAGAAGTCTAACTTTTTCTTGGAGCTTGAGAGATTCTGCCGCAGTCCCGGAGAGACATGCTTTGGCGCTGGCCAAGCCTCCTTTCTTCGGCTGGAAGCAACATCCAGCCGTCCGCCGGAGGGGTGCAGCGTCTTTCTAAGAGACCTAAGTCTTCTGAAAGCGTTGCTGGTAGTGGTGATAGATTAGCTGCAGAAAAAATAGAATAGGAGTTTCCTTTATTTTTAGAGGGGTTTTTCTTTTGGTATGTACCTTTTGTGTTTTGCCGAACCTTTTGTAATGACTATACTCTGTAATTGTTTTTACCCCGCTCTTGGGAGGAATATAAGTTATATTTTTCATCATCTTTATTAATTTGTCTGCCGGAGTACACCTTTTTTTTTTAGCCAATTTGTTTATTACAGTGGCATTCTCCCCTTTTTTGAATGGTGTACATATGGTCTCCTTATGCAAGCCATGTTAGTTAAGTGTTTTCCCTTACAGTATAAGAAGCTTGTGGCTTATTGACTGAACTTTTGTTTTCCGTAACCGAATCTTTTTCTTTAAAGTATGGCCGTCTGGCCGGATTTTTCTTTCAAGGCATGATAGCCTGCGGCTCATTGGCCGGTGCTTACTTTCAAGGCATGATAGCCTGCGGCTCGTTGGCCGATGCTTTCTTTTACTTTCAAAGCATGATAGCCTGTGGCTCGTTTGCCAATGCTTACTTTCAAGGCATGATAGCCTGCGGCTCGTTGGCCGGTGCTTACTTTCAAGGCATGATAGCCTGCGGCTCGTTGGCCGGTGCTTTCTTTTACTTTCAAGGCATGATAGCCTGGCTCGTTGGGGTGCTTTCTTTTACTTTCAAGGCATGATAGCCTGCGGCTCGTTGGCCGGTGCTTTCTTTTACTTTCAAGGCATGATAGCCTGCGGCTCGTTGGCCGGTGCTTTCTTTTACTTTCAAGGCATGATAGCCTGCGGCTCGTTGGCCGGTGCTTTCTTTTACTTTCAAGGCATGATAGCCTGCGGCTCGTTGGCCGGTGCTTTCTTTTACTTTCAAGGCATGATAGCCTGCGGCTCGTTGGCCGGTGCTTTCTTTTACTTTCAAGGCATGATAGCCTGCGCTCGTTGGCCGGTGCTTTCTTTTACTTTCAAGGCATGATAGCCTGCGGCTCGTTGGCCGGTGCTTTCTTTTACTTTCAAGGCATGATAGCCTGTGGCTCGTTGGCCGGTGCTTTCCTTTACTTTCAAGGCATGATAGTCTGCGGCTCGTTGGTCGGTGATTTCTTTTACTTTCAAGGCATGATAGCCTGCGGCTCGTTGGCCGGTGCTTACTTTTACTTTTTTCTTTGAAAAACAATACCTCTTTATTGAAGAATCATGAATTTTATACATAAAATTTTTTCAAACATTCTCCATGCCATGAATGTGGCAATTCGTACCCCTCACCATTTTTAGGCGATATGAGGCCCGCCCCGTCTTTTGGTGTATGACATACGGTCCTTCCCATTGGGGCTCTAGTTTTTTAGGTTGTTTAACTTCCCGGAGGACCAACTCTCCTGGAGCGAAACTCCGCTCTCTTATCCTTTGATTGAAATATCGCTCTACCTTGGACTTGTCTTTCTCCATCCTTATTGCGGCGGCCACCCTGGTTTCCTCGAGGAGATCTAGATGGTCTTGTATTCCCTGATTGTTGACATCTTCATCGTATGATTCCCACCTTACCGATGGTACCACAATCTCTGCCGGAATGACAACCTCTAAACCATATGTTAGTCTGTAGGGTGTTTCTCCTGTTGGCCCCCTTTCTGTTGTTCTGTACGACCAGAGGACCTGGGGTAACAGCTCTATCCACTTTCCCTTTCTTTCATCGAGTTTTCTCTTTATTGCTTTTACTATCTGACCATTCACATTCTCGACTTGCCCATTTGCCTGAGGGTGCGCCACTGATGCGAGTCTTAAGTCAATCTTCCACTCTTCACAAAATTCCCGGAAGCTCTTGCAATTGAATTGTGTTCCGTTATCAGTTATTATTATTTTCGGTATACCAAACCTGCATACCAAATATTTCCAGATGAATTCTTGTGATTTTCTGGCTGTGATGCAGATAGTAGGCATTGCCTCGACCCACTTTGTGAAATAGTCGATGGCGACATATATGAATTTGAACCTCCCTGGCGAAGCTTCTGGGAATGGTCCCACAATATCTAATCCCCACATAGCAAAGGGGATTGGGCAGAGGATAGATTTTCGTTCTGCCGGAGGATTGTGTATTTTGTTTCCGTGTTCTTGACACTTGAGACACTTTTGTATGTATTCTTTGCAATGTTCCATCATTTTGGGCCAAAAGTATCCGAGCCTCAAGATTTTGTGCGTTGTGGTTCTTTCTCCTTGATGATTTCCACAGAGTCCGTCATGCACCTCTTTTATTAGCTTTGTCCCTTCGGCTATGGTAACACACTTCAGTGCCGGTCTTGCGAAACGCTTATATAGCTGGTTATTCTCAATGAAGAATGATGCGGCCCGCCTTTTTATTGTCCTGGCCTCCTTTTCCTCTTCCGGCAACTTCCCTTGTCGTATGTAATCTATGATTGGAGTCATCCAGGATTCTGTCTCATCATTTGACTCTATTGTAAATACTTGAGCCTCATCTATGCTTGACGTAGTTTTGACTTCTAGCCAGATTTCATTGGGTACTCTTTCGGCCATACTTGCCAATTTCGCCAAGGCATCTGCCTCGACATTCTCTTCACGAGGAAGGTGTTTTAGTTCGCATCTTTGGAAATTTGCCTTTAACTCCTGGACTTTGAGCAAGTACCTCCACAGCTTTTCCTCTTTGACTTCATAGATGTTGTCGTTTTGTCTTGCTACCAACATAGAATCCGAGTATACCTCTAATTCTGCGAAAAGTTAAATTTTATAAGCTTTATTTTTAACAGGATTTCACAGGAACGAAAAAATAGAGAGGGTATCTTCCTATGGAACCTGTTGCCCCTAGGGCGGTAGCCACCTCCAAACCCTGGATAAGGGCTTCGTATTCAGCCTCGTTATTGGTAACATCAAAATCTAGCCGGAAGGCGTAGTTCAAGCTTTGTCCATCCTGCTTGTACTACTATTCCAGCTCCTGCCCCACTTTTGCACCGGGCTCCGTCAACCAAGATGACATATGGGTTCTGGAGCTGTTTCTCTTCTTCTGCAAAGTTTGTTTCTGTTATGAAGTCTGCCAAGGCCTGTGCTTTAATCGCTGTCCTGGGTAAGAAGTGAATTTCATATTGTGTTAGCTCTACCGTCCAGCTCACCATCCGGCCGGAAGCATTTGGATTGTTAGCTATTTGCTTGAGTGGCCAGTTGGTCCTGACAAAGATTCGATGCGACTGAAAGTAGGGCCGTAATTTCCTTGACGCCACCACTAATGCAAACAGGATTTTCTCTATGTTTGTATACCGTCCTTCTGTTGGGCTCAAAATTTTGCCAGTATAGTAGACTGGTATCTCCCTTTTCTCTTCCATGATCAAGACAGCTGCAACTGCCCAATCTGTTGCGGACAAGTAAAGGTAGAGATCCTGGCCTGGGGCAGGTACGCCCAACTTAGGCAGATCCCGAAGCATTTCCTTGATCTTTTCAAATGCGTCTATACACTCTTGTCCCCATTGGAATTTGCTGTTCTTCCTTAGAATATTGAAGAACGGGATTGATTTTTCCTGAAGCTTGGAACAAAACCTGCTTAATGCTGTGAGTCTCCCGTTCAAGGCTTGGACATCTTTGATATTTTTTGGAGGAGAAAGGTTGAGGATTGCTTGACTTTTTTCCGGATCGACTTCGATACCTCATTGTCCAACAATGAAGCCAAGAAACCTCCATTTGGTTACACCGAATACACACTTCTCCGGGTTCAGCTTGATTTGGTATTTGTCCAGAGTATTGAACGTTTCCTCTAAATCCTTCATGTGTTGCTCTTTTGATGGACTTTTTACGACTATATCGTCAACGTAAGCTTCTACATTCCGGGCAAGTTGTTGACAAAACACTTTGTCAATCATTCGCTGAAACGAAGCTCCTACGTTCTTCAGTCCAAAAGGCATTACCTTGTAACAGAATGTTCCAGCTGAAGTGATAAAGGATGTCTTTTCCGAATCGTCTTCTTTCATTTTTATCTGGGCAGTTGAAACCACCAATCTATCTACTGATGGTAGGGGATAGAAATCTTTAGGACATGCCTTATTAAAATCTGTGAAATCCACACACATTCTCCATTTTCCGTTTGCCTTCTTTACCATGACAACATTAGCCAGCCATCGTGGGTATGCTACTTCCCTGATGAATCCAGCATTGAGGAGTTTCTGGACCTCGGTTCGTGCAGCCAAATCTCTTTCTTCCCCTATTACCCTTTTTCTTTGCCTAACCGCCGGATGCTTAGGGTCTACCCTGAGCTCATGCCGGATAACGCTTGGGTCTATTCCAGGCATCTCGTCCGTGCTCCAGGCGAATGTTGCCCTTCTCTCTAGGGGAGTCTTGAGTTGTTTGACATCCTTCCTTTTCTTGACTTGGCTCCGGGGAAGAAGGTAACTTTCCCTTGAACTCCTTTTGTGACCCTACAGTTTTGACCATCTTCTCACTTGGGAGGCTGTCCATGATGCGGACTTCACACATTCGGGCCATCTTTTGGCTTCCTCTTATCGTAACCACCTTCTCGTTTGTGGTTAAATATTTCAATTTTAAGTGATGAGTGTTGTGTATGGCTTTGAAAGCTGAAATACCCCAAATCTAAATAATATTATTAAATCATTATTTATTGGAATATAATCCAAATATGAATCATTTCACGTACGCATGCAAACCCATCCATGAGAATGTTACGTAAAAATAGTCGTTTCTCCATAAACGCTAAAACGCCTTAGAAGAATATGGTCAAACATGACCTTGTATGACCCTCTATTATTCAAACCAAATGGTCATACAATTATTATATGAATATACAAATATATTCCCTAAGCTAAATTCAGTCAAAAACGCAAAACGCTCGGGAGTGCTCACGCCCGCTCCTTAAAGCACGAAGAGTCCGAGGAGTGCCGAGGTGGCACGAACTCCTATAAAATTAATTCCTTGAGTTCCTAACATCATTATTAACCATTATAAAGAGAACCCACGAAGTGGTTTCTCAAAATTCAGCAAAAACCAAAGGAGGATTTCTTAGCGCTCCTTTTTGGCCCGGGAGTGTCCCGATGGCCCGTAAATTATGTCACGGGTTGATATAACCCCATATAACTCAATGTAACATCTTAGTATATGTTTATTTACTATAATAAGTGTTTACAAACACTTGTAACTCATAAGAACAATTGGTTTCCCAAAATTTCCTTAGAGCACAAAACACACCTTCGGGTGTCACGAAAATGCGTTTTACGCAATTACCTTGTAGTTTTTGACATGCCACGAATTGGTAATCTTAAAAGGGTTAAAATGACCTTCTAAATCAGTTGGTGTGACTAGTCAACAAGGTGCTCTATAGGGGCCGATTTTAAGAGCAAAAACTAGTATAAAAATTGCATTAAAAATTTGTAAAAGGCATAGAACATGGTGACTCACCTTCCCATGTGTTATATTACTTAATGCCAAAGTATGTAGGTCTCATTTGACCAGAGAGCTGTCGAAATTAGGTCATGGAACAAGGCCAGTGAGCTAGATACAAAACAAATGCTAAAAGCAAAAAGTAGATTCCTTTTTCTTTTTGCCTTTTGATTTCTTAAGCAAGTAACCTTCCTTGCTTCTTCCTTGGCTATTCATGGCCGGTTTTTGAGCTCCATTCAGGCCTCCAATTCGTGACTCTACATGAAGAAGAAGACAAGCCAATTAGCATTGAAAAATCAAAGGAATATCCTTACCTTTTTCTCACCTTGTCTTCTAGTTTGCATTATTTTTGCTCCACCTTGCCATGTTCTCCATTATGGCCGATTTCAATGCTGGAAAGGAGGGCATTTATTGAGCCAATAACTCATTGAATAAACTAAGAAAAAGTATAGTCATTTGACATTAAGAATTAAGAAAACAAAATCAATTTCAAAGTGCAATTCCTTACCTTATACGTGAGTTAGTCTCACTTTCCTCCTTGCACTCTTCACTTCCGAACTTGGTAAGCTCCCTCCTCTCTCTTCTAGCTTCATCTTCTTCCTTTGAAGCTCTTAAGTCCATTAATGGAGTTTTAACTTCTATCTTCATCTTTAAGGTAATTTCCTAGCATTTCTTGGCAAGTCTTGAAGCAAAACTCTTCCTAGCATAACAAGGTGTGTTCGGCTCCATTTAGTTCTCCAAGGAGATTGTCCAAACCAACATTAAACCAAGGAGCATCTCAAGGTAGGTTTTAAAGCTTGAAAATCCTTAAAACACATTTTTATGTGTAACCAAGTTCTACTTCTTCTAAGTCTCTTTTCTTCTTCATTTTGATGAAGGAAAACTTGTTCTTTATCCACCTTAGGAGTGCCGAACTTATAAGGAGAAAAAGCCTAAGGTAAAGTCTTATAAACTACTTACAAATCTACTTAAGATCTTTATTCAAGATCTAACTCCTAAACACCTTCACCTCTTGCATAAAACCGAAGAGGAGCATCAAGTTTACCTAGGAGAAAGCTTGGAGATTCAAGAAGAAGTTCAAGCACTTAACCACCTTTGTTAAGAAGTAAGTTTACTAAGTAAATCTTTATGTTATAAGCTTTGTTAAGCTTCTAAAAATTGTACAAAAATTATGTACATCTCCTAGGCTAAATAATACCGAAACTATATGGTTTTATATGCCAAAAATATAATCTATAACATATATAGAAAATATTTACCTTAAGACACATTTTTGTGTCACAAAATTTATTTATGTTACAAATAAAATAAGGCCGAAATGTCTAGGGCAAAAATGTTTTATTTTGAGCTAAGAATCAATATAAGACCTTACAATAATTTATACATGAGTTATATGACTCCTATGAATTTATGTATAATTATTATGACATATAAATCCACTTTTATATACTATATGGTCACTAAATATTTATGGCCGAATGCTCTAATTGATAAATGGGTTTTAATGACCTACTTAGGTATATAAACTTATTTATAAAGTTTGGAGAGTTAAAAATATTTTATTAGTGCTTAAATGGCTAATTAATTAAGTTATGTGGTTTAAATGTAATTTTTACAAAGTTTAGTGGATTTATTGTGAAAGCCGAGAGTTAAAGGGGTACTTGGTGTAATTATAATATAATATAAGGTTAGGAATTAAGTTTAAGAATTTTAGATAATTTAAACAAGCTTAAAATAACTTTTTATTAAGTTTTGGGCTATTATGTAATTTATAAAAGTTGTTATGAAAGTTTAGCATTTATTAGTGGGCGAATTCATAATTAAAAGATTTATTAGGCTCACTTTCGAAATTTTGAGGAATTAAATATTTAGACTTTAGTTTATAAGTTATTAAGAAACTATTATAAAGTTTTGGGATGAAAGTGTAATTAAGGAAGAATAAATGACAAAGCCGAATTACTTTGGGGTTAGTTTGGTAATTTAAGAATTTATATATATAAATTCGGCATTTATGGAGAATTAAAATTAAAACTATAGTTTATAAGACATTATGTAAAGATTATAAGATTTTGTGGCTAAATTGCAATTATAGAAAGTATATAAATATATGAGATTTTGAGGGGCTAAGATGTAATTCTTGAAAGTTATAATATTTATAAGTTATGTCCAAAAGATTAGTGGTGGTTTTGTAATTTAATTAGATGAGGAATTAAAACTATGTTATATAAAGAGATTAGAATTTAAGTGTAAAGTTTATGAATTAATGTGGTTGTTTTGTAAATAACCGAAATACAAGTTTAAGAATTTAGATTTAAATAAATATAGGTCCTATATGGATATTTGGAGGATTTAGAAGAAAGAATTTTGATTAAAGGAATTATGGAATTGAAACTATGGCTTACATGGTTATAAGGAATTAAAAGATAAACAATAAATATTATTTATGGTTAAAAGGAGAATAATAAAACTATAAGAATTTTATGTCTATGTATGACATATAAATATAGTTAAGAAATTATAAGTTGTTATGTCACCTAGACAAATAAAATAAACAACAAATGCAATGAACACATATATGTGCATTAAAGGATGTATAAATAAATCAAAAGGAATAACAAATAAGTTATACATTAAATCATGAGGTAATTAAAAGAAATAAACCTCACATGAAATAACAAATACGAGATTTGTTAAATGATCCAATAGAATTATTATATAAGGGTAACATAAATTAACCCTCTCAGTCAATCCTATTCTAGGACTCTGTTTGACCAGACGTTGACCGGGAATTAAACGAGTACAGTCTACGGTGAACGGTATGGGATTCTTGCAACCTGTTTTCTACGGATTACACCGGCTTGTGTGCTATCTGTTGTTTGAAATAACGACCAAGATAATTAATGTAAAATGTTGTTTACTCTTGTGCACTGTGTATTATTTTATGTGCGTGATGTTGCTGACTACAACGTGTATGTCCCACGCATACAACACTACTATACCAGTGGATTAAATACCGTTTCAGTATACCGAGGACTTGTACTCAAGTCTCTCACTAACTTCACTTTATAACAAACGTCATTATCCTAAACGTGATAATTGACAATACACATTGTGTTTGTTTAACGTCTTTATATGACACTTAACAATCTATACTTCGAGAATGAGGAGCCCAGTTGGATCTGGCCATGCATGCTAGGAGTTGTACCTGTCTCAGGTCGTCTCCTACTACGTCGCGACGGAACATTCAGTTGGGAGGAAGACTCTATTCCTTCCGGGATTCAAATGCCCATCAGTTCAGTTTGAGGAAGACTTCATTCCTCTAGTGGGATTCATTTTCCCACGCCTCTCAGTTCAGGGTTTAACTACGTTATCTCCTGGGGTTTTTATACCCAACCTTTCTATAACGAGGTCACTATACCTCCACTATATTGATATACTTTTATACATCTGTCAGTCCCACTGTGTGGACCCGACAGCTATCAGACATTTCAGTTCAGCTAACTTGACCTTCTGTGTCTTGTTCTATGTGACATTATTGTCCTTGTTGGATACTTGTTATCATCAGATTATGCTTGTTTACAGCTTTATAAAAATGAACTGCATGTGTTCGACAAAGTAGTTGGTGTGGCCCGGTAGACGATGGGCTGCACGTTTTCCATACCAGCATTGTTGTGCTGAGCCCCTTTGGGGGCACCCCCATTTTTCAGGTACCTGAAGTTTAAGAAGATCACCACACTGAGTGTAGGTGGGGTAGACCAAGCTTTGGGAGTCTACTATTAGTTAATTATTTTATCAGTATTTTACTTTGAGTTTGATTCCTAGTATCTCGGGTTGTATCTGTATTCCAGACCGTGACATTGAGGATTGTATTTGGACTTAGCCTTGTTGGTCACAAGGGTGGCCAACGGCATTGTAATACCGCCCGGTTGTTGTATTTATTTCCGCTGCAGTTGTATTTTATTTGGGAGTGATCGCCGTTCAGTTTATTGGATTTCGGGTTGGGGTATTACAAAAATGGTATCAGAGCGTAGTTACGCTCTGGATACAAGGATACACCGAGATTAGGATATCTAAGACTTAGGTTAAGGGTTGAGAGATAGTATTGAAAGAGTTTAAGTTAGTTTTACTTAGACCACTATCCAAGACCAAGATTTTGACCACAGTGCCTAATATACCTCAACATCCTGCAGATGTCGGGAAGAGGAGGACGACGTGGACAGGCTGATGAGGAGCCAAACGTCAGGCTGGCAGACATTGCCACCTTAATCGCTCAGGCATTCGCACAGGCGGGGGTTGGACAGCAGCAGCACTACCTCCACCACCACCACCCAGAGAGAGAGATTGGGTGAAGAGTTTGGCTGATCTGAGGCCAACTGCATTCAAGGGGCAGACTGACCCTGCTCACTTGGAGACCTACATCATGGAGATGGAGACAGCGTTCGAGACGCTTGCAGTCCCAGCTAGGGAAAAAGTAAGACTTGCTGCCTTTTATCTGAAGGATGCAGCTAGAGATTGGTGGAACATGGTGAAAGCCGACCACCTGGATGACCCAGCTTTTACTTGGGGACATTACACTGCATTACTTAGGGGCAAATACTACCCGGCCCACACCAGGATGGTGAAGACTCGGGAGTTTGACGCCTTGGAGCAGACGGGGAAGATGTCAGTGGATGAGTACTATGCGAAGTTCACTTCGCTACTCAGACTATTACCCGGCATAGGATACTCGGACCAGGTGTTGGTCGACCGATTCTACGGGGGACTGAGCCCTCGACTTCAGTTTGGGATGGGACCAATCATCCCCACCAGTTTGCAGGAATGCTACCATGCTGCTTCCGTAGTGGAGATCACTTGTAAGAGAAGGGATGCTTTGAGCTCCCAAAAGAGGAAGGACGGACCTGGTGGCGAAGATGCCAAGCAGGGGAACTCCAACAAAAGAAACAAACCCTATCAGAAAGGACAGGGGTCCTATCAAGGGAAAGGGAACCAAACTACTGGGAACCCCCAGTCAGGAACCTACGGAGTGGCAACTTCACAGAAAACCTACCCACCTAAGGGTAGGCACTCTAATCAAACAGTTAAATTTTGAGACTTTTGTGATTACTTCAGCACCGTTAGAATGAATAATTGACCTTGATTGTATTAGGTTCTGGATCTGGCTCAAACACGGGCCAGAAGTATATCCGCCGTTTCAACTGTAAACAGTGCGGGAAGGATCACCCCGGCGTGGACTGCCAGGGGGAGAAAGTCATGTGCCGCTACTGTCAGATACTCGGGCATCGTGCCTTCGAGTATCCGAAACCCGGAGAGCAGGAACTACCGTCCGGGAGCAAAGCCAAGCCCAGGCCAAAGAATGGAGCTAGCGATACTCGCCCTCCACCAACAAACCAAACTCAGGGGTACAAGGGCAAAGGCCCAGCATCGGGACCCGCCCTGCATGTCATGGACCGCTCAGATGAGGCTGGTCCTTCTACTAACCCAGGTTTTCTAAACCGTGTGAACCTATTATCGAGCAATGGATGATGTGAATGAGTGCTTGCATGCCTTGATTGCCTAATTGAGTAGGAAAGAATTAGTAAGACTCACTAGTAAAAATTTAAACCACGTAGGAAGCTATAAGATATGCTTTCCTATCCCCTCACGCCCTCCCTGGAGGAAAACATTATCAAGGTACAAGAACCAGGGAACGAACAATGTAAGGTTATCCAACCAGGTTTGATATTACTCAAAGGATACCTAACACCGGAGACACAAATTGCAATCATTAGAAAATGTCAAGAATTAGGAGCAGGGCCAGGAGGGTTCTACACTCCAGAATTTCCAGGAGGATCAAAAATGAAGCTGAAAATGATGTGCTTAGGAAAGGATTGGAATCCTTACACAAAAACCTACCAAGATACAAGAAATGGAGATGGAGCACAAGTACCAAAAATCCCAGAAGAATTTTTACCAATTGTGGAACAAGCAGTTAATACAGCTCAACAACTAGAAGGAGATCCAGTTCCCAATCTAAGGGCTGATCTATGTATCATCAACTTCTATGAAGAAGGAGGCCGTTTAGGACTACACCAGGACAATGATGAAACAAAAGGGTCCCTTGAACAGGGAATACCAGTATTATCTTTGTCAATTGGAGATGACGCAGAGTTCCTTTATGGCGAGCAGAAGCGTGTGGACCTTGCAAAGAAAATAATATTGAGTTCAGGAGATGTTTTGATAATGGGTGGAAAGTCAAGGTTGCTATACCATGGAATTAAAAGGATTAAGCTAAACACAGCACCTTCGACAGTGATAAACACCACTCACATGAGACCAGGAAGATTAAGTTTAACCTTTAGAAAGTACTAGTGTTGTAATTGTTTTTGGACTTCAGAAAGGAGATCATCTCATCAATGAAGCATTATTGTTTGTGAAAGTGAATGTCTTTAGACCCCATCATATATCAAAGTACTTACTCAGATTCTGTTATTAGGTTGTGCTAAGGAGACGGAAGGTGCCTGTGAGCCTCGATTTTAAACCCTATCCTATGTTGATTAAGGCTGATTAGGATCCGATTGGGTTTTAGGTCCACTTATAGCCTAAGATTAATAACTATGTCATATAACAATAATTATTAAAACCTAAGCTAGCTCACTGGAACCTATTATGAGTCGCCACCTAATTTTAACCTAGATCAAATTAGGAAAGGAGAGTTCGGGTTCGGGGGCTTGATATTCGACTTAATTAGGGTTCAATTACTTTCATTACCCTTCCTAGGTCGTTTTTCCTCTACTTAGTTTATTTACGGCTTATTACGAGTCGTTTTAACCTAAGTGCGCAAGCTTCTGTTTTTTTGTGTTTTTAGCATTTTTTGACAGAAAATTAAAGTGAAATTAAAAGCTACCTAAACTAGGGTTTCGGAGGCAGAATTAGGTCAAATTTTGCTTACGTCCGTAGCCACGGACCAAACGTCCGAGACCACGGACCCCAGTTAAAAATATACAGAAAAGTCGAAATTAAAGGAAAACGAAAATTTGCAAAGTCCGGGGCCACGGACAGGATGTCCGTGGGCCCGGACATTATTAGAAAAACCTAAATTTTGAATTTTTAAAATCCCGCCGCCGTCCGTGGGTGTCCGTGGTCTCGGACAACGCGTCCGAGGTCCCGGACCATAGGTCCGAGGTCACGGACCACCCACGGACAGGGGTTTTCAGAAGGTTCCCGAGGGTGTTTTGAGCTCAAATTTATGGGTGTGTAGCCTGAAAGATGTACAAGACGTTAGTGATTGAAAGTTTTCAATTTGAATTCGAATTAAGCACGAAACTTAGCAAACAAGTTATCTGACAGAGGCTTAAATAAACAGCAATACAGAAGCCTACGAAGGTTAGTTTGAGCCCAAATTTTGAGGCAAGACAGATAATACCGTGGTGAATCAGGGAAGTGGAGTTTCTACCTGTTTTACCTTCGGATTCACAACGTTTCCTCACACGGGACTCGTCGAGTGCTCCGTTGATGGCAGACCCGAGAGGATTTCGACCCAAGCTTCTGGTTGTTGGTTGTTCTTGCTGTTCTTCACGTTTTAGAGGTGTTTTTGTGAGGTTTTGATGATTATTGGTGCTTTGGGGATTGGAAAACGTGTTTAGATGGTGATTTCGGGGGATTTTCAGTATGATTTGGGTGGCCGGGTGTTGGAAAACGTGAGAGAGAGAGAGGAGGCCGTGTTTTCTGACTCTCTAGGGTTCTTCAGCATGTGAGGTTCTGATTTTATCCAAAACCTATCCCCTTATATAGACTTTCTTAAAGATAAAGAGAATCTAGTAAAAGTAAGATTTTTCGATATTTTAACTGAGTAACTTCCCAAAGGAATTTTGCTATGAAATTTTAACCACATGTCAAGAATGGATATTATGAATTTTCTGAGGTGGGGAAACGAATTTTTTAAATGCTGGAGCATTTTTAAATTGAATTTCTCGTCACATTCAATCAGAAATTGCTAGAAAATTATTGGAAATTCGAAAAATCAAAATTCCAACGCCATTATGCTTAAAATGTCATCCTCTATCATGGGTTAAAATATCAAAGCATTTCGAGCTGATTTGGGCACCCTTTGGAGGAGGAGAGAGAAAGCCTATAGGAGGACTCAGAAGCCTTAAAAATTACGAAAACGCCCCTGACAACGACAAAACTGCTCCTCTGGCCCTGGAACACGCCGATCGGGCCGGAGTCTCTTACTGTTTGATGGAGATGGCTCTCACAACCTCGTAGACCTTAACCAGGGGGTCAAAATTTGGGTATAACAGTGCCTTAAGTATACTTACTGAGGAGGAGGCCAGCAAGGGCGGCGCGATCCTCACTGGTACCTTTCCGGTTAATGGAGTGGATGCATTAGTACTGTTCGACTCCGGAGCCTCACATACTTTCGTTTCGCCTCGCTTGCGGGGAAGTTGGGGCTAGACGCTAGAGTTACCTGATTTTAAGGTGGCACTCCCGTCTAAGGAGAAGATCAGTTGCACTCGTCTTTATAGAGGAGCCACTATCAGTATTAAGGAGGAGGAATTTCCTATTGACCTTATTGAGTTCAGAGGTCTAGGATTCGACGTTATAGCCGGGATGGACTGGCTGGGCGGCACAGAGGCCGCATTCTTTGTGCAGAGCGCAGACTGTTGCTTAAGAGCCCATCAGGAGTGACAGTATCTTACCGTCAGAGCCCTAGGGCACCATCGATAAAAGTTATATCTGCTATGTCCATGTACAAGCACGTCAGGAAGCAGAAGGAGGTATATCTATGTTATGTTCAGATGTAGAGCATGACCCTGATTTTGATCCAGCTATGCCAGTGGTGTCGGATTTTCCAGATATTTTTCCAAAGGAACTTCCAGGCTTACCGCCATCCAGAGAGGTAGAGTTCTCCATCGAATATTACCAGGTACCGGTCCCATAGCTAAGGCACCGTACCGTATGGCACCAGCAGAGATGGCTGAGCTGAAGGAGCAGCTGAAAGATTTATTGGACAAGGGATACATACGACCTAGCGTATCTCCTTGGGGAGCACCAGTCCTATTTGTGAAGAAGAAGGATGGAAGCCTTCGTTTATGTATTGATTACAGAGAGCTTAATGCAGTATCGGTGAAGAACAAATACCACTACCACGGATTGATGACTTGTTTGATCAGTTGAGAGGAGCAAAAGTGTTTTCGAAGATCGATTTGAGATCAGGCTACCATCAGATACCCATCAGGGAGCAAGACATAGAAAAGACAGCCTTCAGAACACGGTATGGCCACTATGAGTTTACGGTTATGCCTTTTGGCTTGTCAAATGCACCTGCAGTCTTCATGGATTTGATGAACAGATTATTCAGAGAGCAGTTGGATAAGACCGTAGTTGTATTCATCGATGACATCCTCATCTATTCAAAGTCTAAGGAAGAGCATGAGAGCCACCTCCGACATGTACTTGAGATCCTAAGGGAGAACCAGCTTTATGCTAAGTTCTCCAAATGTGAGTTTTGGTTAGACAGAGTTTCCTTTCTAGGACATGTCATCTCAGATGCTGGGATCGCGGTGGATCCAGCAAAGATAGAAGCAGTTCGCACTTGGCCTAGGCCAAAACGTTACGGACATCAGGAGTTTCCTTGGTTTAGCAGGATACTACAGAAGGTTTGTCAGAGACTTCTCCAAAATAGCCAAACCTATGACCAGCTTAATGAAGAAGGACGCACCTTCACATGGACTACTGAATGTGAGACCTCATTCGAGCTTTTGAAGAATGCTTTGACATCAGCACCAGTTTTGACTATACCTGAAGGCACAGAGGGTTATGAAGTTTACTGTGATGCATCAGGCAGAGGATTAGGGTGTGTACTCATGCAGAATGGGAAGGTAGTCGCCTACGCTTCCCGACAGTTGAAGAAACATGAGGAAAATTATCCCACACATGACTTGGAGCTTGGAGCTATTGTTTTTGCATTGAAGATCTGGCGCCACTACCTGTATGGTGTCCAGATGACCGTATATTCGGATCACAAGAGTTTGAAGTATGTATTCACCCAGAAGGAGTTAAACATGAGACAAAGAAGATGGGTTGAATTTCTTAAGGACTATGACATTGATTTGCAGTACAAGGAAGGAAAAGCTAATGTAGTAGCAGACGCATTGAGTCGACGAGCACATTCCTTAAATGCCATTGTGGCTAGCTCGAGTCTTATAGACGACATACGTACCGCACAGCAGAAGGATCAGCGAATGATGGAGATCAGTCAGAAGTTGACTGACGGTACATTTGAGGGTGGTAAGTATGAGTTTCAGCTACATGATGATGGACTCATCAGATTGAAGGGCAGATTGTGTATTCCCAGAGACAGCACAGATATAAAGGAGCATATTCTTCGAGAGTCCCACACTTCTCCACATCTGTCCATCCAGGAGCTTCTAAGATGTACAAGATCTAAAGAGGTATTTCTGGTGGAGTGGTATGAAGGGCGACGTGACAGAGTATGTGATTCGATGTCTCACTTGTCAGAAAGTGAAATTCGAACATAGACGACCAGGAGGTATGGTACAGTCTATGCCAGTTCCAGATGGAAGTTTTATGACATTTCTATGGACTTCGTGGTGGGACTACCACCTACGAGAGGAGGCCTTAATATGATTTGGGTTGTTGTTGATCGACTGACTAAGGTTGCTAGGTTTATTCCGATGAAAGACACTTGGAAAGTGCCAAAGTTGGCAGAACTATTTGAGCAGGAGATTATCAGACATCATGGAGTACCTAAGACTATTGTTTCAGATCGAGACACTAGATTTCTCTCACGATACTGGCGAGCTACTCGCGAGGCACTTGGCACTGAGTTGAAGCTTAGCACAGCATTTCATCCTCAGACAGATGGACAGTCAGAGAGGACTATTCAGACCTTAGAGGACATGCTACGAGCATGTGCCTTGGATTTCCAGGGCAGCTGGATAGATAGACTACATCTCATCGAGTTTGCATACAATAACAGCTATCACGCCTCTATACAGATGTCACCTTTCCAAGCCTTATATGGCAGACCATGTCGCACACCATTGTGCTGGGACGAGTCTAGTGAGACCGTCATCATTGGGCCTGAGTACTTAGAGCAAGTCCAGGCAGAAGTACAACAAATCAGAAGTAACATGAAAGCAGCACAAGACAGACAGAAATCATATGCTGATGAGAGGCGACGAGACCTTGAGTTCGCGGTTGGCGACCAGGTATTTCTACGAGTATCACCCATGAAGGGTGTATTCAGATTTGGGCAAAAGGGCAAGCTAAGCCCGAAATTTGTAGGACCCTACGCTATCATAGAGCGGGTGGGCCTTGTGGCATACCGACTTGATTTGCCAGCTGAGTTGGGCAAAGTACACAATGTTTTTCATGTGTCTCAGCTTAAGAAATACATGCCTCATCCTTCTCATGTTCTACAACCTGAGACACTCTCATTAGAACCAACAATGCGGTATGTGGAAACACCGCAACGAATCTTAGACAGAAAGACACGAGATACTCGAAACAAATCTGTGAGTCTCGTAAAAGTTCTTTGGTCAAACCACGATGTGGAAGAGGCCACATGGGAACTAGAAGCTGATATGCGAGCGAAGTTTCCCTCATTATTCACCGACTAGACACTTTAGTCTAGGGTACGGGGGCGTACCCCTCTTTTTTTTGGGGGGTAGAGCCTTTTTCATTTGTGAATTTAGTATGCATTTTGTTGCACTTTTGTGCATTTCAGTTGTTGCACTTTTGTGCATTTCAGTGACATTTGTCTTACCTGTGTTCTTGTGTAACACTGTTCAGTATATTTCAGTGACACTTTGTCTTGTATGTGTTCTTGTGTAACACTGTATCTGAATGTACTTTGTACTTCTACTTGATTGTGTGTACTTTATTACACTACAATGGAAAGTTTATGTGCACTACGCTGCACTATTTGACATGAAAAGTGACTGTGTTATTACATTACACTATACTGTTCCAAAGTATTCCCATTGTGTTTGATGTACACTATGAACTTAGGAATATAGAGACTTGGGACTTGATCCCTAAAAACTAGATTGAGTTGTGGATACTTAGTGGAACTTGATTCCCCACAACCTTATAATTTAGATATGAGACTTCGGGGCGAAGTCCCTTTTTAAGGGGGGTAGATTGAAATACCCCAAATCTAAATAATATTATTAAATCATTATTTATTGGAATATAATCCAAATATGAATCATTTCACGTACGCATGCAAACCCATGCATGAGAACGTTACGTAAAAATAGTCGTTTCTCCATAAACGCTAAAACGCCTTAGAAGAATATGGTCAAACATGACCTTGTATGACCCTCTAATATTCAAACCAAATGGTCATACAATTATTATATGAATATACAAATATATTCCCTAAGCTAAATTCAGTCAAAAACGCAAAACGCTCGGGAGTGCTCACGCCCGCTCCTTAAAGCACGAAGAGTCCGGAGGAGTGCCGAGGTGGCACGAACTCCTATAAAATTAATTCCTTGAGTTCCTAACATCATTATTAACCATTATAAAGAGAACCCACGAAGTGGTTTCTCAAAATTCAGCAAAAACCAAAGGAGGATTTCTTAGCGCTCCTTTTTGGCCCGGGAGTGTCCCGATGGCCCGTAAATTATGTCACGGGTTGATATAACCCCATATAACTCAATGTAACATCTTAGTATATGTTTATTTACTATAATAAGTGTTTACAAACACTTGGAACTCATAAGAACAATTGGTTTCCCAAAATTTCCTTAGAGCACAAAAACACACCTTCGGGTGTCACGAAAATGCGTTTTACGCAATTACCTTGTAGTTTTTGACATGCCACGAATTGGTAATCTTAAAAAGGGTTAAAATGACCTTCTAAATCAGTTGGTGTGACTAGTCAACAAGGTGCTCTATAGGGGCCGATTTTAAGAGCAAAAACTAGTATAAAAATTGCATTAAAAATTTGTAAAAGGCATAGAACATGGTGACTCACCTTCCCATGTGTTATATTACTTAATGCCAAAGTATGTAGGTCTCATTTGACCAGAGAGCTGTCGAAATTAGGTCATGGAACAAGGCCATGTGAGCTAGATACAAAACAAATGCTAAAAGCAAAAAGTAGATTCCTTTTTTTTTGCCTTTTGATTTCTTAAGCAAGTAACCTTCCTTGCTTCTTCCTTGGCTATTCATGGCCGGTTTTTGAGCTCCATTCAGGCCTCCAATTCGTGACTCTACATGAAGAAGAAGACAAGCCAATTAGCATTGAAAAATCAAAGGAATATCCTTACCTTTTTCTCACCTTGTCTTCTAGTTTGCATTATTTTTGCTCCACCTTGCCATGTTCTCCATTATGGCCGATTTCAATGCTGGAAAGGAGGGCATTTATTGAGCCAATAACTCATTGAATAAACTAAGAAAAAGTATAGTCATTTGACATTAAGAATTAAGAAAACAAAAATCAATTTCAAAGTGCAATTCCTTACCTTATACGTGAGTTAGTCTCACTTTCCTCCTTGCACTCTTCACTTCCGAACTTGGTAAGCTCCCTCCTCTCTCTTCTAGCTTCATCTTCTTCCTTTGAAGCTCTTAAGTCCATTAATGGAGTTTTAACTTCTATCTTCATCTTTAAGGTAATTTCCTAGCATTTCTTGGCAAGTCTTGAAGCAAAACTCTTCCTAGCATAACAAGGTGTGTTCGGCTCCATTTAGTTCTCCAAGGAGATTGTCCAAACCAACATTAAACCAAGGAGCATCTCAAGGTAGGTTTTAAAGCTTGAAAATCCTTAAAACACATTTTTATGTGTAACCAAGTTCTACTTCTTCTAAGTCTCTTTTCTTCTTCATTTTGATGAAGGAAAACTTGTTCTTTATCCACCTTAGGAGTGCCGAACTTATAAGGAGAAAAAGCCTAAGGTAAAGTCTTATAAACTACTTACAAATCTACTTAAGATCTTTATTCAAGATCTAACTCCTAAACACCTTCACCTCTTGCATAAAACCGAAGAGGAGCATCAAGTTTACCTAGGAGAAAGCTTGGAGATTCAAGAAGAAGTTCAAGCACTTAACCACCTTTGTTAAGAAGTAAGTTTACTAAGTAAATCTTTATGTTATAAGCTTTGTTAAGCTTCTAAAAATTGTACAAAAATTATGTACATCTCCTAGGCTAAATAATACCGAAACTATATGGTTTTATATGCCAAAAATATAATCTATAACATATATAGAAAATATTTACCTTAAGACACATTTTTGTGTCACAAAATTTATTTATGTTACAAATAAAATAAGGCCGAAATGTCTAGGGCAAAAATGTTTTATTTTGAGCTAAGAATCAATATAAGACCTTACAATAATTTATACATGAGTTATATGACTCCTATGAATTTATGTATAATTATTATGACATATAAATCCACTTTTATATACTATATGGTCACTAAATATTTATGGCCGAATGCTCTAATTGATAAATGGGTTTTAATGACCTACTTAGGTATATAAACTTATATTATAAAGTTTGGAGAGTTAAAAATATTTTATTAGTGCTTAAATGGCTAATTAATTAAGTTATGTGGTTTAAATGTAATTTTTACAAAGTTTAGTGGATTTATTGTGAAAGCCGAGAGTTAAAGGGGTACTTGGTGTAATTATAATATAATATAAGGTTAGGAATTAAGTTTAAGAATTTTAGATAATTTAAACAAGCTTAAAATAACTTTTTATTAAGTTTTGGGCTATTATGTAATTTATAAAAGTTGTTATGAAAGTTTAGCATTTATTAGTGGGCGAATTCATAATTAAAAGATTTATTAGGCTCACTTTCGAAATTTTGAGGAATTAAATATTTAGACTTTAGTTTATAAGTTATTAAGAAACTATTAAAAGTTTTGGGATGAAAGTGTAATTAAGGAAGAATAAATGACAAAGCCGAATTACTTTGGGGTTAGTTTGGTAATTTAAGAATTTATATATATAAATTCGGCATTTATGGAGAATTAAAATTAAAACTATAGTTTATAAGACATTATGTAAAGATTATAAGATTTTGTGGCTAAATTGCAATTATAGAAAGTATATAAATATATGCCGAGATTTTGAGGGGCTAAGATGTAATTCTTGAAAGTTATAATATTTATAAGTTATGTCCAAAAGATTAGTGGTGGTTTTGTAATTTAATTAGATGAGGAATTAAAACTATGTTATATAAAGAGATTAGAATTTAAGTGTAAAGTTTATGAATTAATGTGGTTGTTTTGTAAATAACCGAAATACAAGTTTAAGAATTTAGATTTAAATAAATATAGGTCCTATATGGATATTTGGAGGATTTAGAAGAAAGAATTTTGATTAAAGGAATTATGGAATTGAAACTATGGCTTACATGGTTATAAGGAATTAAAAGATAAACAATAAATATTATTTATGGTTAAAAGGAGAATAATAAAACTATAAGAATTTTATGTCTATGTATGACATATAAATATAGTTAAGAAATTATAAGTTGTTATGTCACCTAGACAAATAAAATAAACAACAAATGCAATGAACACATATATGTGCATTAAAGGATGTATAAATAAATCAAAAGGAATAACAAATAAGTTATACATTAAATCATGAGGTAATTAAAAGAAATAAACCTCACATGAAATAACAAATACGAGATTTGTTAAATGATCCAATAGAATTATTATATAAGGGTAACATAAATTAACCCTCTCAGTCAATCCTATTCTAGGACTCTGTTTGACCAGACGTTGACCGGGAATTAAACGAGTACAGTCTACGGTGAACGGTATGGGATTCTTGCAACCTGTTTTCTACGGATTACACCGGCTTGTGTGCTATCTGTTGTTTGAAATAACGACCAAGATAATTAATGTAAAATGTTGTTTACTTTGTGCTGTGTATTATTTATGTGCGTGAATTGTTGCTGACTACAACGTGTATGTCCCACGCATACAACACTACTATACCAGTGGATTAAATACCTGCGTTTCAGTATACCGAGGACTTGTACTCAAGTCTCTCACTAACTTCACTTTATAACAACGTCATTATCCTAAACGTGATAATTGACAATACACATTGTGTTTTGTTTAACGTCTTTATATGACACTTAACAATTATACTTCGAGAATGAGGAGCCCAGTTGGATCTGGCCATGCATGCTACGGGAGTTGTACCTGTCTCAGGTCGTCTCCTACTACGTCGCGACGGAACATTCAGTTGGGAGGAAGACTCTATTCCTTCCGGGATTCAAATGCCCATCAGTTCAGTTTGAGGAAGATTTCATTCCTCTAGTGGGATTCATTTTCCCACGCCTCTCAGTTCAGGGTTTAACTACGTTATCTCCTGGGGTTTTTATACCCAACCTTTCTCTATAACGAGGTCACTATACCTCCACTATATTGATATACTTTTATACATCTGTCAGTCCCACTGTGTGGACCCGACAGCTATCAGACATTTCAGTTCAGCTAACTTGACCTTCTGTGTCTTGTTCTATGTGACATTATTGTCCTTGTATGGATACTTGTTATCATCAGACTATGCTTGTTTACAGCTTTATAAAAATGAACTGCATGTGTTCGACAAAGTAGTTGGTGTGGCCCGGTAGACGATGGGCTGCACGTTTTCCATACCAGCATTGTTTGCTGAGCCCCTTTGGGGGCACCCCCATTTTTCAGGTACCTGAAGTTTAAGAAGATCACCACACTGAGTGTAGGTGGGGTAGACCAAGCTTTGGGAGTCTACTATTAGTTAATTATTTTATTCAGTATTTTACTTTGAGTTGATTCCTAGTATCTCGGGTTGTATCTGTATTCCAGACCGTGACATTGAGGATTGTATTTGGACTTAGCCTTGTTGGTCACAAGGGTGGCCAACGGTTGTAATACCGCCCGGTTGTTGTATTTATTTCCGCTGCAGTTGTATTTTATTTGGGAGTGATCGCCGTTCAGTTTATTGGATTTCGGGTTGGGGTATTACAAAAGCATTGATTCCTGGCCTTCCAAGGTACATGTTATATCCAGACAGACCTGGCACAATAAAAGCCGTGATTTTCTCTGTTCTCCTTTTGTCCCCTTGACCCAGGGTCATTGTAAAATCTATACTGCCGGAAGACGTGGTAGAGACCCCTCCTACAAATCCTCCTAGAACCGCCGAATATGGCTTGATCCGGTCCTCAGACACTTCCAACCTCCTAACTGCTTCGGCTGATATGACATTCGCTCCAGCCCCACTATCGATCAGGATTCCCTCCATCATTCGATCGTTTACTTGTGCACGAGTGACAAGTGGATCGTTGTGTGGATACAACACTCCATCTTCATCTTCGTTAGAGAAGAAAATTGAAGGAAAACCTTCTTTTTTGGCGATCTTCCTCTCCGGGAGTTCCTGATGCACTTGATGAATGTGCCTTTTTCTTTCATTAGGGGTTAGTGGTCCTACCTCCGAAAAAAGTCCTGTTATCATACCCACCGACTTGCCAGGGTCAAGCCTGGGGTGAACCTCATCCTCTTGTCGTCCTCGTGGTGCATTCTGGGCACCGCCCTGTTGACCGCCGTATTGCCTTTGTGCTCCGGCTGATTGTTTTCCCTTCCTCTTGTTTTCCTCAATGATTCGAAGCTCTTTGGCCAGGGTGGCACAGTTTACAGTTCGGTGGCTGCGGTTTCCATGGTATTCGCAGAATGCAACTGGAATTTCTCCCTGCGGCGGCTTTCTTGGCTGAGGAAGGTATCCTTCTCTTACTGCAGCAGCATACTTCCATGGGTCAATGTAGACAATGGTGCTTGCCCCCTGATGTTGCGGCCCCTGAGAGGAAGATCTGGCGGTCGACTTGTAATAATATGGTTTGTATCTTGACCCTCCTTTTCCGGCATTTCCTCCGTGCCCCTCTTTCTTTTCTGGTGCTGTCGCGCTTTTGAAGCTATCTGCTAGCTCCTTAGCCTTGTTTTCTGCTATCTCAGATTTTAAAAAATCATGGATCATTTCAGCTAATTCCCCATGAGTTTTCGGTGCTTTTGTTGCGATCTTTCCAGCAAGCCGAGGCTGGGCCAAACCGTTACCAAAGGCTTTAATCAAGATTTTCTCATCGATATCATCGATTTCTGCGACCTTCTTATGGAAGCGCTCACTGTACTCCTTCACGGTATCCCCCTTTTGCTGCTTGACGTCCATCAACTCTATTGTCTCTTTTTTCACCCTCTTGCTCGCAGCGGAGTATTGTTGAAATTCCTCGGTCAGCTGTTTGAAGCTGGTGATGGACTGCGGCAGCCTTGTGGAGATCCATCCCAATGCTCTCTTCGAAAGCGTTCCCAGGAATAAGTTGTAGAGAGCAAGGGAGCTGATCCCTTGAGTATTCATGGCAAACATGAATTTCTTAATATGTTGGGCGGGATCTCCTGTCCCATCGTATTTCTCAATTGCCGGAGCAACGAAATGCGGCGGGAGTTTTGCTTTTCTTATCCTCTCTGAGAAGGGGTACAAGCTCATGTCTATCTGGTCGTTCTCTTCCATTTCCTCCTCACTAACGACTGAATTGTGCTTCCGATCTTTACTTTCTTCGCCATTACTGCCTCTGGAATCCTTATTTCTCAACTGTTTTATAGCCTCAGTCATTTCGTCCCACTTCTTTTGATACTCCTCATCTCTTTGCATTAATTCCTGTTGTAGAGTCTTGTTTCCCTTCACAATTTTCTCATCAATTGATCTGACTAGTCCCTTCAGCATGTCCTCGAGATCTTTCTTGGAGATGGCTTCTGGCATCTCCGAACTCATTTCTTTTTCAACGCGATCGCTATTCTCGGTAGTGCTCTTCGGTGTCTTCTTAGATCTTGGAGCCATTTCTCGTATTCAGATCCTGCAAAAGATTTCATTAGTCATTTCAGGATTCCCATTACGAATCGTCACAGATCACTTCCTGTTTCTATGTGGTCTCGTGGTTGCTTCTTGTTGTTCGTTTCTCACAGACGGCGCCAAATGAAACTGTATGTTGTATCTCAAATATAACCCGATCTGATTTACTATCCTACGTTACCTGGTCTCGGTTACAGAATCTCGTAAGAAAGGGAGAGAGAGAGAGAGAGAGAGAGTCTTTTGTTAGAGTCAAGTGTGAGTTTGACTGCCAAATGTTACGTGTCTTATTCCATGGGGGTACACTCTTATTTATAGAGTCTTAGGGCCTGGTCTTATGTTGTCATCCTGTATTTTACATGTATAAGTACGATTTTGTCCTCCCTAACATCTTTTGACCGACCACAGGCGGTCGGCCACACTATATTTCGTCTTGCCTAAGTCCTACTTTCGTCCGGCCGTGTCTTATGTATTCTTACTCTCATCCGGCTGGAAGCGGCCGGATGCTCCATATGTCATGTTTGGCTTGGTACCATTTCTTCCCTTCTCAGGGGTATTTCAAACGTCCACTATTAATAATTATGATTTTTACTTTACTTATATTTCTACTTCCTTTAATTCCATTTAACGTTATATTGTTCCTCCAATATTTCCTAACTTGTAATTTAATCTCAATCATATCTATATATACCTTATATAAGTATGTTCCCACCAATTTAATATTACACTAATATATACATTCATATCCTCAAAATTTTCTAAGTTCCATATGAATTAAAAAATTCCTTTTGTTCTAATCCTTTAACTATGTATGTACATATTTTTACACATATATGTATGTTCTCATGATCAACCCTAACCTTAATACCTTTACAAGTTAATACCGATTTTATAGAACAATTTCCTTAATCATTTTAATCCATCACCTAATTAACTTACCAAAAAAAGTTATTACAACTAACCAATTTACTATTTAATCATTTAGAGTTGGCCCAATTCAATATCTCAATCTCTATCTACTTCTAACTGGGCTTAAGCCCATTACAAAATCTAGTCAATTGGCTAGGAGCCCAGTTTGACTAACTTCCAATTTAATTTCATTCGGACTAATTTTGAGCCCAGTATGATTTGTTTCTCTCTCTTTTTTTTTGTTAATCTAGTGGAATACTTCTAAGTCCAATCCCATTTGTTATTCTAATTTATTTAAGCCCAGTTTTGTTAGACTAATTTCAGCCCAACTCTGTTTTAACCAGATTGACCCAAAAGCCCAGATTAAATTTTGACTTGTTGATCATGTTAAAATTCCCAAATCAATTTGAATTCTGAAAAGGCTAGATGATGCTTGAGTGACACCCAAAAAATTTGCCCAATCTTGAGGAATGAACTCCCCGTCTTGGATTTCTACCAAAAGTCTGTTGGCTGTATCAAGCTATTCTGAGGCGCTGGCTACCTAAAAGAGAAGTCTAAAATTGTTGGGCTATTCTAAGGCGTCAAATACCTAAGAATGTGAAAGGTGGACTTGTAACACCCCCAACTACGAACTTAACAAATAACCAAAATCGCAGCGGAAATAAACAACCTAACGATAACTAAACGATTTGGTGTTACACGCCGTTAGCCACCCACGTGGCTAACTAGGCAGAATACATACAATTGTACCGGTCTGATGATCAGACTCCCGAGCATAGAACTAATAACCATAAATACATCAACATATACCGAGTATAAATATTTACAAACCATCACTATAAACTGCCACTGTAAACTGTCACTGTAAACTATCACCGTAATGTAAACGTTAACCAAAATATAACGCCACGGGAGCACAGGCGCAACCCGGGCCTAACATCCAAAATATACCAAAAGTATTTCATAACCCCTAAGAATCTAGAGCCACTCCGCCTCCTCGATCCTCATCCTGCAAATAAATATGGAGCCCCAAAGGGGGTCAGCAACCCTTGGCTGGTATGGTTAACGTGCAGCCCATTGACTACCGGGATACACGCAACCAATTGTCATGATAACATGGCATTGATTTTTAACATACAACATATAAAGCATAGCAAGAAATATTGCATAGCACAACAACACATACATAGTAAGAACATTTCACTTTAGAAAACGAACCAAGTTGGTTAGTCAACATTGTAAGCCAAGAGAATGGTCTCACTCTCATATTAAGCTTGTTACATAAACTCGTTACCGTCCTGTTAGTCGAACTGGTAACTTAACACATAGGTGTGGCGGATATAGTGATCCGAACACACCGAACACATAATTTCTCCCTAGCCCGATTGGAAGTCAGGTAGGTAAGCTTTGGCTAATCTAGTGGGTGGTCGAAATCCAAAAAGGAAAACAACCTTAACATAAGGAGAGAGTTGAATCTGATTCAAATGTCGACCCCCGTACATACACGCGTGACCGGAACGACCGGATTCCTCACTCCCCAGTTAACACTTGTTAGAAGTCCCACAATGGGAAATTAACACAATCATCCACAAATAAGTGTTTAAGTCCAGTTAGACATACAAGGGAAATGAGATATATTTCAGCGACACATACCACAACCAACTCATACATAGCCGTGGTAAGAACATTCCTTAGGTTGGAAACGTTATTACCGGATACCGTCTCTTACGTTTCCTAGCCTTGGTTAACTAATAATTAGTACGCAATCGAGGTTACCGGTATCGGTTCGCACACAATACAACAACAACAATGACAGTAAGCTCATTACATGATTTAATCTTACAAGGTCATAAACACACAGAAAAACAAACAACACACAAGCGGTGTAAACCGGTAGGCAACAGACTGCAAGAAACCATACCTTGGTCCTTGCTCCGTACGAGTCCCGCCAAACGTAGTTCCTAACATGATTAATAATGTTGGTTAATTAACTTATTTAACTTCCGGTTAACTAAGCATTTTACATGATTATATGACATGTTTTAATGCTTAAACTTACCCTTGGTTACCTTCATTATACCCCCTAGGGTTAACTACTTAAGCCACACTTTGTTTGTTTGTTTTTTTACAAGTTTTGGATCGACCGATCTTACCCAAGGTCGGTTCATTCCAGTGATATCCGGGTTTGAAAATGTGCACTACGACCGACCTTGCTAAGTCCGGTCCCAAGGTCGGTCCATTCCAGAACATATTACCGTCAGAAAATTTTACTCCGACCGACCTTGCAGGTCCGGTCCACAAGGTCGGTCCATTTCAGAACGTTTTTCCCCTTTGTAATTTAAGCCCGACTGACCTTGCAAGTCCGGTCCCCAAGGTCAGTCCATTCCAAAGATTTTCTGGCTGGGTAAACTGGGCTCGACCGACCTTGCAGGTCCGGTCCCCAAGGTCGGTCTGCTCCAGACCTTTGTTTAAAAATGCACATTTGACACCAAACTTCACCTTACATATTCTAGTATGTTCTAACCTCATTTGGGCACTTCAACCACACCTTAAGGCCTCCTTAAACTCCTTAAATCACTCACCAAAAACCTCCTTAACCATTACACAAATTCTTACAAAATTTACACTATAATGTTTTCCTAGACTTCTAAGCGGTGGCTTACCTATGATGGCAACTATCCCAAGGTGTTCCTCATCACCAAACAACATCATCTCCCAAGCATTCTTCACCATCCAAAATTCCTTTAAAACTACTTAAAATTCCTCCACAAGTTTATACCTCCTCCTTACAAGACATTATTTTTCTCCTTGTTTACCAATATTTGCATAAGTCCTAAACACAATTCCTCCTTGCCTTTGGTGCATCCCAAAGCACTCATTTGATTCCTAAATCCTCCAAGATAATGCCTAGGTCATTTTAACACCCAAGAACTCCTTAAATCATTTTCTTTCACTAGAAGAACACTTAGTCATTCCTAGCACTTCCTAGTTCACCAAATCTCATTTAAACACTTAAAACTCCTTGTACATGAACCATATTTTGACATGGGTTCTACTAGCACATTGTTACATCAAAACACATAGATTTCCATCTTTAATCATCAGGAACACTTAAATCCTTCAAGAACATTCTCACACACAAAACTTCACCCAAATTACACTACATCATAATATAGTGCATAATTTAAATTGCTTGGCACTTAGGCCCTTAAATTGCATAAACCATAAACACTAAATTTTCACATATACATTGCCTTTGACCTGCAAATACATCCAACATCACATATGTTCCTTTAATAATCTCCTTGAGAATAGTTTTCTAGCTCATTTCTCATTGGCTCCTTAGGTAGTTTTAATAAGCAATATAAGCTCATTTTTCCTAAGACTTTAAACTACATTGAGATAGTTCATTTACCTCTTTTCCTTCACAACTTCCACACTTGTTTTTCCTTGCTCTTTCTTGATTAAAAATCGGCAAGGCTTTTGATTGCTTGTCAACCTTCTAATCAATATACAAGCAAGGCAATGAGCATTCAAGCTTCATGCTTAAACTCATTTATAAACCCTAATTTTAAATAATGTCTTAAAACACTTAAATGTTTGTTTACCTTGGAAATGGAAGAGAGTTGGATTAACTAGCAAGATAGGACTCCACCAAGCCCTTTGAAGATTAGAATGAAGCTAAACCAAGGCAAAAGAGAACACCATCACAAGGTGTATTTTCGATCAACACAAAAATGAAAGGAAATGTTGTTTTTCTTGGTTTTTCCTTACCTTGAAGCAAAGGTGATCAACAAGGCATGAAAAGATGAGCTCAAGCTCCTCCCATGGAGATTCCTCTTGGCACCTAAATGGAGCTTTTGTAATTTTGAGAAGACAAGATTGAAGAGCTTGACAAGACTAGAAGAATGGTGGTCTTAGAATTTAATTTGGTATATGGAGCTAGGAGATAATTGTAATGGTATGAAATATACCATGCGGAAGGTCAAAGCGTCTACCGAAGGCCTGCTAACGGAAGGCCACAAGTCTATCGGAAGACCAATTGTCGGAGGGCCAATTGTCGGAAGGCCTGCTACCGAAAGGCCCCGCTTCCGGAAGGATCTACCAAGAGAGAGTCTACCGGAGACCAATTGTCGGAAGGTCTATCGTTGGAAGCCCTACTTCCGGAGGACCCGCTACCGGAAAGGCTGCTGCTTAAAGAATCGCTACCGACGGAGTAACTACCGGAGGGGTTATTATCAAAGTGACGGTCCGGAAGAGTTAGTCCAAGGCGGAAGCAGTATTTCAGTCCGGAGACCTATAAAAAGACTGATAGCTGTATTTATGTAATACTATCACATGTATAGGGGCTTAAGGGTAACATGGCCATAGGAAGTCTATAAATAGAGGTAGAGGGGCTCATTTGTAAAAAAACTCAAGTTAGAAAAGAGAGGGCTCATCCCCAAAAGCTCTCTAGACTTGTAAACCCAAGAATGAATAATAGCTCTGTCTAGAAGTGGACGTAGGCCGGATTATTGGCCGAACCACTATAATCCTTGGTGTTCGAGTTCGTATCGGAGGGTTCCGAATCATACCGTTTCATTTGGCGCCGTTTGTGGGAAACAAACATCAAACCACGATTCAGCCACGCTTCAGTTCGTATCGGATCACAATCTAGTCAAGATTCACTAAGGTAGTCGATCGTAATCTTCAGATCGAGCGCATTGTTGAGGATACTCGATGAAGCGGGATCACTGGGAGCGGAAATCATACAAAAAAGATCGAAGAAACTCAATAAGATTCGTCACACGACACCTTCGAAATAGAATTCTCTACGGATGATACAACGATTCAACCGCACCGTACTTCCGATCAAATCTCCGATAGGAGGAATCCGATGGTGATTGAGTAATTCGTGGTCGTAATCCTCAAACAATAGATCACTCATATCAAAAGTAAGAATCGAATGACCTTAGGAATCGGCGAAGCAGTTTAACTCATCAGAAAATAAGAAACCTCAAGATTCTTGTGAGATCAAAGCCACGGTTAACGTTTAAGGCAGAGATCGAAAAGAATTCATATCGCAAAGAGCCTTGCGGTGCCAAATCTCTAAAGAACCACCACACGCCGACGATTGTTGTAACTTGGAATCACATCCAAGTAGGGATGATTCCTCTGAAGGAACAACATCAACCACGATTATCCACAATTCAAGATGATGAACGAGTTGACGTATTATTCCTGATTTTTGAAAAAGTGGTGAAGTATGATCTACGACAAGAATCGTTGCGATTTTGTCAGGGGAGAATACAGATCATTCAAGCACAGATTATCGAGGTTCAGAAATTCACAATTCGGTCGGATGGCTCAATAAGAGGCGATTCGATGATGAAAACTCTAAAACAACTACAAAGCTGAAGGTCTTACTCCGGACGACGATCAAGAAAAAGCAGACCGAAGGAATTCTTAGAAGTTCCATTCGAAGAAACTCCATTACCAGAAGTTCAAGATTTCAGTAAGAATTTGATACAAAAAAGGAGAACCAGAATCGAGACACTTCAGATCCAGTGATTCGATTCCTACGCTCCGATGGATCCAATCTTCGCCACAAAGTAATGCTAAGCTACCGGTAATACGAAGCTACCGGTAATGTCATCCCGCTGGCCAGGTACGACGATCAACACTTTCGATAACAACCTCAACCCGGGCATGCTGTTGGGACCAATCAAGGAGCCCGCATACGAGGTTAGTCACGATCAGAGTCCAAGACAGAATCCAGCCGGGGCGTAAGTCGCGGCATTACCGGAAGAATTCTTGTCAGGAAAGTACCGGTAACAGTACATCATAGAGGTACGTCAATACACTGCGGCCTCGATCGCACCGGGCATAGCAAGGTAATTCTTTAATCCTAATTCGTTAAGAAAGGAGTCGGTACGAGCGTAAACCAAGGATGTGAGATTTTCCATTTTTGCTTAAACCTAGATGACTTTGCTCTAAAAACTATGAGCGATTTGATCGTGATGGTGCATTGCCCGTTGACTGAAAGAAAATCAGGATCAAAGCTACTGGTATCCTTCTCAGTTACGTACTACCGGTAGAAATCCTTTAGTTATGACACTACCGGCATGCTTCTCAATCACATATTACCGGTACTCCCGGCTAGATACTTCGGTATTCTTAAACTATTAACACAACCTGCTTACAGTCTCCTCTTATTATAACTGTTGAATGCGCACCATTTGAGTAAATGATATAAAATTATTGTGTGAAACTGCGGTCAATCTTGAATCGATAACGGTCGCTGCTTAAATGAGGATTATATTAGTTGTTAAATATATCTGATTGCTGTCATGGTTTAAAAGCCTAGGTTAGAACTATATACGTGTTCTGTTCCAGAATAGCCGAGATTAGAACCTACTGAGCGTATTTCTTATGGTAATTAAGTGCAACAGATTACTATCATTGCTTTTTGTCGCCCTGTGATCAGTTTTTAAAATTAAGCCTCTGTTTGAAGACTCAAATGTGAAGTATTTCATGCCCGATTCTGTTTATATTCGCTCTACCGTATAGATTAAGAATAAAGTACATTTACAGTTTCAAATTTCCAAAGAATGCTCCTGATTCACCTGTTTGTTATTTTCATTAAGCGGCCTGAAAGTTATCGCATTCTGTTGCTTTTGTATGCACAATCATGACGTTTTCTTTTCCCCCAAATTTAAGCATTATTACTGCCGCATCAATTGAACCCATTTCAACAACTCTTACCTTCTGAAACTGTACAGTTTTGTTTAGGATGATCATTGCTGTCAGTCTACTGAAATCAATCTTTTATTATGCTTGATTTTGACCTATTACGACAAGTTTCAAAATCTCATTTACCACCTAATTAATTTAACGAGAACATAGCCTAGTTGATTAGCCTGATAGGCAACTTTGCTTTTGTTTAATCTCTAAAAAACATAATTTTCTGTAGTTGTCTCAGTTGCTTTGGTCTATCATTCCATAATATGTTATACAGCTACAAATGCCAACAAGCCTATGGTTTTCAACACACTAATTCGGCTTTACAATTTCAGTTTTCATTTTCTGTTTTGCAAACCTTATTGAATCTTGTTTGTACTTCCTAACCTCTTAATTGTTTATATTATGCACTTTAAAAGGTAATTGGTGCTCGTTCTCTTGTGGCCGCTGCTGTTTCCCCAAAATGAGTGTTGCTGCTGCTACACTATTAAACAATATCAGCAGATTTCACATAGAAAGTATAGGCTATTTTGCCTTCTGTTTTTGCTGTTAAAAGGCGCTTGTCTCAACCATTCACAACCTGGTTTTACTGTTGCAGTGCGGTATTAAGATTTTGTCTTGTCTCTGTTCTAGCTTGGCGTCCCAACCTTGCTCATGTGTTGGTGAAGAACTCAAGATGTCACGTATAACTAGCACTTTCTTTCTGCGTCTGGTCTTCGCTTTTTTCGTAATGATTATTTTTAAAAGCAGTCCATGGTCATAGAGTCACGCTTGCTTTGCTGTTTACTGCCGTTATTAAATGAGTATGCTGATAAAACATTAGAAAATGTTTGAATTCTGCTCATTGCCCAAATAATGTAGGAAACTGTTATTCTATGCCTACCCTGCTTTCTTTCAGTTTAGTTTTATTCTCAATCCTATTCAGCGTAATTAAGTTCTTGCATTTGTTTTTAATGTGAATAGTCAAATTAACTAACACACTCAACATCTGTGACTATTCCTCATGTTTTGATGTGGAAATTGCTGCTACTGATATGAACAAATCCGTGCTTGCGCACAATGGACTGAGGGAAAGTTCAAGGCACCCCAAAACTGGTTTACTGAGAGTCCCAGACGCTACTTTGATCCAGGTATGGACGAGAAGTCAGAAGGCCTCAGAACAGTTTTATCTGTGATGCTTGCGGTCGCCTGATATTGAAAGAGTTGTGAATTGAAGAAAAGAGCAAAGGGTGCTCAGAAGGTTCGGCACCAAGTATTCTTATTTTAACGTGGACTGCTTGCTAGGAAACTACTAAGTTTATCAAATTCACCGCCACCTTGGGGCTTAATAGTGGGATGAAGGAATAAGAACAGTTTTCAAAGTCAGAACGAATCCTCTGGTTATCTCCGTCTACAAAGTCAAATAACTCACACCGCCCGGTAGGATTTGTCCCTTGAGGTTTCGTCTCTTGTGCCTGGGCGAAGACTGCATCAGGTTTAATCAATTCAAGATTCAGGACAACGGCGGGAGTTGAGCAGCAGTTTCTGATTACAAATTTCATAATCAACAGGGTTGACATAAAGTTCGTTATGTTTCAACCAGGCGAACTGATCTTACGACTGCTGATAAAGAAAAGTTGGGAGTTATTCGACACCGGACAACTAAAAAGTCACCCTCTGAGGAAAACGGATCTACCAGTGGGGCGATTTAATTTCGCGGAAGCTGTTTTCTTCAAAGCCCCACCGCTTTCCATTCCTGTCGTTACCGGGAAAATTAGTATTTCTGAGGGTTCTATGTATGCCCGAAGACATGAAATTTCTACCGGACAGGATCTGTCCAAAACCACCGTTGTCGGTTTTGTGAGCAACCCCGGTAGAGGGCGACGATTAAATAGGATAACCTTCAACAACTACAGCAACGCTGAGTGCTGCCCTGCGTAGACTCGACACCGGTAGCGAAGAATTTGTTTGCCAAACCCATCACTGTCCGTGGGAGCCCAGTAGCCTCTGTAAAATAGGAAGCGGACAAGGATCTGGAGACATGGAAGTTTCAACTAATGACCAACTTCCGGTACTGTGGCTACCGAGCTAAAAATTCGTCTACCGGTGAGAAATTGGTATCTCCACCAGTGGCAAATTGCTTCTATCTCTACCTGTAGCAGGTAAACGGCTAGTGATCTCCACCGGTAACATCATCATCATCGCAGTCAACTCTACGGGTAATATTATCCCATCGGTAAAAAAGAGGTACTAACTTTTGATATTTCATTGTAAATATTCTTTTATCACTGGGAGTTTGCAAGAACTTTTTTCAGAGGATTGATCACCCTCTGGTTTTCAAAAAAGAAATATTTAAAAAAAAACAGTTTCTGATTATTGTCTGATTTACTTAGAACCAAGACAAGCGAGTCCAAATGGAAAGAAAAGGAAAGAGAAGGAAAAAAAAAGAGAAGAGAAAGAAAGAAAGACAAAAAAAAGAATATATCCGACGACCTCACCATTGGCCATGGGAGAGTGTTTTGTATCCGACGATCTACCATCAACGATGGTAGTGTAATTCATCCGACGATCTCACTGTCAGCGTCCTGGCAGTAGAGTGTTAATCCGACGATCTCACCGGCTCAAAGTCGGTAGAGTGTTAAATCGACGATCTCACCATGTGTACAGTGGTAGAGTGTGAAAGCAAAAGTGTAACTAAGGGGTTACCAAAAGAGATCTTGGCAAAAAAAAAAACAAAAGAGCAGTCTAAAATTATTCATTATAAGAATCTCCAACTTTTGGGAAGTAATAGAATTTATAGTAATTCCTTTTGTTCACCTCAGACTTGTGTTATCCATGTACTTAGAAAGGCTGCTCTAAAAAACCTATAGGCTGTATATTTGGGTTTTTTATCCCCGTGATTAATATGCTCTAACTAACAAGAAACTTTTGGGAAGTCCGGTCGCTCCGGGCAGCCCAAAAGACAAATATCTTTTAATCTGTTAAATTTAGGTATACAGGTCCAAGGAATAAAGTGATTCAAGCAGCAATCTGATTATGAAGTAATATCCCATTATTATTATTATCTCGGACTTCTTGAGATTATTATGGTCTTCTAGAATTATTATGGTCTTCTGGGATTATTATGGCCCTTCGGAATTCCAGATCTTTGGATTTCTTATTATGGCACGGTCAAGGAACAGAGACCTCTTCTCAGGAGTACAAGTGGGACTTCATCGCCCCCAGAACAAGTGGGACTTCTTTGTTACCGGAAGACAAGCTCTTACATAGGCTAAAGTTTTTAAGTTCATTTCCTTTTTAGGCAAAAGAAAAAGAACTTGTGGGACTAGGAGATATATAGTAGAAAAGAAAAAAGTACAAAGTGTAAATTTTATCTTCTTTTTATAAGTTCCACTTTTTAGTGTTAAAAAGTAGAACTTGTGGGACTGATGTAATGGTATGAAATATACCATGCGGAAGGTCAAAGCGTCTACCGAAGGCCTGCTAACGGAAGGCCACAAGTCTATCGGAAGACCAATTGTCGGAGGGCCAATTGTCGGAAGGCCTGCTACCGAAAGGCCCCGCTTCCGGAAGGATCTACCAAGAGAGAGTCTACCGGAGACCAATTGTCGGAAGGTCTATCGTTGGAAGCCCTACTTCCGGAGGACCCGCTACCGGAAAGGCTGCTGCTTAAAGAATCGCTACCGACGGAGTAACTACCGGAGGGGTTATTATCAAAGTGACGGTCCGGAAGAGTTAGTCCAAGGCGGAAGCAGTATTTCAGTCCGGAGACCTATAAAAAGACTGATAGTTGTATTTATGTAATACTATCACATGTATAGGGGCTTAAGGGTAACATGGCCATAGGAAGTCTATAAATAGAGGTAGAGGGGCTCATTTGTAAAAAAACTCAAGTTAGAAAAGAGAGGGCTCATCCCCAAAAGCTCTCTAGACTTGTAAACCCAAGAATGAATAATAGCTCTGTCTAGAAGTGGACGTAGGCCGGATTATTGGCCGAACCACTATAATCCTTGGTGTTCGAGTTCGTATCGGAGAGTTCCGAATCATACCGTTTCAATAATGGCAATGGAAGATGGAGGTGAGGTGTGTGCTGTAGCAAAACCGATGGAGGAAGGAAGAAGAGAGGTTGGAGACGGTGGGAATGAGCAAGAATGAAAGAAAGTGAGGAAAGAAGGAAGTTTGAAAGATATTTAAGTGAATAAAGTAAATAGTACCTAACTTAGTCATCCTTCCTTACTTTATTAAACTAACAAGAGTGGTGACTCACCACATAAAAACCGGCCCCCTATTGTACTTAGGAGGTTTTATGGTCTTTGTTGGCCATTTAATTGACTTACATTGACTAATGTCTTAAACTAGTACTATTTGTCTACTATTCACTAATCAATGCACATAATTGTGAAATTTTTGATTTCCCATTGATTTATACTTAATAATGTGATACTAAGTAGTACACATTAATTAAAGAGTAATGATGGACATTTATCCATTCAAAACCCATTTTCAAGATAATTTTCAAAAATGTGCTTTAAGACTCCTTAAAGCACATTTTGTGTTTTAACTTGTTTTTAAGCTTGGTTTTCTTTGGTAATTGATTTAACATGTTCATTAACATGTAAATAAGGTCTTGTTAAGCTCTTAGAGTCCTAACCAAGGTTATCCCAAGCTTAGAGCACATTTTTGCTCTAATTGCATCTATGGTATTTAATTGTGTTTTCTGTGGTTTAAATTGTTCACCAATGTTTATAAGGCACTATTTAGCCTTAATATACCATATTTTAATATCTAAACAACATATAAGGGTTTGGGGTATTTCAATCTACCCCCCTTAAAAGAACTTTGTCCCCAAAGTTCATACTTCCATCGCATTTATAATATTAGAACACGGGGATACTTATAAAACAATACTTTCATAATAAACATACTTTACATAACATTGGACTCAAGGTCCAAGCAACAAAACATCATTCAGACACAACGGTCTGTAACGTAACAGCATAGACAATGTATTACAATACATGTCGTACACACACATAACCGAAACGGCTCTACCCCCTTTAAAAGGGGCACGCCCCGTACCCTATACATATAAACTCTAAGGAGTAAACAACAACGGGTACTTCGCCCTCATCTTATCTTCTAGCTCCTAGGTGGCCTCCTCGACGTCCTGGTTAGACTAGAGGACCTTCACCAGTCTCACAAACTTATGGCGAGTGTCTCGAGTCTTAGTGTCCAGAATCCGTACAGGAGTCTCCACTGATCGCATGGTCGGCTCTAACGTTAGCCTTTCGGGCCGAAGTACATGAGACGGATGAGACATATATTTCTTTAACTGGGACACATGAAATACAGCATGTACCTTGCCCAGCTCAGCAGGTAAATCTAGCCTGTAAGCTACCGGGCCTATCCGCTCCGTCACGACATAAGGCCCCGCATATTTCGGGCTCAACTTTCCTTTCTGGCCAAAACGAAACACTCCCTTCATGGGGGATACTTTAAGAAATACCTGGTCGCCCACGGCGAACTCCAGGTCACGTCTGCGCACATCGGCGTATGATTTCTGCCTATCCTGAGCAGCCTTCATGTTAGCCCGGATCTGTCGTACTTCTGCTTGTACTTGCTCTAAATACTCAGGTCCTATAATGACCGTCTCACTCGACTCATCCCAGCATAATGGTGTGTGGCATGGTCTGCCATACAAAGCCTGGAAGGGAGACATCTTGATCGAAGCATGGTAACTGTTGTTGTAGCTAAACTCAATCAGATGTAACTTATCAATCCAGCTGGTCTGAAAGTCAAGTGCACATGCACGTAACATATCCTCAAGCGTTTGGATGGTGCACTCACTCTAACCATCTGTCTGTGGATGGAACGCCGTACTCAACTTCAGTTCGGTACCTAGCGCTTCCCGTGTAGTTCTCTAGTACCTCAAGAGAAATCTGGTATCCCTATCAGACATGATAGTCTTCGGTACCCCATGATGTCGTACTATCTCTCGGTCCAAGAGCTCTGCAAGCTTTGCCACTTTCCAGGTGTCCTTCATCGGTATGAATCGAGCCACCTTGGTCAGTCGGTCAACAACGACCCAAATCATATTCAGACCTCCCCTTGTAGGCGGAAGCCCTACTACGAAGTCCATGGAAATGTCATGGAACTTCCACTCAGGCACTGGCATTGGCTGTACCATACCACCAGGCTGTCGGTGCTCAAACTTGACCTTCTGACAAGTGAGACACCTCACAACATAATCATTCACATCCTTTTTCATGCCAGTCCACCAGGAAAATCGTTTCATGTCCTTAAACATTTTTGAAGCTCCGGGGTGAATCGAAGTCGTAGAACAGTGAGATTCACTCAGTATGCGCTCCTTCAACTCAGCGCTACTCCTCGGAATACACAGTCGGTCATTCAGCCTAATCAGGTCATCATCGTGGAGTCGGAAATCATACTTCTGACCCTCGAATGTGCCATCAATAAGCTTCTGCCTAATCTCCAACATATACTGATCCGACATCTGAGCACTCCGCACCTCTTCAACCAAGCTAGAATGAGAGACTAGCGAATGGAGAGAGTGTGCTCGGCGACTCAGTGCGTCAACTACCACATTTGCCTTACCCTCTTTGTACTGCAGGTTGATGTCATAGTCATTCAGAAACTCGACCCACCTTCTTTACCTCATGTTCAACTCTTTCTGAGTGAACAAGTACTTCAAACTTTTATGATCCGAATATATTGTCACGCTTACCCCATACAAATGATGTCACCATATCTTCAAAGCGAAGATAATGGAACCCAGTTCTAAGTCGTGGGTAGGGTAGTTCTCTTCATGCTTCTTCAGCTGTCGGGAGGTGTATGCCACGACCATCCCATGTTGCATCAACACACATCCCATACCTCTTCCTGATGCGTCACAATAGACCTTGAAACCATCTGTACCGTCTGGTATTATCAGGACTGGTGCAGAGGTAAGAGCTTCCTTGAGACTCTGAAAAGAACTCTCGCAGTCGTCTGTCCACTTGAATGGTGCATCCTTCTTCATTAAGGAAGTCATCGGCTTCGAGACCCTGGAGAAGTCCTTCACAAATCTCCTGTAATATCCTGCCAGACCGAGGAAGCTCCGGATGTCGGTAACTGTCTTCGGCCTAGGCCAGGTGCGCACTGCATCTATCTTCGCCGGATCGACAGTGATCCCGGCCTCAGAAATCACATGACCAAGGAAGGAAACTTGGTTCAACCAGAACTCACACTTAGAAAATTTAGCATACAACTGATTCTTTCTCAACGTTTGCAACACATTTCTTAGGTGGCTTTCATGCTCACCCTTCGATTTTGAATATACAAGTATATCGTCGATGAAGACTACCACTGACTTGTCCAACTGATCTTGGAACAAGCGGTTCATTAAGTCCATGAACTTGGCTGGTGCATTAGATAAACCAAACGGCTTAACCGTAAACTCATAGTGACCGTATCTGGTTCTGAATGCGGTCTTCTCAATGTCACCCTCTCGAATAGCGATCTGATGGTAACCTGATCGTAAGTCGATCTTGGAGAATACTGATGCTCCTTTCAACTGGTCAAATAAGTCGTCAATGCGTGGTAAAGGATAACGGTTCCTTACCGTAACAGCATTCAGCTCTCTGTAGTCGATGTAGAGGCGGAGACTACCATCCTTCTTCTTCACGAAGAGGACCGGCGCTCCCCATGGTGAAACGCTCGGGCATATAAATCCCTTGTTGAGTAGGTTTCTCAGCTGCTCTTTGAGCTCTGTCATCTCGACTGGAGCCATACGATAGGGCGCCTTCGCTATTGGTACGGTTCCCAACACCAATTCAATCTCAAACTCCACTTCCCGTGCTGGCGGCATGCCCAACAGTTCCTTAGGAAATACATAAGGAAACTCCGACACTACCGGCACATCTGGGCTAAACTCTGGATCTCTCTCTATGTCCTGAACATAGCAGAGGTACACATCATTCTTCCGTCGTAACTCATGGTACATGGCCATGGCGGTGATGATCTGAGTCGAAGGCTCCCTGGGCCTCTGGCGGTATGATATAGTAACCCTAGACGGACTCTGAAGAAGCAGACGATGCTCAGCACATAGGATTCTGCCCTTGTACCGCTCCAACCAGTTCATCCCGACAATCACATCGAATCCAAGTCCCTCGAACTCTATCATGTCGATCGGGAACTCTTCATTCTTGATTCACACAACAGCATCTCGGTGCCAGCGGGTACACTTGATCCGCTCTTTCGACGGGAGAGTGACTAGAAAGTCAGGCATCTCTTCACCGTCTAACCCCAGCCTCCTCGCAAATGAAAGCGAGATAAATGTGTGTGAGGCTCGAGAGTCGAACAAGATCGATGCGTCCACACCATTAACTGGAAAGGTACCGGTGAGGATAGTGCCGCTTCTGCCGGCTTCTGCCTCATTACAAACACCCAGTATACCTCCCGTTTCGAGTGCACAGCCTAATTCAGTTCACAAACTTCATAAGTATACAGTAACAACACGGTTGATATACCCCAAAACACGTCTCTTTATTCATTAACATACTCTTTACACCATTAGTTGGTTTACATTGTAGACATAGCTAAATATAGCATCCTTAACATACAACTGGCTTAAGACATTACATGATTACACAAGGCTTTAAAACTGCCTGAAAGTCAAATTCAAACGTCCGGGTTTCATGTGCGTGGCATTAATCACTATCGAAGGTGTGGTATTCAGTTTGATCTTCTTGATACCGTGATATAACATCCTTGACTGCCCACCCATGATTAACACATCTCCTGACTTCAACACTAACTTCTTCGCGAGATCAGCATGCTTCTGCTCGCCATACACAAACACTGCGGTATCACCAATGGACTAAGACACCACAGGTACTCCCTTACTTAGAGACTCGGGTGTTTCGCCCTTATCTTGGTGTAAACCCAACCGTCCACCTTTCTGGTAGAAGTTCCCAATACACAAATCTGCTTTAATGCTTGGGATTGGATCCGATTCAACTTGCTGAGTAATTCCCACGGCGTGGTTAACGACCGCAAGGAACTCCTCAGGTATCCTTGGTATTGTTGCTCCGTCTTCCTCTCGTACATCTTGATATGTCTTGGTGTAAGGGTTCCAGTCCTTACCCATGCACATCATCTTCAACTTCATTTTTGATCCGCTCGGGTACTCTGGTGTGTAGAAACCTCCAGGTGCTGCTCCTAGTTCGTTGCATCGCCTGATGATGTGGATTTGTGCTTCGGGTGTCAGGTATCCACTTAAGAGTATCATACCTGGCTGGATGACCTGACATTGCTCCATCGGGTATTCGGTGATGCTGATGGTTGTCTCTTCGGGGTTCGGTGTGGGTGGGATTGGATAACAAATATTGAAGGTTCCTAAGGTTTAGAATTGCCTAATTTAGGTGACTTTCACATATACTTTAACTCATTACTTATGTGGTTGTACACTTAGACTCACTAACACACATGCATGAAATACGGTATGCAATCACTTATTTCACTCAACGGTTTAAGTGGTACCTGGTCTAGAAGAGGGTCCTGGTGCCTCAGACCGGTCCACCACATGCAGGGCGGCCTTGCCGGATCCCGACCCTTTCCCCTTCTGGGAATCAGTGTTCCCTTGAGCTGAGGATGGCTGGTGAGTCGCCTTCGGGCCCTCAGTGGTCGCGGCAGCCTTACCCTTCCATTGCTCCTTAGGCCTGTAGTTTCTTCCGTTGGGTTTCTGGTAGCACTCGAAGTCATGGTGCCCCATTTTCTTGTAGTAGCAACATTGCACATCCTCTCCCTTGCAGTCCTTGCCGGGGTGGTCTCCGTTGCACCACTTGCAGTAGTAGTGGCGCTCCGGTCCAGAGCCCGTGCTGGCTGCTAACACATTACACATTCAGTACACACTTCATAATATAACAATACACACTTGAATTCGGTATTCGGAATTAATTAGTTACCCTTGGGCGGGTGAGAGCGTAAGGGCTTAGCCGCATAGGCATAAGTGAGCTTCAGCGGCTCCTCAGCGGTGGTGGTCTGGGTTTGGCCTTTGCCACCCTATTGCTGGCCTTTCTGGGTCTGGGGATAAGGTTTCTTCTTCTTTCCTCCCCCGTACCCTTGCGTGCTTTGGCCCTAGCTCGAGGCCTTGCGCTTGTGCGCATTCTCCTCGTCCCTCAGACGGACGATGATCTCAACCTTAGCAGTGGCATAATAGCACTCCTGAATTTAGGATGTCAGTCATGCCCCGCAAAACAACTCACAAACTCACATTAACATTCACTTACTGTATACACTTATTCACATCACACTGTATTCTATTTACCTGCAAGGTAGTATATTCAGCTGGCCCCATCCCATAGCGAAGACGGTGGCTGAGTCCGTTGTAGAAACGGTTTACCAGCACCCGGTTCGAGTACCCCAGGTCCGGTAACAGGTGGATAAGGCCGGTGAAAGCGGTGTAGTAGTCGTCGACCGACATCTTATCCCCCTGCCTCAGGCTATCCAGCTCTAGGCGCTTGGCCTCTTGCACATGCACAGGGTAGTACTTGGCTCGCAGCAGAGCCGTATACTCCCTCCAACCAAACTCAGGATCAGCCATCATGTCCTCTCTCACAAGCTTCCACCAACTCCTTGCCGAACCCTTCAGATAGTAAGCGGCAAGACGGACCTTGGCTCCAGTAGGCACATCCAAGGTCTCGTAGGCAGTCTCCAACTCGGAGATATACGCCTCCAGCTTACTAGGGTCGGTCTCCCCATGAAAAGACGGGGGTCTCAGATCCGCCAACGCCTTGACCCAGTTGGTCTCGCGCGGCTGTGGTTGTGGTTGTGGCCCTTGTTGGTCCGCACCGCCTTGCTACTGCTGATGCATCGCAGCCACTAACTGGGGAACCATCTGGGCTACGGCGGCTGCTACTGCCTCAGCCATAACATGTGTCGTAGTGTTCTCGCCCTGGTCTCCTGTATCACCAATACCGTGCCCGCGACCTCTTCCTCTTGGTCGACCTGACATCTGTATTCAAATGGACATTCATTAGCATTATGCTTGCACACTTATCGGTTCCAACAGTTGTAACGTGTTCCCGACAATGAGGTATTCCCACACTTAGTTAGTGGTTAACCTTTCCACATCTGCTCACTTAGGTAACTATGGTTAGGTTTCCTAACTCGGTATGTTCCTAAGCTCGGTATTCTAGTCATCAGAGCGATACTTCGCTCCGATACCACTTTTTGTAACACCCCCAACTACGAACTTAACAAATAACCGAAATCGCAGCGGAAATAAACAACCTAACGATAACTAAACGATTTGGTGTTACACGCCGTTAGCCACCCACGTGGCTAACTAGGCAGAATACATACAATTGTACCGGTCTGATGATCAGACTCCCGAGCATAGAACTAATAACCACAAATACATCAACATATACTGAGTATAAATATTTACAAGCCATCACTGTAAACTGCCACTGTAAACTGTCACCGTAATGTAAACGTTAACCAAAATATAACGCCACGGGAGCACAGGCACAACCCGGGCCTAACATCCAAAATATACCAAAAGTATTTCATAACCCCTAAGAATCTAGAGCCACTCCGCCTCCTCGCTCCTCATCCTGCAAATAAATATGAAGCCCCCAAAGGGGGTCAGCAACCCTTGGCTGGTATGGTTAACGTGCAGCCCATCGACTATATGGTTAACGTGCAGCCCATCGACTATCGGGATACACGCAACCAATTGCCATGATAACATGGCATTGATTTTTGACATACAACATATAAAGCATAGCAAGAAATATTGCATAGCACAACAACACATACATAGTAAGAACATTTCACTTTAGAAAACGAACCAAGTTGGTTAGTCAACATTGTAAGCCTAGAGAATGGTCTCACCCTCATATTAAGCTTGTTACATAAACTCGTTACCGTCCGGTTAGTCGAACAGGTAACTTAACACATAGTTGTGGCGGATATAGTGATCCGAACACACCGAACACATAATTTCCCCTAGCCCGATTGGAAGTCAGGTAGGTAAGCTTTGGCTAAGCTAGTGGGTGGTCGAAATCCAAAAAGGAAAACAACCTTGACATAAGGAGAGAACCGAATCTGATTCAGATGTTGACCCCTGTACATACACGCGTGACCGGAATGACCGGATTCCTCACTCCCCAGTTAACACTTGTTAGAAGTCCCACAATGGGAACTTAACACAATCATCCATAAATAGTGCTTAAGTCCAGTTAGACATACAAGGGAAATGAGATATATTTCAGCGACACATACCACAACCAACTCATACATAGCCGTGGTTAGAACGTTCCTTAGGTTGGAAACGTTATTACCGGATACCGTTCTCTTATGTTTCCTAGCCTTGGTTAACTAATAATTAGTACGCAATCGAGGTTACGAGTATCGGTTCGCACACAATACAACAACAACAATGACTGTAAGCTCATTACATGATTTAATCTTACAAGGTCATAAACACACAGAAAAATAAACAACACACAAGCCCGTGTAAACCGGTAGGCAACAGACTACAAGAAAACCATACCTTGGTCCTTGCTGCGTACGAGTCCCGCCAAACGTAGTTCCTAACATGATTAATAATGTCGGTTAATTAACTTATTTAACTTCCGGTTTACTAAGCATTTTACATGATTATATGACATGTTTTAATGCTTAAACTTACCCTTGGTTACCTTCATTATACCTCATAGGGTTAACTACTTAAGCCACACTTTGTTTGTTCTGTTTTTTTTTTTTACAAGTTTTGGGTCGACCGACCTTACCGACCGACCTTACCCAAGGTCGGTCCATTCCAGTGACATCCGGGTTTGAAAATTTGCACTACGACCGACCTTGCTAATTCCGGTCCCAAGGTCGGTCCATTCCAGAACATATTACCGTCAGAAAATTTTACTCTGACCGACCTTGCAGGTCCGGTCCACAAGGTCGGTCCATTCCAGAATGTTTTTCCCCTTTGTAATTTAAGCCCGACCGACCTTGCAAGTCCGGTCCCCAAGGTCGGTCCATTCCAGAGAGTTTATAGCTGGGTAAACTGGGCTAGACCGACCTTGCAGGTCCGGTCCCCAAGGTCGGTCTGCTCTAGACCTTTGTTTAAAAATGCACATTTGACACCAAACTTCACCTTACATATTCTAGTATGTTCTACCTCATTTGGACACTTCAACCACACCTTAAGGCCTCCTTTAAACTCTTTAAATCACTCACCAAAAGCCTCCTTAACCATTACACAAATTCTTACAAAATCTTTTACACTATAATGTTTTTCCTTAGACTTCTAAGCGGTGTTTCTTACCTATGATGGCAACTATCCCAAGGTGTTTCCTCATCACCAACAACATCATCTCCCAAGCATCTTTCACCATCCAAAATTCCTTTATACAAATACTTGAAATTCCTCCACAAGTTTATACCTCCTCCTTACAAGACATTATTTTTCTCCTTGTTTACCAATATTTGCATAAGTCCTAAACACAATTCCTCCTTGCCTTTGGGATTTGATTCCTAAATCCTCCAAGATAATGCCTAGGTCATTTTAACACCCAAGAACTCCTTAAATCATTTTCTATCACTAGAAGAACACTTAGTCATTCCTAGCACTTCCTAGTGCACCAAATCTCATTTAAACACTTAAAACTCCTTGTACATGAACCATATTTTGACATAGGTTCTACTAGCACATTGTTACATCAAAACACATAGATTTCCATCTTTAATCATCAGGAACACTTAAATCCTTCAAGAACATTCTCACACACAAAACTTCACCCAAATTACACTACATCATAATATAGTGCATAATTTAAATTGCTTGACACTTAGGCCCTTAAATTGCATAAACCATAAACACTGAATTTCCACATATATATTGCCTTTGACCTGCAAATACATCCAACATCACATATGTTCCTTTAATAATCTCCTTGAGAATAGTTTTCTAGTTCATTTGTGATTGGATCCTTAGGTAGTTTTAATAAGCAATATAAGCTCATTTTTCCTAAGACATTAAACTACATTGAGATAGTTCATTTACCTTTTTCATTCACAACTTCCACACTTGTTTTTCCTTGCTCTTTCTTGATTAAAAATCGGCAAGGCTTTTGATTGCTTGTCAACCTTCTAATCAATATACAAGCAAGGCAATGAGCATTCAAGCTTCATGCTTAAACTCATTTATAAACCCTAATTTTAAATAATGTCTTAAAACACTTAAATGCTTGTTTACCTTGGAAATGGAAGAGAGTTGGATTAACTAGCAAGATAGGACTCCACCAAGCCCTTTGAAGATTAGAATGAAGCTAAACCAAGGCAAAAGAGAACACCATCACTAGGTGTATTTTCGGTCAACACAAAAATGAAAGGAAATGTTGTTTTTCTTGGTTTTTCCTTACCTTGAAGCAAAGGTGATCAACAAGGCATGAAAAGATGAGCTCAAGCTCCTCCCATAGAGATTCCTCTTGGCACCGAAATGGAGCTTTTGTAATTTTGAGAAGACAAGATTGAAGAGCTTGACAAGACTAGAAGAATGGTGGTCTTAGAATTTAATTTGGTATATGGAGCTAGGAGATAATGGCAATGGAAGATGGAGGTGAGGTGTGTGCTGTAGCAAAACCGATGGAGGAAGGAAGAAGAGAGGTTGGAGATGGTGGGAATGAGCAAGAATGAAAGAAAGTGAGGAAAGAAGGAAGTTTAAAAGATATTTAAGTGAATAAAGCAAATAGTACCTAACTTAGTCATCCTTCCTTACTTTATTAAACTAACAAGAGTGGTGATTCACCACATAAAAACCAGCCCCTGATTGTACTTAGGAGGTTTTATGGTCTTTGTTGACCATTTAATTAACTTACATTGACTAATGTCTTAAACTAGTACTATTTGGGTACTATTCACTAATCAATGCACATAATTGTGAAAATTTTGATTTCCCATTGATTTATACTTCCTAATGTGATACTAAGTATTACACATATTAATTAAAGAGTAATGATGGACATTTAGCCATTCAAAACCCATTTACAAGATAATTTTTCAAAAATGTGCTTTATGACTCCTTAAAGCACATTTTGTGTTTTAACTTGTTTTTAAGCTTGGTTTTCTTTGGTAATTGATTTAACATGTTCATTAACATGTAAATAAGGTCTTGGTAAGCTTTTAGAGTCCTAACCAAGGTTATCCCAAGCTTAGAGCACATTTTTGCTCTAATTGCCTCTATGGTATTTAATTGTGTTTTCTATGGTTTAAATTGTTCACCAATGTTTCTAAGGCACTATTTAGCCTTAATATACCATATTTTAATATCTAAATAACATATAAGGGTTTGGGGTATTTCAGGACTGAACTAAGAATGAATAAACTAACCGAGCATCTAAGGTGTCGGGAACCTACAAGTGAAAGAAAATACACCAAGCATCTAACGTGTTGGGAACCTAAAAGTGAATAAACTACGCTGAGCATGAAGATGCCGGGAACATGAAGTGAATAAACTACACTGAGTATGAAGGTGTCAGGAACCTAAAGTGAATAAACTACGCCGAGCATGAAGATGTTGAGAACCTAAAATGAATAAACTACGCCGTGCATGAAGGTGTCGGGAACCTAAAGTGAATAAACTCTGCCAAGCATGAAGGTGTCGGGAACCTAAAGTGAATAAACTACGTCGAGCAAGAAGGTGTCGGGAACCTAAAGTGAATAAAATGCACCGAGCATGAAGGTTTCGGGAACCTGTCGCTCCGGTTGGTATACTAAGGGGATTTATTGCCTCTGCCCACCAACAGGGGTGCAGAGATGACTTCTAGACTACCAAAGGGACTTCTTGCCATTACCCACTAGTTGTTACTCCTTAAAGAATTGAATCAAAGATAGGAGACTTATTGTCACTGCCCCGCCAACTCCTTTGAGCATCTAAGGTGTTAGGAACTTGAATAAACTACATCGAGCATCTAAGGTGTCAGGAACCTAAAAGTGATTGAAAATAAGTGTGATATGTAATGAGATTGATGCAATATGTTTGATGAATGTAGTGTGTGATGATGAATGATATGACCCGGGTACATCTAGGGATTGGAACCTTTTCCAAAGTGTGAAATACAAGGGTAAAAGGTTGAAGATTGAGGATACCAAACATGGCGATGATTGGAAGGCTTATTGTTATACCCAAAATTTTGACCTCCCCTGGTTAGGGTCTACGAGGTTTTGGTGTTGTGAGGGGCATTTCAATCAAGTAGTGAGAGATTCCGGCTCGATCGGCGCGTTCCAGGGCATGGGGAGCAGCTTCGTCATTATCAGGGGCGTTTTCGTAATTTTTAAGGCTCCTAAGACCTCCTATAAGCTTTCTCTCTCCTCCATAGGATGCTCAAATCAGCTTGAAATGCTTTGATATTTTCACCCATGATAGAGGATGACATTTTAAGCATAATGGCGTTGGAATTTTGATTTTTCGAATTTCCAATAATTTTCTAGCAATTTCTGACTGAATCTGACGAGAAATTCAATTTAAAAATATTCTAACATTTAAAAAATCCGATTCCACTTCAGAAAATTCATAATTTCCATCCTTGACATGTGGTTAAAATTTCACAGCAAAATTCCTTTGGGAAGTCATTTAATTAAAATGTAAAAAAATCTTACTTTTACTAGATTTTCTTTATCTTTAAGAAAGTCTATATAAAGGGATAGGTTTTTTGACAAAGAGAGAATATCATGAGCTCAAGAACCCTAGGAAGTCAGAAAGCACAGCCTTCCCTCTCTCTCTCTCACGTTTTCCAACACCCGACCACCCGAATCATACAGAAAATCCCCCGAAATCACCATCTAAACTCGTTTTCCAATCCCCAAAGCACCAATAATGATCAAAACCCCACATAAACACCGCCAAAACGTGAAGAACAGCAAGAACAACCAACAACCAGAAGCTTGGTTCGAAACCTTTCGGGTATGCCATCAACGGAGCACTCGACGAATCCCGGTGTGAAGAATCATTGTGAACCCGAAGGTAAAATAGGTAGAAATTCCACTTTCCTAACCCCCTACGATATTATCAGTCTTGCCTCAAAATTTGAGTTCAAACTAACTCCTTTTCGCTTCTGTGTCACTAATTGTTTTAGCTACTGCCTTGTTACTTGTTTGCTAAGTTTCGTATTAATTTTGATTTCAAATTGAGTTCTTTCAATTACTAACGTGTTCATAATCTTTCAGGCTACACACCCATAATATTTGAGCTCAAAACACCGTCGGGAACCATCAAAAACCCACTGTCCGTGGGTTGTCCGTGACCTCGGACTCATTGTCCGGGACCACGGACGGGTTGTCCGTGACCATGGACACCCACGGACGGTGGCGGGATTTTATATTTTTCAAATTTTAGGGTTTCTGTCAATACATGTCCGGGCCCACGGGCACCCTGTTCGTGGCCCTGCACTTTTCAAGTTTGCGTTTTTATTTTAGTTCTGTTTTCCAAATCATTTAATTCAATTGGGGTCCGTGGTCTCGGACATTAGGTCCGTGGCTACGGACGTAATTAAAATTTGACCTAATTCTGCCTCCGAAACCCTAGTTTAGGTAGCTTTTAATTTCACTTTAATTTTCTGTCAAAAACACTAAAAAACAAAAAAAACAGAAGCGCGCACTTAGGTTAAAAATGACTCTGTAGAAGCCGTAAATAAACCAAGTAGAGGAAAAACGACCTAGAAGGGTAATGAAAGTAATTGAACCCTAAATAAGTCGATATCAAGCCCCCGAACCCGAACTCTCCTTTCCTAATTTGATCTAGGTTAAAATTAGGTGGCGACTCATAATAGGTTCCAGTGAGCTAGCTTAGGTTTTAATAATTATGTTTATGACATAGTTATTAATCTTAGGTTATAAGTGGACCTAAAACCCGATTAGATCCTAATCACTTAATCAACAGGGTAGGTTTAAAATCGAGGCTCACAGACTGACGACTCTGCTGGGACACTTCTTAATATTAACTGTTTAATTTTAAGAAAGAGGGCTTAACTCGAAAATGTTTTTTATGGCTTTATTACTTGTTTGTTTACTTTTGCGCACTTTAATTTTCTGCACCTTTGCATCATATGAGAGCGAGGGTCCACGCAAACCGATTTCCCCTCGGGACCCGTTTGAGGGTCCCTTGTCAGGGACTCACACCTTTTAGGTGATGTGAATAAGTGGGGGAAAAGAGGAGGGTGTCGTCTAACCACACCCCCTTAATACCTGGGCTTTAGCCCCAAGCATTTTCCTGGCAGTACCCTTACCTAGCCCATTGTTTGGTGTCAAAGACTCGACCGTAGACGCACACCTTTTGGTGATGTGAAAAAAAGTGGGGAAGCCCAAAGAGAATAGCGTGCAAGCCCTATTCCCTTGTGGTGACCTGGGCCCGCGCCCCAAGCACTTCTCCAGATCGATCCATACCCAAGTTGGTTAGATAGTCAAGTGAGGACATGTTGAACCTGTATGATCCTTGTTTGCTCGTACGGGAGGCCATTGTCAAACCTAGAATCTTGATGGACGCCGACCCTTGAACCTTGCGCAAACCTTTGCTAACCAAGGGAAAATAAAAACAGGTAATCAGGGGAAAACCCAGAGACTTTGACATGTCTAATCTGGCAAATCTCAGTAGTAACCTCACAAGCTTGAGGCGAAACATGCTCCTGTGATAGAAGGTTTGGAAGCCCAGGTCAATTCGCTAGAAGCCCCTCCAGTGGTCAACCCTCTTGAAGAATTCAACCATGCCAGCAGTGAATCTCCAGAAACTCTCATAGAGCTCGATGATGAGGGAATCTTGAGTGAGCTGGAAACAAAGGTTCCTAAGGCACAGCCAATAGAAGACACCACCGAAGTTAATCTGGGGACATCCGGTAGCCCCAGGATGGTTAAACTGGGTGTATCATTGAGCAAGGATGAAAAAGATGAGCCGGTAGGTTTGCTTAGAGAATTTGAAGATGTCTTTGCTTGGAGTTACGCCGATATGCCAAGAATAGACTCAGAAATAGCAGAACACCACATCCCGACATATCCTGTTGTAGCACCTAAAATTCAAAAGTTGCGACGTTTGAAGCCAGAACTGCAGGTTAAGGTGAAAGAAGAGATAGAGAAGCTGCTCCGGGTCAGCTTCATTAAAGTTGTCAAGTATCCCCGCTGGCTCGCCAATATTGTTGTGGTAATGAAGAAAAATGGGAAAATTAGGGTCTGCATTGATTATAGAGACCTCAATAAGGCCAGCCCAAAGACAGTTTCCCATTACCACACATTGATGTCATGGTCGACGGAGCTTCGAGGCATGAGCTTTTCTCATTCATGGATGGTTTATCCTGGTACAATCAGGTAAAAATGGCGGGGGAAGATCAGGACAAAACATCTTTCACCACACAGTGGAGAACTTATTGTTGGAATGTAATGCCTTTTGGTCTGAAGAATGCGGGTGCCACTTATCAGAGAGCTGCAACCACAATCCTTCATGATATGATGCATAAGGAAGTTGAGGTCTATGTGGACAACATGATTGTGAAAGCTAAACGGAGAACCGATCATTTAGTTAACCTCAGAAAGTTTTTTGAGCGCATCCGACAATACAGGATGCGCCTGAACCCGGAAAAGTGTAGCTTTGGGGTAACTGGTGGGAAGCTACTTGGTTTCATGATAACGCCAAAGGGCATTGAGGTTGACCCGGACAAAGTTACAGCAATCAAGGACATGCAGCCACCAAAGACTAAAAAGGAGGTTAGAAGCTTTCTGGGACGGGTGCAATACATCAGTCGTTTCATCCGAAATCTGACTGAAATCTGTGAGCCTATCTTTAAACTCTTGAAGAAAGATGCTCCGAAAAAATGGAATGAACAAAGCCAACAGGCTTTTGAAAGGGTTAAAGAATATTTGCAGGAGCCACCTGTTTTGGTGCCGCCGATCGAAGGGAAGCCTCTGATCCTCTACTTGGCAGCCCATGAATTCTCCATGGGGCTTATGCTGGCTCAGAACCAGGGTGACCCGCCTCGTGAATACGACATCTATTACCTTAGCAAGAAATGGGTGGATGCAGAAACTCGGTACTCCTCCATCGACAAAACCTGTGCAGCACTCGTGTGGGCAGTAAAGAAACTTCGACATTACTTGTTAGGGAGTGAAATTCACTTGATCTCCCGGATGGATCCAATCAGGTATATGATAGAAAAGCCAGTTCTAACCGGCCGGTTGTCACGGTGGTCCCTTCTGCTATCGGAATTCGGCACCAAATTTTGCGTGCAAAAAGCTATTAAGGGGTCGGTAATAGCGGAGCACTTGGCTGATAATCCAATTGCCGAAGAGTCGTGTTGCAACGATGATTTTCCTGATGAACACGTGATGACCATAGAAAAAGGGGTGTGGAAATTATATTTTGATGGGTCTGCCAATAGGAATGGTTATGGAGTGGGTATTCTGCTCATCTCACCGGATGGTTTGCAATTACCTACCTCTATCAAGTTAGGCTATAAAGTAACTAACAACATGGCTGAGTATGAAGCCTCCATCCTGGGCCTCGAGACGGCGCTGGGCTTGGGGGTAGTGGACATTGAAGTCTTCGGAGATTCTTTCCTGGTTGTGTGTCACATCAACAATGAGTGGGAAGTTAGAGATGAGAAGCTAGTGCTGTATCACCGCCATCTAGTGCAGCTCGAAAAGGCCTTCAGAAACATCAGCTTCACCCATGTTCCCAGATCATATAATGCTTTTGCAGATTCCCTGGCATCCCTCGCCTCTTCTCTTGAGATGCCAGAGGATTCACAGCATATCCTTTTCCAAGTGACCCTTCAGCACGAACCCTCTTTTCGAATAAATGCGATATTGATGGACGAAGAACCATGGTTTCAGGACATCAAGAAATTCGTAGAAAAGGGAATATACCCAGAGGACGCCAGTAAGCAAGATCGTTTGGCAATTCGAAAACTGGCTCTCGGCTACACGATAGTGGCAGGGCGGCTGTTCAAAAGGATGCCGTCCGGGGCCCTTCACAGGTGCCTTTCGCAAATCGAGGCAAGAGTGGCAATGGATGAAGTCCATGCTAGAGTATGTGGGACTCATATGAGTGGGCACACCTTGGCACGCAAGATTCTGAGACACGGATATTATTGGACAACCATGGAAAATGACTGCCAACAGTACGTCAAAAGATGCCAAAAATGTCATATCCATGCAAATCTAAAACACCTCCCAGCTCTACCCTTACATCATATGGCATCACCTTGGCCCTTCGTTTCATGGGGAATTGATATGATGATATCATTGGAGAAATACATCTCAAGGCATCGAATGGCCATCGTTACATCCTAGTGGCGATCGACTACTTCGGCAAGTGGGTGTAGGCTAAATATTTTGCCCAATTGGGGGCCAAACAGACAGCACGGTTTATTGAAAGTGAGATTATCTGCAGATATGGTGTGCCTTTCGAAATTGTTACAGACAATGGCGTTCAGTTCAAGGCCGAAACTGAGCAACTCGTGAGGAAATATGGAATCCGACATCATCATTCCTCACCCTACCGCCCACAGGCCAACGGGGCCGTTGAGGCGACAAATAAAACCATCAAGAGGATTCTAGCCAAAATGGTCGATACCTACCGGGATTGGTCGTTCAAGCTACCGATGGCTCTTTGGGGTTATAGGACATCAGTGAAGACAGCCACTGGGGTTACTCCCTACTCCCTGGTTTACGGGACTGAGGTAGTGCTACCCATTGAGATGAAGATAAAGGCCCTACGAGTCATGCGCGAGCTGTAAATACCCGAGTCTGAGTGGGAGGAGAAGAGGCTCGACAGTTTGGCTTTCTTGGACGAGAAAAGGTTGCGAGCTCTTGAATGTATCCAGGTCTACCAGAAGCAAATGGCTCGAGTTTTCAATAAACGAGTCAAATAACGAGGAATTCAAGAAGGTGATCTTGTGCTAAAGCAACTTAGGGCTGATCTACCAGATCCGAGAGGGAAATTCAGACCCAAGTGGTCGGGGCCATACTTGGTGAAACAACTGTTCTCATATGGTGCAACAAGTTTAGTTCTAGCTAGCACCGGAGAGGAGCTCCCGGGATTAGTCAATTTGGATAAGCTCAAGAAGTTCTTTGCATAAACATGTTCTCACTACTAGGTTTGTCCTTATGTCAATCTTCATTTCATCTTGTAACATTCTAGGAAGCATTAATAAAAAAAGGAATCTCGTTCTTTGAAGCTTTGCACTCTTCTGTAGGTTAAATGAATTAAACCATCATCCGAACACCTAGCGTGAAATTCCTTTGTAGGGTGTACTTTAAGCATCGTAAGCAGAGCTTTTGTTCTCGTGCCCCCTGTACAAAACCACCTTCCCATCCATGCATTCACCACCTCCATTACAGCCACCACACATGTCACAGCATTCCATCATTTCTACCATTTCACCAGGCACATAAAAACAAAACAGCTGCCGCCAAAAGAACAAAAAGATAAATCATTCAGCAATCACCCCATCACCACTCACCACCATCGTTTACCATCACACATGCAATCACCCTCCATAAATAACTTGAGCATTCTAAGGTTTGTTAAGTAAACCCCACAGCAATACTGGGGGCAATCTGAGTTAAGGAACGATAACGTTTGTTTATTTTGTGCAAACAAGTCTCTGAGTGTACGCTTCGCGAGAGTACCTTGAGCGGTAAAACCAAGAGCGAAAGAGCGTGACATTTTTGCACGACTCCATTGAGGTCACATTCAAAGGTAAGGTAAACGGCATGACTCCAACCGAAGGAGATAATTTGTAAATTTACGCTTAAACCTATGAAAAGTAACAAAGAATGGATACACAACTATTAGGAATGACGAAGCACCTAGGTACAGCACCACACAGCCAAAAGCCTGTGAACCCAGACATTAAACCCTAGGCACCCCCACTGAGCTTTTCGTGTACATCCTCTTTTATAACACTACAAACTCCACAAACAAGCCAGCCAATGATGAACAACCGACCCGGTGACCAAAGGGAGCAAGGAGCCTGACTTCCGAATAGCAACTTCACAAGTCCAAAGAAGCAAAACTGCTACCAGCACGACGAAACGATCCACAAATGGTCCCAATGCGACACAGGATCTAAATGAGCTCACATCAAAAACAGCTCTCAAAGTTCAAAACCGGGAAACACAAGAACCCCGAAGAAAAAGAGATTCAAAGAAAGGCAAACCTGAAAAGCCTCAAAGAAATCCAAAATTAGAAGAAAAAGAGAAGGTGCAAGGAACAACCCAAAAGTCCCAAGTTCCAAGCTCACAAGCGAAGTCATCACGAAGTAGCCAAACGACTTCAAGACGAAGAAGACAGGTCCAAGAGAAGGTGCAAGTTGTAGCTTTGGTCACCCTTATAGCTCCACATATCCTAAACATTCCTCCATCATCCCGTTGTCTTTCATTACACCCCATAGCCACGTTATAAGCTCAAAAGACTTCTGACTTAGTGGTTGTGTATCCAATCAAGTGAAAGTAATAGGTTGAATGCGTAAATCTAACGAATGTCAAATTCAACGGTTGAGATGTTTTGACCAGAAGGAGAGCACGAGTGCAAACATCAAACACTCCAAGTGTAGGATAGAAGGCACCACATCAAAATAAACCCTGACCTTGTGAGGATAAGATTTTTTTTTGTGTAATTAATCAAAGAAAATATTGGGGGCAATCGATCGTTCCGTTCGATTGCCATAAAATCCTGAAAACTCAGATTGCCTTGAGGAAGAATATTGGGGGCAATTGTTGGTCCCAACAATTGCAGCAACGACACCAATGGAGGCCCAAAAACCCGAAACCCAAAGGTTTTAAAACCCTCTCATATCACCTAGGCCCATCCTAAGCCCTACCTCCACATTTAAACATCCTCAGGCCTGTCCTAAGCCCTCCTTCCACATTCAAGCATTCACAGGCCCGTCCTGAGCCCTACCGTCTCCAGGTTTTCCTTAAGCCTTAATCCTTCTACATTCATCGTACACCTAACACATTTTCACTTAGAACCATTCTTAGGCTCGTCATAAGACCTAGATCCATCTTTAGGCTTGTCATAAGACCTAGATCCACCTTTAGGCTCGTCATAAGACCTAGATCCACCTTTAGGCTCGTCATAAGACCTAGATCCATCCTTAGGCTCGTCATAAGACCTAGATCCCAACCTTTAGGCTCATCATAAGACCTAGTTGCATTCCTTTAGGCTCGTAATAAGACCCTTTAGCTTACCCACTCTCATCAAACACATTGCATTCATCTCATTCATATAGGCTCGTCATAAGACCTAGTTGCATTATCCAGGTGCGTCACAAGACCTAGCGACAGAAAAGTTGGCGAGGTGATGGCAATAAATCCTCCTGTGTTATGTCAACTTACTTTGGGATCAACGAATGGTGGGCAAAGGCAATAAGTCCCCAGGGTTTTTACCCGGAGTTATCCCTGCACACCGGCTTGGGGGCGATGGCAATAAGTCCACATTGGGTCCAGCCAGGAGCATTGGCACGGGTTTTGGTCCCCAGAAGCATCCGAGCATCATCAGCATCATCATCAGCATCAGCATCATTAGCATAGTTAGCATTTCAGCATTCTTGCATTTGCATACCTCCCAGTTTTCACATCACTGGTAGTCAACGCCTTAGAATCGCTTGACATTGCTTTATTTCATTTATTATAGGTATTCAGCGCCTTAGAATAGTTTGACATCTTTTCATTTATTATAGGTAGTCAACGCCTTAGAACCGCTTGAAATTATTTCATTTTCGTCACCTAGGTAGTCAGCGCCTTAGAATAGCTTGACACATTTTCATTCATAGGTAGTCAGCGCCTTAGAATAGCTCGATAACATTTTGTTGCTTAGGTGGTCAGTGCCTCCGAATAGTTGGACGTAGTCAATGCGGTTTCGCACAACATGGAGGATTCTGTAGAATCCAAAATTTTGGGGCATCACTCAAGCATCAACCAGACTTTTCACACCCATTACAAAGTCTAGTTAACGGGGGGCAATCTGTTATACCCAAAATTTTGACCCCCCTGGTTAGGTTCTACGAGGTTTTGGTGTTGTGAGGGGCATTTCAATCAAGTAGTGAGAGATTCCAGCTCGATCGGCGCATTCCAGGGCATGGGGAGCAGCTTCGTCATTATCAGGATTGTTTTCGTAATTTTTAAGGCTCTTGAGACCTCCTATAAGCTTTCTCTCTCCTCCAAAAGATGCCCAAATCAGCTTGAAATGTGTTGATACTTTAACCCATGATAGAGGATGACATTTTAAGCATAATGGAGTTGGAATTTTGATTTTTTGAATTTCCAATAATTTTCTAGCAATTTCTGACTGAATCTGACGAGAAATTCAATTTAAAAATATTCTAACATTTAAAAAATCCGATTCCACTTCAGAAAATTCATAATTGCCATCCTTGACATGTGGTTAAAATTTCACAGCAAAATTCCTTTGGGAAGTCATTTAATTAAAATGTAAAAAAATCTTACTTTTACTAGATTTTCTTTATCTTTAAGAAAGTCTATATAAAGGGATAGGTTTTTTGACAAAGAGAGAATATCATGAGCTCAAGAACCCTAGGAAGTCAGAAAGCACAGCCTCCCCTCTCTCTCTCTCATGTTTTCCAACACCCGACCACCCGAATCATACAGAAAATCCCCCGAAATCACCATCTAAACTCGTTTTCCAATCCCCAAAGCACCAATAATCATCAAAACCCCACATAAACACCACCAAAACGTGAAGAACAGCAAGAACAACCAACAACCAGAAGGTTGGTTCGAAAACCTTTCGGGTCTGCCATCAACGGAGCACTCGACGAATCCCGGTGTGAAGAATCATTGTGAACCCGAAGGTAAAACAGGTAGAAATTCCACTTTCCTAACTCCCTACGATATTATCAGTCTTGCCTCAAAATTTGAGTTCAAACTAACTCCTTTTCGAATATGTGTCACTAATTGTTTTAGCTACTGCCTTGTTACTTGTTTGCTAAGTTTCGTATTAATTTTGATTTCAAATTAAGTTCTTTCAATTACTAACGTGTTCATAATCTTTCAGGCTACACACCCATAAAATTTGAGCTCAAAACACCGTCGGGAACCATCAAAAACCCACTGTCTGTGGGTTGTCCGTGACCTCAGACTCATTGTCCGGGACCACGGACGGGTTGTCCGTGACCATGGACACCCACGGACGGTGGCGGGATTTTATATTTTTCAATTTTTCAAATTTTAGGGTTTCTATCAATACATGTTCGGGCCCACGGACACCCTGTCCGTGGCCCCGGACTTTTCAAGTTTGCGTTTTTATTTTAGTTTTGTTTTCGAAATCATTTAATTCAATTGGGGTCCGTGGTCTCAGACATTAGGTCCGTGGCTACGGACGTAATTAAAATTTGACCTAATTCTGTCTCCGAAACCCCAGTTTAGGTAGCTTTTAATTTCACTTTAATTTTCTGTCAAAAAACGCTAAAAAACAAAAAAAAACAGAAGCGCGCACTTAGGTTAAAAACGACTCTGTAGCAAGCCGTAAATAAACCAAGTAGAGGAAAAACGACCTAGGAAGGGTAATGAAAGTAATTGAACCCTAAATAAGTCGTATATAAAGCCCCCGAACCCGAACTCTCCTTTCCTAATTTGATCTAGGTTAAAATTAGGTGGCGATTCATAATAGGTTCCAGTGAGCTAGCTTAGGTTTTAATAATTATCGTTTTATGACATAGTTATTAATCTTAGGTTATAAGTGGACCTAAAACCCGATTAGATCCTAATCACCGTAAACAATGTAGGGTAGGGTTTAAAAATCGAGGCTCACACTTATGTGCTTAAAATGGACATGCTTGTTTAAAAATGCTAAAATGTGAGTAAGGGTTATGTGTGCCTGGATGAATGCAAGGTAGGATGGATGTAGGGTAGGGCTTATGTGTGTCTGGGATGTTTTTGTGGTGGTAGGGCTTATGTGTGCTTGGGATGTTTTGTTGTGGTAGGGCTTATGTGTGCTTGGGATGTTTTGAGGTGGTAGGGCTTATGTGTGCCTGAGGTTGAGTTTCTGCTACTAGGGTGAGTTCTTCTACTCGGGTGAGTTCTTTTACTTAGGTGAGTTATTCTACTAGGGTGAGTTCTTCTACTCGGGTTATGCAATGATAATGGTCTCAAGCAAATGATTGTGATAAAAATCAATTGTAAAAATGCCAAACGTGGCAATGATGAGGTGTATGCGGATATTGTAAAATGAAACCGAGGTGCTTGTAAGGACCGAAAATTGTCCAAAGGAAGAAATATTTGAGAAGTGTGCCAAACGTGGCAATGTTTGAGGAAAATTCAATCTGCTAAAAAGGAAAGTGAAATTATCAATTCTTGACTAAAGATTTTATATTTATGATTTGTTTCTTAGAAGATGAACATACGGTTGGTGGGAGTATGTGGTGTTTGTTGTGGAGGTTAGGGCTTATGACGGGCCTAGGTGGAATGGTGTTTGTGTAAAGGTCGTGCTTAAGACTTATGACGAGCTTAAGCTACAATTTTTGGTTGGTGTTGTCATGGTAATTATTGGAACAACAATTACCCCCAGTATTTTCCTAAGACAATTTGAGCTAGAGTTCATGGCAATAGATTGGAACCATTGATTGCCCCATTATTTTGATTAACCGTGCGAACAAGTCTTGTCCTCATAGGGTCAAGGCTTATGTTTTGATGCGGTGCTTCCTAACCTACACTCGACGTGTTTGGTGTTTGCACTTGTTTCTTACTTACGGTCACAACTTCTAGACCATTGAATTTGATATTTGATGGATTTACGCATTCGATCTGTTACTTTCACGTGATTAGATACACAACTACCAAGTCCCAAGTCTTTAACGCTTATAATGTGACCATAGGGTATGATGAAAGACAACAGGACCATGGAGGGATATTTGTAATGTGTAGAGTTTAAAGGGTGACCGAAGCTGTAACTTGCACCTTCTCTCGGATTGCCTTTCTTGTCCTGAAGTTTTTGGCTGTTTTGTGTTGACATTGTGTGAGCCTCGATTTTTAAACCCTACCCTACGTTGTTTAAGGTGATTAGGATCTAATCGGGTTTTAGGTCCACTTATAACCTAAGATTAATAACTATGTCATATAACGATAATTATTAAAACCTAAGCTAGCTCACTGGAACCTATTATGAGTCGCCACCTAATTTTAACCTAGATCAATTAGGAAAGGAGAGTTCGGGTTCGGGGGCTTGATATACGACTTATTTAGGGTTCAATTACTTTCATTACCCTTCCTAGGTCGTTTTTCCTCTACTTGGTTTATTTACGGCTTACTACAGAGTCGTTTTTAACCTAAGTGCGCACTTCTGTTTTTTTTGTTTTTTAGCGTTTTTTGACAGAAAATTAAAGTGAAATTAAAAGCTACCTAAACTAGGGTTTTAGAGGCAGAATTAGGTCAAATTTTAATTACGTCCGTAGCCATGGACCTAATGTCCGAGACCACGGACCACAATTGAATTAAATGATTTCGAAAATAGAACTAAAATAAAAACGCAAACTTGAAAAGTCCGGGGCCACGGACAGGGTGTCCGTGGGCCCGGACATGTGTTGACAGAAACCCTAAAATTTGAAAAAATTGAAAAATATAAAATCCCGCCACCATCTGTGGGTGTCCGTGGTCACGGACAACCCACAGACAGTGGGTTTTTGATGGCTCCCGACGTGTTTTGAGCTCAAATTTTAAGGGTATGTAGCCTGAAAGATTATGAACACGTTAGTAATTGATAGAACTCAATTTGAAATCAAATTTAATACGAAACTTAGCAAACAAGTAACAAGGCAGTAGCTAAAACAATTAGTGACACCGAAGCGAAAAAGAGTTAGTTTGAACTCAAATTTTGAGGCAAGACTGAAAATATCGTAGGGAGTTAGGAAAGTGGAGTTTCTACCTGTTTTACCTTCGGATCACAATGATTCTTCACACCGGGATTCATCGAGTGCTCCGTTGATGGCAGACCCGAAAGGTTTTCGAACCAAGCTTCTGGTTGTTGGTTGTTCTTGCTGTTCTTCACGTTTTGGTGGTGTTTATGTGGGGTTTTGACGATTATTGGTGCTTTGGGGATTGGAAAACGAGGTTAGAAGGTGATTTCGGGGGATTTTTGGTATGATTCGGGTGGTCGGGTGTTGGAAAACATGAGAGAGAGAGAGAGAGAGAGAGAGAGAGGGGAGGCTGTGCTTTCTGACTTCCTAGGGTTCTTGAGCTCATGAGATTCTCTCTTTGTCAAAAAAACATATCCCTTAATATAGACTTTCTTAAAGATAAAGAAAATCTAGTAAAAGTAACATTTTTTCACATTTTAATTAAATGACTTCCCAAAGGAATTTTGTTGTGAAATTTTAACCACATGTCAAGGATGGAAATTATGAATTTTCTGAAGTGGAATCGGTTTTTTTAAATGTTGGGATATTTTTAAATTGAATTTCTCATCAGATTCAGTCAGAAATTACTAGAAAATTATTGGAAATTTGAAAAATCAAAATTCCAACGCCATTATGCTTAAAATGTCATCCTATATCATGGGTTAAAATATCAAAGCATTTCAAGATGATTTGGGCATCCTTTGGAGGAGAGAGAAAGCTTATAGGAGGTCTCAAGAGCCTTAAAATTACGAAAACGCCCCTGATAATGACGAAGCTGCTCCCTATGCCCTGGAACGCGCCGATCGAGCCGGAATCTCTCACTACTTGATTGAAATGCCCCTCAAAACACCAAAACCTCGTAGACCCTAACCAGGGGGGGTCAAAATTTTGGGTATAACACATTGTTTTCGAGCTTTGGATTTTGAAATTTGAAGTTGTCCTTTACATCATTTCTCTTCTTTTCCAGTATTTGGATTTCTTTGAGACTTTTCAGATTTGCCTTTCTTTTTATCATTTTCTTTTCTCGGGGTTCTTGTGTCTCCCGGCTTTGGACTTTGAGAGCTATTTTTGCTGTAGGCTCTTTGGACCCTGTGTCACTTTAGGACCATTCTCGGATTGCTTCATCATTCTGGTAGCGGCATTGCTTCTTTTGGACTAATGAAAACGTTATCCGAGAGTCGGGCTCCTTGCTTTCTTTGGTCACCGGGTCGATTATTCACCACGGGCTGACTTGTTTTATGGAGCTTAACGTACCAAAAAAGGAGATATATGAAAAGCTCAGCGGGGGTGCCTAGGGTTTAATGTCAGGGTTCACAAGCTTTTGGCTATGTGGTGTTGTACCTAGGTGCTTTGTCATCCCTGATAGTTGTGTATCCATTTGTAGTACTTTTCGTAGGTCTCGGAGTAAATCTATAAATTATCTCCTTCAGTCGGAGTTATGTCATTTGTATTACCTTTGGATGTGGCCTTGCTAGAGTCATGTAAAAATGACACACTCATTTGCTCATGGTTTTTCCACTCAAGACACTCTCATGAACTTTCACTCAGAGACTTGTTCACACGTTAAACTAAAGACTAAAGATGACAAACCTAAACTCATATTGCCCCCAGTATTCACTTAGGGTTTATGACAATAATTTTAACGAGTGTTTACTTGGAGCCGCTTGGTAGGTTTTTTGGATGTTTTGGGGATATGTTGTGGTGTTTGGCTGGACATGTTCACCCTTTTGGAAACAATAGACAAGTGATTTTATTCTATTGTCAGAAAATGGATATTTCACGATCCTTTTTCTTAAATACATGAATGCTCATCATTTCTTTTTCGTGTGAAGAAGATGATTTAACAAAACTAGTGCTTCTTATTAGTGGTAACAAAAGCTATTCACTTAAAAAAGAGTCATTATTTGAAAATGTTTGAATGATGCATTTGAAAGATGAATGTACTAGTGAGTTGTGCACGTGAACCATGGATTTTTCCCTTGAATTGTAACGCTGCCGAACTGTTTGACACCGTCATACGAAAAACTTGAGATCTCGGTCGTCAGGGTGTCGTTGAGGTGCCCGTGATTGTTTTTTCCTTCTCCATATCCATGAATTTCGGGTAGATTAGAAATGTCTCTTAGTTGAGAATGAGACTCTTGGGCCGAAGATGAAAGTGGATATGCACTTGGGCTTGAATATCTTTAAAGATGTGACACTCGGGCTAGAATGTTTATGTAAAGGCGCTTGGGCCTGAATGGTTTCTGAGATGTGAATTGGCGTCTGGGCCAAAATGTCATTTGAATTATGGATAGGTGCTTGGGCCTGAATACTTTGAGTTGTAAGTGTGGCACTTGGCCCAGAATTGTTTGGAGAATATGGCACTTGGGCCAGAATGTTATGAGAATGCAACACTTGGGCCAGAATGTGTTTCGGCTAGAAATGTGCCATGTAGGCCGGAAAGATTTATGAACCGTATCTAGATGTATGGGCCTGAATACCCTTAATCTGGAAGTGATGCATATAGGCCGAAAGAAACTATATGGAGTGTGAATGGGCCAGGGCCGAGAGAGAAACTTCAAGGTCTAAGATTCCTTTGAAGTTCTTGTTGGGCTTTGTGGCCAGAAACTAGAATGAATGAGCTACACAAACTATCTTGAATTCAAATGAGCTGAAACCTAAACAAATGGTTCGGATTGGGCCTAAAACGATGACACCTAAATCTAGGGTTTTGGGCTAGAGTTCGAACAAATGGTTTACCTAGACTAGAATGGGCCTTTGGGCCAAAAACGTTTTCAATGGAAAGACCTGATTGTTTGTCAAGTCTTATGGATTACTTCCAGTTTAGGTGGATTTCTTTTTCATGGGCCTAGAACTAAATCAATAATTCAAATTGGACCGAAGGGGAAATCACCTAACTCTAGGCTTTTGGGCCAAAGCCCAAACAAATGATTCACTTATTTAAACCAATTAGGGCCTTTGAGCCGCAAACAATTAAGCTACAAATTTCAGGTTAGGCTGAATTTGGTGTAGGAAAAGTTCCTATCAATTTCTAATGTTGGTAGTGGGTCAATCATACAAGCAAGCAAGGTTTCACACAAGTTCAACATGTCCTCACTAGACAGTTTAGACTGACGGGTATGGATCGATCCGGAGAAGTGCTTGGATCTTGGGCCCAGATCACCACCAAGGAATATGGTTTACGCGCTATTCTCTTTGGGCTTCCCCACTTTTTACACATCACCACAAGGCGTACGTCTACGATCGGGTCTTTGACTGACCAAACATTGGGCTCGGTAAGAATACTGCCGAAGAGGTGCTAGGAGCCGAAGCCCAGGTATTGAGGGGATGTGATTGGACGACATCCTCCTCTTTTCTCCCACTTATTCACGTCACCTGAGAAGGTGTGAGTCTTGGACAGGGGTCGCCTAACCTAATGCAGATCCCGGGGTGAAATCGGTTTGTGTGGACCCTCGCTCTTATATGATGCAAGGTTACGGAAATTTAAATTGCGCACGAAAGTAAACACACAACATAAAAGCAGAAAACTTACAATTTTCGAGTTAAGCCCTCTTTCTTAAAATTAAACAAGTTAAAAATTAAGAGTTAGTCCCTAGTCTATGAGTCTCGATTTTTGAACCATTATCCTATGTTAATTTGGATTTGTTTGGTTCTAGGTCCACTTATAACCTAATTTTAATAACTAAGTCAAATAACATTAATTATTAAATCTTAAGTTAGCTCACTGGAACCTAACTAGAGTCGTCACCTAATTTTGACCTACGGTAAATTAGGAAAGGAGAGTTCGGGTTCAGGGGCTTGGTATTCGACTTTTTTAGGGTTCAGATTACTTTCACTACCCTTCTAAGTCATTTTCCTCTACTTATGTTATTTACGGCTTATTACGAGTTCGGTTAAACTAAAGTGCGCAAGTTTCTGATTTTTTTTGTTGTATTTTTGATGTTTTTTAACTGAAAATTAAAGTAAAAAGTGAAATTACCTTAACTAGGGTTTTAGAAGCCAAATTAGGTCAAATTTTAATTTTGTCCGTGGCCTTGGACCTAATATCCGAACCCACGGACCCTAATTAAGCTAGATAAACAAAAATGTTGAATTTACGAGAAAATGAAAATTTGAAAAGTCTGGGGCCATGGATAGGGTGTCTGTGGGCCCGGACATGTCGTAAAAACCCTAAATTTTGAAATTAAAATCATCCTGCCACCGTCCGAGGGCGTTCGTGGCCACAGACAGGCCGTCCGGGACCCGGGGTGGGCCCTCCGTAGGCTCAAACTGCCACCGGATGGTGGTGTTTGGTGTTATTTGGCAGTTTTTTTGGCTCAAAATTTGTGGACACTTAGCCTAAAAGATTCTAAGTACGTTAGTGATTGAAATAATTCAATTTGAAGTCAAATTTAATGTGAAACTTAGTAAGCAAGTAATAGGGCAGAAGCGAAAACAAATACTAATTCAGGAGTCAAAAAAGGTTAGTTCGATCTCAAATTTCAATAGAGGGTTACTAAAGTTGAATGGAGTTAAAAAAATCGAGATTCTAACTTGTTTTACCTTCAAATTCGAGATGATTCTTCACGTCGGTATTCTTCGGAAGCCTCGTGGATGCCGGTTTCGGATTGAGTTCGACTTGTGCTTCTGACTACTGGTGATTGAAGGTGTTATTCACATTTTTGAGGTGATTTTGTGGCTATTTGATGATTATAGTAACGATGGGGATTGGAAAACGTGTTTATGTGGTGAATTTCGGTGAGATTTCGATTCTCAAGAGTTGAAAAACATGGGGGATTTGAGATTACTGAGTGCTCTGGTGTTCTACGGTTCTTGAGGGTTGTCTCTTATCTGGAGATAATGTCCCTTATATAGACATCACTAAAGATAGAGTAAACTCGGTAAAAATTGAAGTTTACCAAGGTTTTGGTTAGGTGACTTCTTGATGGTGATTACGAAATTAGAACCACATGTAGAGGAAGATAGTTTTGATTTTTCTAAAAAGAAATTAGAATTTTCAGATAATGGAATATTTTTAAATTCAATTTCTTGTCAGATTTGTTCAGAAATTACTAAGAAATTATTGGAAATTCAAATATTCAAAATTCTAAGACCATTATGCTTTGAATGTCATCCTCTACCATGTGTTAAAATTTCAAAGCATTCCGAGTTGATTTGAGTTGTTTTCAGATGAGAGAGAAAGCTTACGGGATGGCTTAGGAGCCTTGAAAATTACAAAAATGCCCTCGTGACGCATAGGCTACCACCAATGTCCTAAGATATGCTAATCAACCTGGGATTTTATGCCCTTTGACCAAACTACCCATGTGCTTCGATATACCCTTTTCCGGGGGTCAAAATGTTGGGTATAACATAAGTAACTCTTATTCATAGACAACAATATCAGAGTCGGTTAAAGGTTTTTAAATCCCCCTTCTTTTCTAGTTAATTTTAGGTCAAACTAGGTGGCGACTCTTGTCAATTCCACCCTTAGGGCATAAGTCTACGTGGAGCTCATTCAGAGTAGGTGTGGTGCTCACTAGCATTCTCCATAAGAGCTTGCTGGGAAAGACATACTATTAAATAGGTATTTGAGGGATGCCAAGACATGGTTTTCACCCGCCACAAGAATGATGTTTTTAGGTTTTAGGCTTTTTAGTCAAGAACCATTTATTTAGACTCTCGTCATATCAAACAAATCAACCTCCTGTATGTATTGCACTACTGGTTCCATCCAAGTTCCTTGTAGAGTATATGGATTTGCCCTTTGTATTCTTTCTTCTTCTATGGAAGCTTTTTTCTCTTACTTCCATCCAAATTTTATTGGGTATCTTCTATGTCATACTGCCTATTTTTTGTAAGAAATCTGCTTTAGAATTTTGTAGCCTTGGAATATGGCTTATTATGCATTTAAAAAGTTAGCTCACAAATCATGCACTCTTGATAGATATCTACGGAGATTCTCTTCTTTTACTTCATATATGTTCTCATGTTGTCTACCAACCAACATGGAATCTAAATGCACCTGTAACACCCCAACTACTGACAACATACTTAACAACATATCGCAGCGGAATTCATAACTCACAACATCACTTAACTCTTTGGTGTTACACGCCGTTAGCCACCCACGTGGCTAACAAGGCTAACACATACATTGTACCGGTCTGATGGACTAAATTCCCGAGCGGCTACACATTAATCCTGTATCATGTCCAACAATCATTATACACTTATATTACAGCTGTACCGAGTATTTACAAACTAATGCCGATAACAACTTCGGTCTTACTACACCTACAATACTCTCACAATCTGAATGACACCCAGGTGCAACAACTACCCGTCCTACCTCGAACGGCTTGCAGCTCCTTCGTACCTGTAGAGTAATGGGGGCCCCCAAAGGGGGTCAGCACCTTTGCTGGTATGGTAATCCCGCAGCCCGCATGCTACCGGGCCACGCACAACTAATTGTCATCTTAGCATGCGTTGATTTATTCAAACATGCCAAACTCATACATACATCATGCTTATAAGCACATCCATTAATGAGTACATGCACAAGGTTAGCACCCAACATAACAAACACACACTTCACTTTATAGCATACACAACTTAATTTCACTCTTCTTAGAGTACATGAACTTCATTTAGGGAGTGCCGGGGTGATATAAGCCCGAGCACAACATACATACATTTCTTACTTAAGGGTGGCGGCCTCGTATAGGACCGATCACACCATACACAATTTCCCCCTAGCTCCAATAGTGATGAGATAGGTAAGCCTTGGTTAAGCTTGTGGGTAACAGAGAGGGAGTCGAAGCAACATAGCGTCAACACCCTAACAACATTACACATAATTTCCCTCCTAGCCCGATATGGAGGTCGGGTAGGTAAGCTTTGGCTAAGCTAATGGGAGGTCGAAATCCAATGAAGGAAAACAACCCTTAACATAACAGGATGGAGTTAATTCACATATATGTATTAACTCCCAAACAACACGCGCGACCGGAACAACCGGATTCCTCCATGCTAACATAATTATTAGTTAGAGGTTCCCTTATGGAACTTATCACATACGTACATCACTAGTGTTACTAACTCGGTTAGACATATAAGGGGAGTATTATCCCTTTTTATCAAACATGGATATCTGTATCCGATAACCACACAACATACCAACAACTCACATACATAACACATAATCACAACGTATACTAACGCACTGATAGCCGTGGTTAGAACGTTCCCGTGGGTTGGGACGTTTATCCCGAATACCGATTCTCTTATGTGAACCTAAGGTCGGTTAACTATTATTTGACACATAATTAAGGTTAAACGGTATCGGAATCAATTACGCCACAATAATGAATTACTGTAAACTCATTTCATGCTTTATCTTGCAAGGTGGCAACACTCAGAAAACACATAGGCATACAAGCCGGTGTAATCCGTTAGGACACAGGTTGCAAGAAAACCATACCTGTCACCGAAGGTGCACTCTAGTGTGCCATCACATGTTCCTTGAATCTCTTTGAATAACTGATAACATTATTACTACCTTTATCAACATCGGGGTATAATATAATTATTTAATGTCTAATGCGCCCATGATTAACCCCGTTCGGTAGTTTTATAACTTTACATTTATATTACAACTTTTCACCACTCAATTACCTTTATAACTCACTTAATTTACCCTTAACAACCTTATAACATCATTACATATCAATCCCCATCATTGGATGTCAGTTCCTACCCTTAAACAAAAATTTTGGTCAACATTTCACTGTGTCCGAACTTGTGTCCGGACATCTAAGGTCGGACACAAGTCGAAGCAACTCTGGGGAAAATTTTCAACACGTCCGAACTTGTGTCCGGACATCAAAGGTCGGACACAAGTCGAGAGCAAATCCGGGAAAAATTTCAAGGTGTCCGAACTTGTGTCCGGACATCTAAGGTCGGACACAAGTCGAGACTAAGACCTGGGAAAAATTTTTGACACGTCCGAACTTGTGTCCGGACATCTAAGGTCGGACACAAGTCGAGACTAAAACCTGGGAAAAAAATTTTGACACGTCCGAACTTGTGTCCAGACATCTAAGGTCGGACACAAGTCGAGACGCAAGTCTGGGAAAAATTTTAGACGCGTCCGGACTTCGAAGGTCGGATAGAAGTCCAGACATCACTCAACTCCGGAAAAATTTTTAACGCAACGGGGCATGTCCGAACTTCCAAGTCCGGACGGAAGTTCGGACGTACCCAAATTTTCAGCAACCAGAGGCAAATTTCAATCTATTCTTACACTTCCAAAATCCATACTCACTCATTAAAATCCCAAGTCATTTAGCACCATTTTGCTATCATTCTTGCACTCTCCTAGCTCCATTATTTATCCCCATTACAAGACCAACTCTTCACTCATTTCAACACTAAACAACCCATTTATACACCTTAATTCTCTCAACCACTAACCGTCATCCAAACATTCATATCCCATTAAAATTTTTTGCCATAACCTCCCCATAATCTTACATATTCATCCTCATCCATTATCATCAAAACACAACCTCTTCATTCCTAATCTAGCCACACCCTTACAAGGGTCCTAACAGCACATACAAATCCTCAAATCATCAACATCAACAATATCACCATAACTCCATAAACACAATACCAATCTCCACATTAAAACATTTGGCTCTTAAGGCCTTCAACTCAACATTAATTCACAACCTCCTCCAAAACCAACTCAACACATTCCAACATATATATTCCAATCCATAATTTGGGTTCATTAATTTGTTTACCCATCCCAAACAACTTAAAGCAATTACAACAAGATTTAAGGTAGTTTTTCTTACCTTAATCTCACAAGCTTCCTTAATTCATCTCTTGCTCCCCATCTTCTCCAAAATCGTTTAAGAGGGTATGGAGTTTCCAAACTCCATCCCAACATTCCAAGAACACCAAGCACACACAATTAATTATCTAAACCCTTAGAACTTAATTTAATCAAAGGGCTAGAATTAGGGTTTACCTTTTGAAGCTTTTAAGAGGGATTTTCTCCCTTGAATCAAGAAGGGAACTACTCCACCATTGAAGGATAAATTTGGAGCTCAAGAACAAGGAGAAAACAAGGTATCAAAAATGGTGAAAAATCAATTACACCAAGAGATGAAGAGGGAATGACTTTTTCTTGGAAATTTTTTACCTTAGAAGAAAGAGGAGACTTCAAGCTTCTCATTGGTGCCATTTTCTCCTCAAATGGTGAAAACCCATGGAGGTCAACTTCATCCTTTTGGAATTTTGAAAAGAGAGGATGATAGAGGAGGATGGGAGGAAGAAGAATATGTAATTATTTTTGTGATTGGAGCTCAAATGGAGCTTGGGGATGACATTGAAGTGTGGTAGCCATTGGAGAAGGAGGAGAGAAATCGATGGAGTGGGAAGAAGATGGAGCCGGCTGGGGAGAGAGGAGAGAGAAAGAGAGAGAGAGAGAGAGGAAAAAGGAAATAAGGAAAGAGAGAGAGAGAATGAGGGGTATTTGTGCCCTTTGTTAATTTGGCTCTCTCTTGACTTAATTAACTAGTTAACTAGTCATGTGTGAGTGAGCTGTTTACATAATTAAAACCGGCCCACTAACGTATACATGCTGGAGCGTTTTTCGTCCTTTAACAGAAAACGCTCGTTTATTCGCCCGGTTTAGTACCGTTCACTAACCGGACCGTTTTCCAGAATTTTCTCATTCCTTTAATTTTAATGGTTATTAAACTCCATTAATGTTTAATTATTATTACATAATCAACTATTATTTTACGGGGTCGTTTAACTGTTTAAAGTCACGTTTTCGGGCTTTTCTCGAAAACGCGCTTTAAGACTCCGTTAGTGTTTTAACGCATTGTTTGAATCCTTTTCTTCCGAATTTTTTTTTGGTTTTTATTTCTTCACCAATAATCTTAAGGACTTAATTAGCCTTAGAAAATTATAATTACATAATTAATTAACACATTAGTTTGGGGTATTTCAGCACCTCTACATATATCCATTAAATTGCTTTGATAAAAAACAAAAGGGGTTAAGACTTTTCAAATCCATAAATTTTTTAAGTTTTATACTATTGTCAAACCTGTAGCCTTAGCCCCTAAGGTGAAGCTATTTCTAAGCCCGAGATCATGTTTCAACCTACCTTGTTTAGTGAGTTTCAACTCCAACTTGATCGCATAGTTCAAGCTTTCCCTTTCAGAGTTAGTTTGTATCACTATTCTTCTGCCCCAGTTTTCCGCTTTGCCCCATCTACCATAATGTATATGGAGCATTCTTAGAGAGAAGCTCCATTTGCAAAAGCTAGTTATATTAAGAAATCTTCCAATTCTTAGGCCTTGAATGTTGTTTGTGGGACGAAATGGATCTCACATTGTGTTAGCTCAATAGTCCATCCCACCGTTCTTCTAGAAGCATTTGGATTATTGACGATCTGCTTTAGAGGCCAATTTGTTCAAACAAAAATCTTGTGAGACTGGAAATATAGTTTTATCTTTCTCGAAGCTATCACAAAAGAGAACATAACCTTTTCAATATTTGTGTATCTCGCCCCTGACAATGTTAACACCTTTCTTGTATAGTAGACTAATATTTTCTTGTTCCCTTCCTCATTGACGAGTATTAGTTGCTACAACCCATTCTGAAACTAATAAGTACAAAAAAAAGATCTTGTCTAGGCTGTGGGACTCCTAGCTTGGGCAACTCCTTAATCATTTTCTTGATTTGATCAAATGCTCCCATACACTCCTAATTCCATTGAAATTTGTTATTTTCCAGAGAATATTGAAAAATAGAATTGACTTTTATTGCAACTTAGAACATAATCTACTTAGAGCAGCCAACCTTTCATGCAATACCTGCACATCTTTGATATTCTTGAGGGGGATAAATCTAAGACAGCTTTAGATTTTCCCGGATTTACCTCAATTCTTTTTTGTCCCACAATGAGGCCTTGAATTTTTCCCTTTGTTCCACTAAATGTGCATTTTCTTGGATGCAACTTGATCTGAAATTTGTCCAATGTATTGAAAGTTTCTTCCAGATCTTTCATGTGCTCATCTGCAGAATTACTTTTTTCAACAATACCATCCACATAAGCTTCGACACTTCAAAATAAATGCTCTTTGAAAACTATATCAATCATTCTCTAGAATGTGCCTCTATTTTTTAAGCAAAAAAGCATTACATCATAACAAAAGGTACCATACGAGGTTATGAACAAAGTCTTATATGCATCTTCTTTATTCATTTTGATCTAATTGTAACTGGAGAAAAACTTAACACTGAGCTCTGAGTTGTGGCAACTACCAGTCGGTCTATAAATGGAAAAGGGTAAAAATCCTTTGGACAAGCTTTGTTTAAATATGTAAAATCTACACACATTCGCCACTTACATTGGATTTTTTTTACCACAACTACATTAGCGAACCGCTTTGGATGTTCCACTTTTCTAAATTGAGCCTTCAACAACTTGTCCACTTCCGCACGAGCTACCATATCTTTTTCCCTTACAATGACCATTTTTATTTACCTAACTGCTTGATGACCCGGGTTAACGTTCAGGTTATGCTGAATAACGCTTGGGTCAGATTATAGGGTACCTCCTTTGGCTTACTGTTTCCATCATCATATTGCCTCTGCTCTTGTGGGGGCTCCGGTAACTACAATTCTTTACCGTGATACTTGTAGTAGAAATATGTGACTTCTTCTACCTAGACATTGTACCTATTATTTTTGCAATATAGAAAGTAAGTAGGGTTGTCGTACCCAAGGGACCTCATTGTAATTAATGACAATTCCTAAATTAATCAACAAATCTAAACTAAGAAAAACAGAAAATATCACTTTTTAGGTGAAGTGAATTGTCCCAATTAAAAAACAAATTAATAAGAAACTAAAAATAACAACTAAATAAACAAAAACAAGAAATAAAGACTGAAACTTTATAACTAAGGGAAGTGTCCTAGATTGTTTTGCTAACCTTCTCTTTCGAATTCTATTAATCAACAATTCCCTAAATTTGTAATAAGCTCAGTAACTATAATTAATCCGCCAACAAATCATGTTCAACGAATCCTATTTGGTTGAGACAACAAGTAGCAAATCTTGCCCAATTCACTTTAAGTCATTTGCATTATGACCAGTTTCTATTAGAGACAGATTAACCTATAGACAAATCTAGCTTCAAATCATTAATCCATATTAACTTTCTATCTCTGAATCTCTTTCTCAACTCTCACATTTTTATTCGAGAACTACAAATAGACTTACATACTTTACCTAAGAATTAAAGCTCGTTAAGTACTGAATGAACTATTGCATCAATGAAAAGGTATAGAGTTTACAACGAATTCTAAAGATTTGGTTCGCGTTTCCAACCTGAGAAGCTTATCTAACTACTCAAAAATAAATATAAATAAACTAGGAAAACAAAGAAAGAACACATTGAACATATTAGATAGTAGTGAAGAGAAAACTCTAGTTAGAAGATCCCTACTTCACCTTCCATCATCACGTGTCTCTGCGCCATCTTCCTTTCATAGGTGTAGTGTGTTGTTCAGTGTATTGTGATGTTTTAAAAGTGAGACATAGCCCTAGTGGAGGCGTGGGCGTGTTGGCATTCATCTCATCGAATCCTAGTATCCTTTTTATATGCACCTGCCTTTTTGATGTGTGCAACTTGAATGACATGGTCGATGATGTGTGATGTGATGAATTCGATAATGAACTCTCTGATTAAATGTGCTATGTGGCGATGATATGGTGTGAAGTGAAAGACATAATTCGTATGTGGTGTGATGTGTTGTCAATATGGTATCGTGGATGAATGAATTGATGTGAGTGTGTCTGGGGATATTGTGTGTGTTTAGATCCAGACAGTAGGTTGGACACACATATAATACATTGCATACTTGCGGCCTACATGTCCAGATGGTGGGTCGGATACTCATTTCCTTGCTTTTGCACCTTGTTCGTCTATGCACATTTGGACACATGTCCGATCACAACATAAGTAGTGTCTAGATTCTTTGTTGGCACTCTATTTTGCTCCCTGTTTGTTACGTCACGATCCTTGATCGATGAAGAACACGATTCCATGACTTTTGTCTGCATTTGGCTAATAAAATACATCAATTATCATCTGAACATAAATCATATGAAAAGAGCATGATAAGTGAGAAATATTACCCAAACTAATACGAATTATAGGTGAATCAGATCCATATATATATATCACATTTTTCAAACTTCCTCAAACTTATCTTTTGATTGTTATAATTACCTTTGAAACTGTAATATTGAACTCAGGGATCAAACAAGTGCAAAAGGAAATCAAGAAAAAATTACAATAAAAAGAATCAACCTGCTCTTAGCTATCAGATTTCATAGACAGTGAAAAAAGGAATAATTCTAATAAAAGCATGAAGAAGTTAGATTGTAGCAACTAAACTCAAAATAGCTCATGACCTTCCTTCAATTTCATTCGATTAACCTTTTGGATGACAAGGGGTGTGAAGTAATGCCTTATTTCATAATACCTTTCAATACGACACTCATGATCATAGCAGAAAATTGCAATTAATGCTTCAAATTTAAGAGCTTTTCTTTATTCTAAGTATTTCTAATTTATGCACATTTATTTATTTTTCTTGACTTTCTCTTCATCCATGTAGCGGTGTTGGGCTTGTTGTCCCACATCACAAGATAGTAGGTAGATGGGTGATGAAACACCCCAATGACTTAATAACTGAATGAAAGAGTCATGCTTTGGTTTAGAAAATTTATTATGATCAGAGGAGGACATTGTCTTATCCTTTCATTCCAAACATTCACATCATTCCCAAGGTCCTAAGCTAAATTAATTCAGTTTCCACAATCAGCTAAACCATCAAATTTAAGTGAAAACAAAATTAATTTAGAAAAACAATGCAATCAGACATCTTTAAGAAAAAAGATTTATGAGGTTGTCATCAAGCTCAATTTATAAACTTTAACAAATATTTTTACCTAAAATTCAACATATATAAGCACTTAGAGAAGCATATTTATCATAGCAAGAACAAACAGAAACTAATGTGGCATTAAGAACTACTAACATATTTTCAAAAAAAGGTTTCACTTCCTCACACTCAAAATGAGCAATGTCCTCATCGTTCACAAAATAAAAATAAGTAAAGAAGACCTTTCAAAATATGATAGGCTCATTATGGATTAATCCAGGACACCCTAAATTGATAAATAGATTAGAAATTACAGGCTGGACACAAACAAAAATATAAAGAAACTAAAACTATCTTAATATTGTATGGTTGAGGGAGGGAAACCTTCCTCACACTTAAGTGCAACAGAGGGTCCTCACACTTGGCTCCAGACAAGTGTCCAGCCTTGACAAAATCGGGGTACCAACCATCAATAGGGAAAACACCTGCACACACTCATAAAAGACCACAAAAATAATGTTAAAAGCATTACGTTAGTAACACAGGAACAACCATCACTTCTATCCAAACCAACATGTCTGGACAAGGCCAAAACTGTAGTACATGCTCGTTCTTTTTCTTCTTTTTTTCAACAAAGCAAAACTACTTGAAACAAAAACATAAGTGCAGTAAAAATTAACAAACTAAAAAGAACTTGATAAAAATAAAATAAAACAATGTAAAGAAATAAAGGACTCAACCGGCATAAAAATGTAAATGGATAATGGTTTTAAAGGTTGGGGAAAGAACCTTCGGTTGCCGTTACTGACCCACCTGGACCAAAATAGAGTGTTACCTCAACAAAAAGATTGGAAAATATAAGTTCCACGAAACTTGTTGTTTGAGAAGGTGTTAAAGGTAACAAATCTCTAAATGAAGACTATGTGTTTTTTGAGGTTCAATGGGAAAAACTGGCTGACAATCGACTGTGAAGGTGACTAAAATTTGTTCAGGCCCCTTGAAGTACAACCTGCACCTCTGCTGTGAGGCAAATAGGCTCAGGTAAGATATACAAAGCACTGACTGCTCAGGTTGAACCAAGGGTGAAGAGGGAGGGTAATTCGCATTTTCTTCAGGTTGCTCTTCCTCCTCATCATATTCGTCCTTAACTTCAGGAACACGGGGCTTGAATTGCTCCTCACTCCCCAAAGCCTCTTCTTGACGTGGTTCTTCCGAGTTCAAAATAGTTAGACTTTAAAGGACTTCTACTCGCTCCTGTGCTAGTTGTTGCAAAATGTGATTCATCTGCCACTCAACACTCTGGTTAATAACTACTGAGCATCAAATTAAGCTTGAATTACGGCGCAGACAGCTTGGTTCTCGACCAACATATGTTTATCTACATTATCAGCTCTGCCATCATACTATTCAGCCTTTCGAAACCACTCTGAGAGGGTAGTTGATAGGTGTAGAACGTTCTCCAATTGCATCCCAGGCTGCTGGTTTTCCCACCAATAAGCCATTATCAGAAATTAGTATAAAAGAATAAAAATATAAATAAGAAAATAAAAATAAATAACTAGGAAATTAATACCAATATAATTAATTAAAATTACCAAAATAAAATAAAAAGTAAGCAAAAGTAAAACAAAAACCAAAATCCAAAATCTTAATAAATAAACATCTGACAATTAACCGTGCTAGAGATCCCCAGTAATGGCGCCATAAAACTTGTAGCTGAAATATGTTACTACTTCTATCTAGGCAGTGTATCTATTGTTTTTGCAATATAGAAAGTAAGTGGGTTGTCATACCCGCGTTGCCTCGTTGTAATTAATGTCAATTACTAAATTAATCAAGAATTATGAATTAAGAAAAATAGGAAAGATCACTTTTTAGGTGGAATTGATTGTCCTATTTAAGAACAAATTAATAAGCAAACTAAAAATAATAATGAAATAAAAATAAACCAAATCAAGAAATAAATATGGAAACTTTATAACTAAGGGAAGCGTCTCAGATTGTTCTACTAACCTTCTCCTTTGAGTTCTATTAATAAACAAATTCTCTAATTCTGTAATAAGCTCATGAACCTTAATTAATTTGTTAATAAATCGTGTTCTATGGATCCTAATTGGTTGAGACAACAAGTGGCAAATCATGCCAAAGTCACTTCAAGTCAATCGCATTATAACCAGGTTCTGTTGGAGACAGATTAACCTATAGGAAAATCATGCTTTTAGTCATTAATATGGTGTAACTTTCTATGACTGAATCTCTATCTCAGCTCTCACATTTTGATTAAAGAACTACAAAGACACTTTAATAATTGACCAAAGAATCAAAGCTCATTAAGACCTAGAATTAAACTATTGCATTAATGAAAATGTAGACAATTTATAAAAATTTTAAAGATTCGGCTTGCGTTCCCAACCCGGGAAGCTTATCAAACTTGAAATATCCCTAAGAATTAGAAAAGTAAATAAGGGTTATTAAACCTAAGTAAAGGATTAAAATGAAAGGATAAAAGCAAACACAAAATTAAGAAGCAACATACATTATAACATTAACTAACATGTTGATCCATTCTTCTGTTCATTTCCTTTTCTTACTCGGTGATATGTACTCCTCTCTTCATTCTCAATTTGCGAATTCTAACACGTCAAAATTCACACTTCAGCCTTCTCTTTTGTCATCTTCCTCTTGTATTTTCCTTTTGTCTTTCCTCTTGTCTTTTCAGTCTTGAACTTATTGTCTTGTCTTTGCTCTCTTGTCCTCATGTGTTTGTCTCCCTTATGATTACTTTTGCATGTGTTTGTTTCCCTCATGATTACCTTTGCTTGGCACGTTGGAGCACACCCACAATAAGAATACTTACATTCACTCACTTTCCATTACACTTGACCCAATGACCAGCTTCACTCTCATCTCTCACAGAATACACAACTAGCAAGAGAAAAACAAACACTCTTTTCTTTCTCCTTGAGAAAATATGAAACAAGCCCCTACTTCCAGCCATGATTTCTTCTTCATTTCCTCACCAAAAAGCATGAGCCATATATCAATGTGTATATCCCTCAAAGAACTTCATTCGACTTTAGCCTTGCCTATTTTAGTTGCATATTCTGATCTGAGTAAGCCAAGGAAGGAAAGGTGTTCCAATAGTCGATCTTTTTTACTAGTCTCAGTTTCGTAAGGAATTATGAAATTTTGTTCTGGGTGAATCAAGGAAATAGTGGGTACAGTTCAAACACATTTTGTGAGTAAAACAACCTAACTCAAAAGGAGAATAGGTGTTGGTGTTATTCTTGTCCAAATCGACACCAAGAAGTGGGAAACTCTTGAAGCCTTGTCATGGGTTCAAGGTTCAAAAATACAAGAGACAAAACCAAGGAAAACATAATCGAAACAAAGGAGGTTTGGATAACCTACTACACGGACTTGGACGGTTACTTGAACCGTAGGTGTAAGGTATGGTGTTATGTAGTCTAAATTCCCCCAAGGGTTTGTCTTGGGTTTGTGTGCTTGCTTGTATTGTCTGATAAAAAGATATGCGTGCTCACGGTAACTATAGTTATTCATGTAAATGGTATTGTATGATGATTATGAATTGTTTATCTATTGAATACTTGTATTTTTATGTGTATAGAACAACGACCTCTCTGCGTACACATATAAAATATAAAATATAACTTAAGGAATATGATAATCCAAAAAGCAAGGCAAGATGTGATATCCATCGAATAAAATTACCTAAGTACATTCCTTAGGTAAAAGTGGTTGTAATCACCAATAAATGGTGGGCAAACTATTTTTCCTTTGAGATAAAACCAAGCTGGGAAACTTGGTTGCGCGTTTTGTACACGAGTGGATGACACTATTTGGTCCACTCTATGGGAAATCCAACGAGTCCACTGATCGTTGGTCGGGTCACCCCGTCTGGTGTTGGCTACTGTCGTAGGCCCCCGCCTTATAACAAGGGAAAATTGAGAGACATGTCCACCTTCTAACATGGTGGGACAACAGGTTATGGGAAGACAAACTTGAGATTCTAAATATCTAAAAGGTATAAAAACTTAAGAAAAAACAATGAGATAACTATAAACTCATAATCCCGTGAAGAATGGATCAGTCATTGGATGCTTAACACGCCTAAGCTTGTCTATCACTCAGAGGATGATTATACTGTGTTATCTATATGTTGGTTATTGTTTAAGTTTATTTACTGAATATTGGCTTTTATGGATTTGTGTTATTTATGGGATTGTTGCTTATTGATTATGGATTTCTAAATATATTAAAATGGACTACATGCCAACTTTGACCAATTAACCTAAGTGTAGCCTGAGGGTGTATAAGGGCTGCATGATATCATACTCAACAGTTGGGCTGACCCCTTCAACAACTTTGTTTTACTGGTGTATAAGCAAAGATACACAACCAGAGTGCGGGTCGGGTGGTTTTGGGTAATTAATTGAGAATGTGTTTTATTTTGGACAAGCAGTATAATTTGCTCTCAATTGTGGGCAGGATTAAATGGTCTTTAATATGGATCTATGCACTTATGTGTTGTATTTCTAGTCATGCATAGTGTTCCTATTAGTTGGTTGGAAGCCTTGTTGTGCATTTAGGTGCCCCACAGTTGTTGTGCATTTAGGTGCCCCACGGTTGTTGTGCATCTAAGTGTGCAACGGTGGTAACATCCTGTTGAGGTTACATTACTTCCGCTGCTAAGTAAGGGTGTTACAAAACTACTCAAACATAAATCTAAATAAACTAGGAAAAACAAAAGAATATCACATTGAATAGATTAGATAGAAGGGAAGATAAAACTTCAGTTATAAGATCCAACACCCCGCCTTCCATTGTCACATGCATTTATGTTATCTTCCCTTCAGAATTGTAGTGTGTTGTTCGGTGTATTATGGTGTTGTGAAAGTGGAGTCGTAGCCCCAATGGAGGCGTGGGCATGTTAGCATTTTATCTCGTCGAACCCTAGTATCCTTTTTATATGCAATCGTCTTTTTGCTATGTGGGTCGATGATGTGTGATGTGGTGAATTCAATAATGAATTCCCATGAGTGAATGTGTGATGCGACGATGATATGGTTAGAAGTGAATAAAATAATCCGTGAGTGGTGTGATGAGCTGTCAAATATGGTGTCGTGGATGAATGAATTGTCGTTAGTAAATTTGGGCGAGATTATGTGCGTCTGGAGCCGGACAGTGGGTCAGACACACATATAATACGTTGTACACTCATGGTCTTTTTCTTGACATGTTTGTTCGGATAGTAGGTCAGACACATGTCCTTACTTTTGCACATTGTCCTACCATGCACATCCGGATGCATGTCTAAACATAATATAAACAAGGTCTAGATTCTTCATTTGGACTTCGTTTTGCTCGTCGTTTGTTGCGCCGTGATTCTTGAGCGATAGAGAATGCAATTCCATGACTTTTGCTTACATTTGACACATAAAATGAATCATTCTTATCTAAACAAAAATCAAAGGAAAAAACATGATAAGTGAGAAACATTACCCAAGCTAAAGTGAATTATAAGTTAACCGAACCCTTATATATATCGCACTTATCAGTACTCCAATGGCGATCTCATTGTTTTTACCATCCCTTTCTATGGAAGACTTTTCATTATTCTAAACTCATACACCCGTGCCATCTTTTGTCTTCTTCTTATGGTGATTATTCTTCCACATCTTATGAAGTATTTCATTTTCAAGTAGTACGTGCATATGGCTCTAAAAGCATTTATACCTGGTCATCCTAGATACATGACATGTTATACCCCAAAAGTCCTCAAAGAATATGGGTCGTAAGCCTTTCAATATTTCTATCATTTCCTTCTCCGAGGGTCATTGTCCCAATAGACTGAGTAGATATTACCCTACAAATCCTCCCAATGTTGCCGAGTATGTCTTGATTTTTTTCTTTCAGAACTTCCAACTTCTCGAAAGCTTCCAGAGACAAGACATTTGCCCCCGCCCCACTATCCACCAAAATGCGCTCCATCATCCTGTCATTAACTTGAGCCCTTACTAGCGGATCATTGTGAGATACAAGACACCCTCCTCCTCTTCTTTTGTGAAATATCGGGTTATAAAATTTCAACCCTAACCCGATGTTGGGCAAAATAATGTTGAAACTATCTTGCTAACTATGGGCAGTGAACCCAATCATTGTAGTACAACAAGGTTGTATCCACAGGGACTTCGTAACTATCTAGTTAATTATAAGCTTAGTAAATGTGCAAGAGGATATATACAAAAGTGCATAAATGTAAACGGGGGTTTTTGGGATTTTAGTTGATAGATGGAAAATAAAGGAAAGCAATAAAACTAGACTAACTAATCTAGGATAGGTGTAGCTCGGGATGGATATTTGCACCCATCTTCCCTTTACTACCAATGGTCAACCCTCGAACTCATGGCTAAACAACAGGAACGCCAAATTAACTAATAGCCTAATCAAGGTCTACTAATCCTAACCAACGGAATGGAACCTGGAGGATCTTCCAAGTACCTAGTCAATTGATAGCATTAAGCACAATTTCCCCTTAAGTTGCAGTGTAATCCAATCTCGAAATCATCGATATTAGAGTACGCTATTCTAGTCCCCGACGGTCCAGATTTCTATCTCAGAATCACATGTTGACAGAAATCCACAAGAATGCTCAACTAATCGGTAGGCCAAACCAACCAGTTTAACACATAGATAACAAATTGGGCAAAACCCTTAACAAATCCCCAAATCATGGGTGACAAGTTCAAGAGCCACAACACACAATTATTATCAGTACTAAGAACAAGAACTAAAATAAAACCATAAATGAGTTCAAGAATCTACAATGGAGTATAGGGATTTTGGGGAAAATCCCCAATCCCTAGCTACAAAGAGACTACACAACCATTAAGGAACAAAAATGAGAGAAGGGAGAAGAAATAGCCATGGGAGGTTGAAGAAGAGCTTCAATGGAGGTGAGTCTTCTCCTCCTTTCCTTCTTCTTCTTCCTTTCCTTTCTTCTTCTTCTTCTTCCCTCTTTTCTCTTGTTTTTCCGTCGTTTTTCTGGTCTGAGTCGTGGTTCAAGAATGGGAGAAGTGTCCCCAAAATTCCCGTTTTAAAACTCAATTCTGGGCAAAAATACGCGTCGGACCGCCCCTGTGGGGCGGTCCACAGGGGCGGTCCACACCAGAGGCGATTTTCCGTGTTCTAAAATTGACTGGACCGCCCCACAGGGGCGGTCCATAGGGGAGGTCCGGACCAGAAGAAAAGAAAATGCTTTATCTTCTTCGTTTCAGCTCCGATTTTGGATCCGTTTGCGCCCACGCGTTCCTCTTTTCATCTACTTTACTCCTATCTATGTTATTCCTCCTGTTTAAACAATAAATGTGTAAGACACCAATGAAACATAAAACTAGAGGAAAACACGCCAGAGTGGAGAAATGAGCATGAAAAGTGTTGATTAAACATATGAAATACTCCTCTAAAACATGCTCATTTAGACACTCATCACACCCCCACACTTACCTTTTTGCTTGTCCTCAAGCAAAACCAAGCCCCAAGCAAGTAAGGAATGTTCAAGACTAACAAATACTAACATGAATTGTAGGATAAAAGAAGAAGCAAAAAGTGATTAAAACCTTTGAGGAGTGTGAACCATCTCTTATTGGTGGCATGGGTGTACTTAGGGGAAAAACAAAAACTAGAGTTTCGGGGTATGATCCGGAGTGCTTCAAAGTTCTAAAGATTAGGTAACTTGGAGAGCTTTTACCATGGCCAACTTCTCTCAAGAATGGGCATTGAGAAGAAACAAAAGGAAAAATAGATTTATGCATTTGTTTCACTTTTGCATAAGAGATGAGAGGATAACATTTTGGCATCAAGCCTTTGCATTTAAGAACACTCAACTCTCATTGTTGGTTACCAATGGCGTCTCACAAGTCCCTTAAAGGATTTTCACGAAGAAGCACCCCTTAGCAATCCCTAAGAAAGAAGACAGAAGGAACCCCAAAGCAATAAAAATCCAACCATATAAGATCACTTGGCCACACCGCATGTAAAATGCTCCTCAAAAGCCATCAAAAAGAAAAATTTAAGCATTTATCCCACAACTCATAATAGTATTTGTTCTTAATGAGAACAACTCACAACACAAGGGTCCAAGTTTTTTTTATTTTGGACAATCACAAGATAAGCAGAGAGATCTAACATTTAAGCACACAATTCGCCGAAAAGGTCACTCCCCCACACTTAACTTGAACAATGTCCTCATTGTTCACCAAACAAACCGGGGAAGGTTTCAGAAGACCTTTTCAGGAAGCAGGCAAAAGAGGAAACACAAGGGACATAAACACCATTATACCACAGCAGCTATCCCCATATTGTAGATTCAAAATTAGAGAAGAGAGAACGAAAACTAAAAGAAACTAGTACTCCCCTGAGATTGCTATTGCTATCAGTTTGTAGAACTCCCCCACACTGGAGCTTCAGCCTCAAGTAGCGTAGCTTAGTTGCGGTGTGGACTGGAAGGTGCACCTGCATAAAAACACTAGAAGCAACCAAACTACAACTAGAGTTAAGGGTTAGCAAAAACAAAACCAAAGAAGAACGAAAACCAAAAACAGGAAATAAAAATAGTGGAGTCGTTGTGGGCAAATATTAAAGGAAGGGTGAAACGAGTACTCCCCGATAAGATGCGGAAGGAAGATAGGGTGCCCGCACAATTGCAAGTGGGAGGGGTCGTTGAGGTGCTACCTTCAATCGTTGGAGATGAAGGTCCTCTTGGAAAATTTCGCCGAGGTTCCTTTGTAATTCTTCCTAATTCCATCCCTTTTTCAGAGGGGCTTACCTGTTTCCAAAATATTCACAACACAGACGCCACCAATTGGGCGTAAAAGGGCAAGTCCAAAGAATGCCAAAATAGCCCATTATTGAAAACAGTGCAAAATTGAAACTAACAGAATTTAAAAGACAGGACACGAAATGAAATCCGGGTTGCCTCCCGGTAAGCGGCCCTTCTTTAAGGTCTTTGGCTAGACCATACCACCGTGAAGTCATCCGGGATCGAATATGAACGTTGAAGTCGGCTTCAACGGGTGGGTTGGGCGGGCATCATCTAGCAATGAAGAACGACCCGGATCAAAAGGAAATGTAGCCTCAACACTTAAGATGTGAAAGTGTAAACTCCACCGATCATTCATCAGGTGGAAGTGTTGAGGTGGGTGATCCTTGGTACGAGGATCAAACTGTGGTGGAGCCTCCTCTTCAAATTCGAGGATGTAAACATCCTTATCTTCAGTGAGCGGTGCAGGGAGAACTTCGGAGCGGACTTTGTCTTCAATCTTTGGTCCCGGATCAAATGGGAAGGTGGCCTCCACACTTAGCGGGTGTACGTTGAGCTTCCACCCAACTTCATTAGTGCACGGGTGGAGGCCTTGATCCTTCAAGTGAAGATCAAAGTTTGATGGCTCATCCTCCTCCTCAAATTCGAGGATGTAAATGTCCTCAACTTCTTGGTGAGGCTCATGGGAAGAGCCTTGATGAAAATCAACTTCAGAGGGAGGTGGCTCCTTGAAGTTGATTATAGCACTCTCCTCTGATGGCTCGGAGGGAGGCGGCATCTCCTCCTCCTCAAGGTTGATGATGTGTCCATCCTCATCTTCTGGGTGGAGCACAGAGAAGGAGGGGAAATAACGGTAGTTGACTTCAGAGGGAGGAGACTCCATGAAGTCAAGGTGGAAGCGGTCCTCTGATGGCTTGTCTTCGAACTCAGGCAGATGGTTGAATGACGTTTGCTCAGGTTCGAACGGGGGAGGAGATAGAGAGCAACTAAAGTCCTCAGTAAGGTGATCCACTTTATGAACCATTTCGCTCTCCGGTTGCTGCGATGCAAGGTTTAGTAGACCTTCCATCATCGCGTTCATCTCTACTAATTTGGCATAGAGCTTCAGTTGGTTCATGTCGAGGTCTATTTCTTAGTCCGCTGCTCCACTTCATGGACCATTTCACTCTCTGGTTGTTGCTCCCTTCGAGCTAGTGTAATGAGCTGGTTCATGTCGATGGTGTTCATTCTAGCACTAAGATCCTCCAGAGTGGGTGAATCTACCCTTGCCGTGATCTCAGAACAATAAGCACTCTTCTGGTCTCCTCCACTCTCTTGGCACCTGATCCATCGACTGATGTCTTGTTCAGTGGGGTTTGGATTGACAGATAAGAACCGGTTCTCCATGAGAGTCTCCGATCTTGAGATTAGATCCTCACAAGGAGGGCACATATGAAAGGATCCACACCCTTGACAATCAATGTATTGGTCGTAGGTTGCTCCAGAGGTGTAGCCGTAACAATCTTTTGCTTGATCATCAAGACCATCCATCAGAGATAGGTTCCTAAAAAAAAGTAACACAAATTTATACACAAAAGGGGGAAATAAAGGAAATGAGAAAAAATGCACAGAAACTAAACAGATAATAAACCAGATAGTTGGACCGAAGTCCCCGGCAACGGCGCCAAAAACTTGTTGGGCAAAATAATGTTGAAACTATCTTGCTAACTATGGGCAGTGAACCCAATCATTGTAGTACAACAAGGTCGTATCCACAGGGACTTCGTAACTATCTAGTTAATTATAAGCTTAGTAAATGTGCAAGAGGATTATACAAAAGTGCATAAATGTAAACTGGGGTTTTTGGGATTTTAGTTGATAGATGGAAAATAAAGGAAAGCAATAAAACTAGACTAACTAATCTAGGATAGGTGTAGCTCGGGATGGATATTTGCACCCATCTTCCCTTTACTACCAATGGTCAACCCTCGAACTCATGGCTAAACAACAGGAACGCCAAATTAACTAATAGCCTAATCAAGGTCTACTAATCCTAACCAACGGAATGGAACCTGGAGGATCTTCCAAGTACCTAGTCAATTGATAGCATTAAGCACAATTTCCCCTTAAGTTGCAGTGTAATCTAATCTCGAAATCATCGATATTAGAGTACGCTGTTCTAGTCCCCGACGGTCCAGATTTCTATCTCAGAATCACATGTTGACAGAAATCCACAAGAATGCTCAACTAATCGGTAGGCCAAACCAACCAGTTTAACACATAGATAACAAATTGGGCAAAACCCTTAACAAATCCCCAAATCATGGGTGACAAGTTCAAGAGCCACAAACACACAATTATTATCAGTACTAAGAACAAGAACTAAAATAAAACCATAAATGAGTTCAAGAATCTACAATGGAGTATAGGGATTTTGGGGAAAATCCCCAATCCCTAGCTACAAAGAGACTACACAACCATTAAGGAACAAAAATGAGAGAAGGGAGAAGAAATAGCCATGGGAGGTTGAAGAAGAGCTTCAATGGAGGTGAGTCTTCTCCTCCTTCTTCTTCTTCTTCCTTTTTTCTTCTTCTTCTTCTTCCCTCTTTTCTCTTGTTTTTCCGTCGTTTTTCTGGTCTGAGTCGTGGTTCAAGAATGGGGAGAAGTGTCCCCAAAATTCCCGTTTTAAAACTCAATTCTGGGCAAAAATACGCGTCGGACCGCCCCTGTGGGGCGGTCCACAGGGGCGGTCCACACCAAAGGCGATTTTCCGTGTTCTAAAATTGACTGGACCGCCCCACAGGGGCGGTCCATAGGGGAGGTCCGGACCAGAAGCAAAGAAAATGCTTTATCTTCTTCGTTTCAGCTCCGATTTTGGATCCGTTTGCGCCCACGCGTTCCTCTCTTCATCTACTTTACTCCTATCTATGTTATTCCTCCTGTTTAAACAATAAATGTGTAAGACACCAATGAAACATAAAACTAGAGGAAAACACGCCAGAGTGGAGAAATGAGCATGAAAAGTGTTGATTAAACATATGAAATACTCCTCTAAAACATGCTCATTTAGACACTCATCACCCGACCCATATAAAATCAGTTAACCCATACCCAACCCACTTAACCCAAACATTTATAAATACTTTTCTTTTTTACATTTTTCATTTAATCCAAATAAATTATCCACTTTTATCAGATGTTTGCTAGATTCCTTGAGAGGTACATGTGATTACATGGTCTTCAATCACCCTAACCGGATCCTTATAAGAAAAATAATGTTAGTAGTTTTAGAAAAACTATTTATCAAAGTATTTGATGGACAAAGAAATGTGTTCATAGTGTTTTTTATATTAATTAATTAATAGATATGGAATTATAAAAGAGCAAAAGTGACAAGCTAGTATATGTACTATTTATTGTATTTTTTCTTCAATAAAATATTGATAATGGGTCGGGTTGAGTTCAAGTTAGAACTTGTAACTCATATCCAACTCAAGAAAATAATGGGTAACAAACCAGACCCAAGACGGGTCAAAATACTCAACCCAACCCGTAAATTACGGGTTGGTTTTGGGTGGGGTTTTTAGGTTGGGTAAAAACTGCCACCCTATTTATGATCATATTATGTAGCTAGATGACATAATACATTGTTTAAGTCAACTTTGAACAAAAAAGAATAAAAATAGTTATTAATAACACTTCTAAACATTTGTCATGATTTACAATATGATGGTGGATGTGATGATGTCTGAAATGATCAATTTTATTTATAACCCCATTCATTTTTGATACACTTATGGTATTTAATTATATATTTATAACATTAGTGAGTTACTTCTCTCCCTAGGCGAGAGCCTCTCTCCCCTGGAGGGAGAGTTTGTCATAGTTCCAAATTTCTTCTTGTTGTCCTTGAGCTAACTTTACTGCTCAAATGGATGCCTTTTCAGATGGTTTCCCCCTATTTGTTCGTTTATTATTCTACGGAGTCATTATGCTATAATAACTATGAGTTTTAGTGATGGTTTAGCATATATATCGGATCTAAAGCTTTTATCGTATCCTCAATTCCTACTCGATTTTTCATTGATTTAGGTCTCTTCGTTTCTTTTTCACTTTCCAGTTCAGTACTTAGGTTAGTTTCCAGTGGTGATACATGTTGTGTAGAGTCTCAGCTACAGCTGGTCGATGGCCTTCTCATTGGTGGGTCAAGTTGCTGCATGGAAAAGCGCTTCCGATGGAGGTTTCCTTCCAACGGTGTTCCAGGCCCCTCGATGTTCATTTTTCCATGGCTCCAGCTGGTTCCAGCGCATGGAGAGATCCAATGGAGCTTTAGTCCATGAGCAGGTCGAAGGTACTAACGGGGATGGGTGTGATGGGTCGGCTGCAAGCGATTGCTTGTCGTTGGCCACAAAACACTTTGCTTATCTACAAAGATACCTTCTTCGACTACACTTCTGGAAGCACCCTGCTTGGAGAGCTCCTCCTCCTTTGTTCCTCGTCACAGACATCATCCCCCTCACAATAGTGACTTGAAGAGCCCCGTTCCCTGATGTGTTATCTCATGATGGAGAGTATGGATGGTTTCGTATCTCGCACCAGGTATCCAGAGGAGACTGGAGTTAATCTGTCATGAAGGAGGAGGCATCTGCCGACCCTAGTCCCCACACAAATCCTCTTTTTGATGCTCTACGCTTCCATGAGGATATTTGTTCTGCATTCCGCCAGCGGCATCTCCCATCTTTTCCCAACCCAAGGTCCGGTCAATGGTTACTTCCTTTGTTCCATCGCCTTTAACACTCATACCAGGTGCAGGCATGAAACTCTATCCTTTTCCGACGTCACTTACAAAATGGTCAATGCTTGTAACACCCCAGCCGCTAATCCTTCCTTTATCCTCTAATCATCCTCATACTTACCTTACTCGCAGCGGAATACTTACCAACTTCCTTACTCCCGGCGGGTGGTACAACGTCGTTAGCCATCCAAGACCAACAAGGCTACTACTACTTACAGTAACGGTCTGACGATTAGAATAACCAAATACATACTACTTACTTACAATACCGAGTACTTACAATTGATTACCGAGTATCCAAATATACGAATTACATTCCAAGGCTACTTCCCAAAAATTAAGAGTTTGTACATTTACTCATTTCTATCCAATCACAGTTCATTACCCAAAAAGGTGTACCACATGGTACACCGGCTACTCAAAAAGGCCTTAGCCGGGTACAACTCGGTACACCATCCCAATCCTACTAACTACCAAAAAGAATTCAGCACGGTCCTTACCCTACCATCACGCCTCGCGGGTACCTGTAGAATAAAAACATTCCCCCTAGGGGGTCAGCTTACGCTGAATATGATAACCGCATACCCCGCGTACTAGCGAGGGTACGCCAACTATTTGGTCAAGTACATGCGGTTCGTTTCATTCATACATACATACATGCTTCATACAGTACAAATTCAATACATACGATTCACAAGCATACATACATTCAATACATACAAGGGAGATATTACGAGTCACCCATTCATACTTACCGTTTACTCACCGCATTACGGAGATAATTCTCCAATACATACAGAAGTCATGTTAGCTTCGTTACACACCCGGATTAATCGGGTGTTCAATACTTCTTACTCATGCTCAATGACTTACAATAGTCAAGACCGATACACATACAATACTTACTTCTTACTTACTTTACTCCAGTTAAGTCGGTATGACCTCCGGGCAGGGATTACTACATCCCACCACCGGGCTTTAGGGTGGCCCACTAATCCAGGATGCTACCCATTCAAGGGATTTGGTCCATGGAAAAGATTACAGCCAGGATTCGGATCCAACCTCTTGTGTTTCCTTATCCTCACGCGTGGCCGAAACTATATCGAACTTCTACTCATTCCATTTACTCATTACTCATGTCAGGAGTTAGATTGTTAGGATTATTAGAATTCAGTACTTCATTTCCATACATTCATACAGTACACAATACACAATACTTACGCATACACTTATTCTCATTCATTCATTTCATGAATTATACAAACTAAATGTTCAAGAGAATACAACAAGAACAATATAGCTCAAACACAATTAAGTGCAATAAAGGTCCGATTCGTGTATTATCTTATTGGTGATCACATAAGCACAAATCGGGGTAACCAAGTTAGGATACAGGACATGAAGAAATCATACCGTACACCGTTGTTTTCGTACTACCGGGTCCTTTGACGATCAACTATTTGATTCCTATACATACATGAAGTAGTATGATCAATGATCTGATTATTGGTCTAGCTTACTCCTTCATTGTTACTTTCATTGTTTACTTACCACTTCGTTATTTTCTTACTTGTTTACGAAACCATCCTTTCCTTTACTTCTTAAACTTGTTTCCTTACTCGTTTACTTACTTTCTTACCATTATTGCCTTCATTAGTGGTGTACTACTACATACGTATGCATACATGTGTGTAGGATATATATATATATATATATATATATATATATATATATATATATATATATATATATATATATATATATATATATATGTATATACATACTTATGAACTATAGTATATAAAACATTTTTTTTGTAAGTTATGGGTCGTCCGACCCACCGTCCGACCCAAGCCCTGGGTCGGACCATTCCAGTGGATTTCCGTCCTCTGAAATTCTTCCCGTCCGACCTGGAACTGTTCCGTCCGACCCATACACCTCTGGGTCGGACCATTCCAGAAAGTTTCGGTTCTGTCATCCAAGCTCCGTCCGACCCACGTCCGACTCAACCTCTGGGTCGGACGGAGTCAGAACTTCGACAACAGAAATTTCTTGCCCGTCCGACCACGTCCGACTCACGGCTCTGGGTCGGACCGTTCCAGAATGTTTTATTCTCGTGCTTAAGCCTTGTCCGACCCAGGTCCGATCCAGGCCCTGGGTCGGACCGTAGCAGAACACTGCTACAGGCTTTGTTTTTCAATCCCTTTCTTACCCATCTCTTCCCCAATCTTCCTACATGTAGTCCCACATGATATTATGCCATTTAGGCCTCCTAAAATACCTTAATTCATTCACCAAACCCATTACTCAATCCTAGTTACACTTACACATTTTTCCTCACTTCTCTTCAACACTTATACTTGTTCCCATTGCACTAATGCTACAGATTTTGTCTTCCCTTTTATGCTACAGATTTTTCATTCAACTTCTATGTCTCATTACTCCCTCAACTAATGCTACTCTTAGCATCCAAAATGCATTACTTTACATCCTATTTCCTTACCATACCTAGACCCTTTTCAAATCTGTTTCAAGATACTTAACTACTCATTTTTAACCTCCCAAATACACTAGTCACTACCTGGGTTACTCCCTCTTCTTAAACCACTAAGTCCTCAAATTCCTGGACAAAAATTGACATAGTCTCCCCTATATTCTTAACATTCTCCACACACTATTTCAGTTCATAGTTGTTCTTCACACACCTGTTTATACAACACATTAATAACATTCCAACACTACTACAACAACATAGAATTCCTGCACATACACATTCAATGCCCCATGTTTTCCCAAGCTTTTAAAACTCATTTAAAAACTTCAAAACTGTTTCAATACATTACTCATTATGCTACAACATACTTACTACTCATTACTCAATACTCCATTCATTTTACTACTCCAAAAACTGTTACAATACTACATACAAAACTAGCTCAAGGTAAAGGTAATTACCTTGTGTTTCTAGTTTTCTTTTCCTTTTTCCTTCTCTTCCTTTCTTCTCCTTTGTTCTGGTCCCAATGAGGTTCACACACACCAAGTGCTACAACCCATATCAATACACAATACCATTTAACATTCATTTTTGCACTAACCCTAGAATTTAAATGTTTTAGGGTTTAGAAAAGGGTATTACCTTTCAACCACTGAATGAGATTCTTGACTAGCAAGAGAACAAGATTCCTAGCCCAAAGGAGGAGCCAAAATCGGCTGGAGCAACAAGGAACAAGACATTCAAAATCTGGAAATCTCATTGCAAACAAGGGCTAGAAACGAGGATTTTCGAACTTCTTTTTACCTCAAGATGACAAGGAGGTGAAGGTGCTTCCAATGGTGGACTTGAATCTTCAAAGGGGAACACCACAAAAAAAAAATGAAGCTTTTGGGTTTTGAAAGGAGGAAAGTGTTCTCCTTTGCGAGGGGATTACAATGGTATACTTTTTGTTGAGTTTAGAGAAGATTTGAATACTCAAAGAGAGGAGAGAAGGAGAGGGCTATAGGGAGCTCCTTCAAATCGCCATGTCCATCGCAGGGAAGAAGAAAGAATAGAGAAGGAGGGAGGTGGATGTGTGAGAGAGAGAGGGATGGGTAGAGGAGAGAGATTTTATTTGCTTTTTACTTATTTCTTTTGTCCTTTAGTGTATTGGATCAATAAAGAGAGGGAGAGGGCTAGTTAATCGGCCCACACACACCCATCCTACAGATTTTGACTTTTATTTACAAAAGTGGACACACTAAGTTTGTTTATTGCATTCTTACCCCGCAACTTCCCGGTTGTTACAGTTTTTATAACCGGAACCCGTTTTCCGGAATTTTCTCGTTTAATTAATTTTATTGGTTCTAAAGCTCCACTAATATTTATTAGTGACTATTTAGTTGACCAAAATTGTTACGAGTCTATTTGACCCGCTTAAAGTGCGTTTTCCCGGTTTCCTCGAAAAAGCACTTTAAGGTTCGTTTATACTTTTAAACCATTTTAAAGGTCCGTTTCCTTCGAGATTTGTTCCCTCGTATTTATTTAAGTGTAATTAAGCCTTTAAAAAATATAATTAGCCTAATTAATCACTGTTTTTAATTACGGGGGTATTTCAATCTACCCCCTTAAGAAACTTTGCCCTCAAAGTTGCTCAAGGTTACGGTTTACCATTCTACTCATTTGGCAAACCAATTGCCACGATGTATTTACTCACCTTACAAGGTGTTCACTTCTTACATACCAGCATACACAATTCAGATACCATACACCATACCAGTTCAATCGCCATACACAATACTCAATTCATACACAATACTCCATTCAAATACCATACAATACACCATTCAGTTCGTGCATTCCACAATACATTCACAATACACTTCACAATGTCATCGTGTCCTATACCGTTACAACACAAATGCATTACTCATTACACACATACCATACACATACCATACTCATCGTACTACATACTGAATACTACTAGCACTACTTTGTGCCACTAAATACAATTAGCGCTACATGTGCCAACAAAATACAATTACAATACATACATACTGCGCAATGCTAACCCGAAGCAATGCAAAAGCAAAAGGCTCTACCCCCCTTAAAAGGGGTACGCCCCGTACCCTCCGTGCTATACGGATACTAGACATCTAGTCTACAAATAGATTCGGGTACTTCGCCTTCATGGCGTCTTCTAATTCCCAAGTCGCTTCCTCGACATCGTGGTTAGACCACACGACCTTCACCATTCGTACAGATTTATGGCGAGTGTCTCTTGTCTTTGTATCAAGGATTCGTAGTGGAGTCTCGACGTATCTCATTGTCGGCTCTAGGGATAGATGTTCGGGTTCTAATACATGAGAGGGATCGGCTATGTATTTCTTGAGTTGTGATACATGAAAGACATCATGAACACGCCCCAATTCTTCAGGCAATGCTAACCTATAAACTACGGCTCCAATCCTCTCGGTAATGGTATACGGCCCTACAAATTTCGGGCTCAGCTTGCCCTTTTGGCCAAATCGAAAGACGCCCTTCATAGGTGAGACACGCAAGAACACTTGGTCGCCCACGGCGAACTCAAGGTCGCGTCGTCGCACATCCGCATAGGATTTCTGTCTATCTTGGGCTGCTTTCATATTTGCTCGGATTTGTTGTACCTCAGCTTGTACTTGTTCCAGATACTCCGGTCCTATGATGACCGCTTCGCTTGACTCATCCCAACACAATGGGGTACGGCAAGGTCTACCATACAAAGCTTGGAATGGCGACATCTTAATCGAAGCATGATAGTTATTGTTATACGAAAACTCGATAAGATGAAGCTTATCAATCCAGCTCCCCTGGAAGTCTAAGGCACATGCCCTAAGCATATCCTCTAGTGTTTGGATGGTCCTTTCTGTCTGACTGTCGGTCTGTGGGTGGAAGGCGGTGCTAAGCTTCAACTCAGTACCCAGCGCTTCCTTTGTTGCTCTCCAGTATCTCGAAAGAAATCTGGTGTCGCGGTCAGATACAGTGGTTTTCGGGACTCCGTGGTGTCGGATGATCTCCTTGTCGAATAGCTCCGCGAGCTTCGCCACCTTCCAGGTGTCCTTCATCGGTATGAATCGAGCAACCTTGGTGAGACGATCGACTACTACCCAGATCATGTTGAGTCCTCCCCTGGCAGGTGGGAGTCCAACAACAAAATCCATAGAGATATCATGGAATTTCCACTCCGGAATGGGCATGGATTGCACCATTCCTCCCGGTCTTCGGTGCTCGAACTTCACCTTCTAGCATGTGAGACACCTCAGAACATACTCAGTCACGTCAGATTTCATTCCTGACCACCAGAAGTACCTCTTCATGTCTTTGTACATTTTAGAGGCTCCCGGATGGACATGCAATGTCGAACAATGTGACTCTCGCAGAATGCGATCCCTTAGCTCAGCATTGCTTCGGGGGACGCATAATCTGCCATTCAAACAGATCAAACCATCTTCATGCAATTTGAAGTCGTACTTTCGGTTCTCGAAGGTACCCTCTATGATTTTCTGTCTGATCTCTGTGAAGTAAGGGTCGCTCAACTGAGCGTCTCGCACCTCGTCAACCAAGCTAGAAGAAGCGAGTAGCAAATGGAGCGAGTGTGCTCGACGACTCAGGGTGTCGGCTACAACGTTTGCCTTCCCTTCTTTATACTGGAGGTTGATGTCATAATCTGAGAGGAACTCCATCCACCTCCTCTGTCTTAAGTTCAATTCTTTTTGGGTGAATACATACTGCAAACTTTTGTGGTCGGAGTAGATGGTGATGCTTACCCCATAGAGATAGTGTCGCCATATCTTCAAGGCGAAGACAATGGCTCCTAACTCTAGATCATGTGTCGGGTAATTCTCCTCATGCTTTTTCAGCTGGCGGGAGGCGTATGCTACTACCTTGCCATGCTGCATGAGTACGCATCCCATGCCCTTGCCCGATGCATCACAATACACCTCAAATCCCTCTGTGCCCTCTGGAAGTGTGAGAACTGGCGCTGAGGTCAATGAGTCTTTTAGGCTCTGGGATACCTCGCACTCGTTTGTCCACACAAACGGTGCATCTTTCTTCATCAATGACGTCATGGGCTTAGCGACTTTTGAGAAGTCCTTTATAAACCTCCGGTAATAACCGGCTAAACCAAGAAAGCTCCGGATGTCGGTAACAGTCTTAGGTCTAGGCCATGATCGCACTGCTTCGATTTTGGATGGATCTACTGAAATACCCGCGCTTGAGATGACATGACCGAGGAATGATACCTGATCTAGCCAAAACTCGCATTTGGAGAACTTCGCATACAGCTGGTTCTCGCGCAGTGTTTCAAGTACTCTTCTCAAGTGGTTTTCATGTTCTTCTGGTGACTTCGAATACACAAGGATGCCGTCGATGAATACTACTACTGAAGTGTCCAGCTGATCACTGAATAACCGATTCATTAGGTCCATGAATTTGGCTGGTGCGTTAGACAAACCGAATGGCATCACTATGAATTCGTAGTGGCCATATCTTGTTCGGAATGTTGTTTTCTCGATATCTTGCTCTTTGATAGCAATTTGGTGATATCCGGATCAGAGATCAATCTTAGAAAAGACCGATGCTCCCTTTAACTGGTCAAACAGGTCGTCAATGCGTGGCAATAGATACTTATTCTTTACAGCGACCGCATTCAATTCGCGGTAGTCGATGTAGAGGTGGAGACTACTGTCCTTCTTCTTCACGAAGAGGACCGGTGCTCCCCAGGGTGATACGCTCGGGCGTATAAACCCTTTGTCGAGTAGGTCACGTAGTTGCTCTTTCAGCTCTGTCATTTCTGCTGGTGCCATGCGGTATGGTGCCCTAGCAATGGGACCAGTACCAGGTACAAGGTCGATTTCGAACTCTACTGCTCTCTGTGGTGGCATACCAGGTAGCACTTTCGGGAATACATCAGGGAATTCTGAGACTACGGTCACATCATCACTGAATTCTGGATCTCTCTCCAGGTCTTGCACATGGCATATATACACTTCATGTCCTTTTCTGAGCTCCCGGTACATTGCCATAGCGGAGATCACTATAGTTGAAGGCTCCCTTGGTCTCTGGCGGTATGAAACAGTGACCCCAGATGGACTCTTGAGCAGCAATCGGTGCTCGGCGCATAGGATCCGTCCCTTGTGCCACTCCAACCAGTTCATTCCTATTATTAAGTCGAATCCCAATCCGTTGAATTCAATAAAGGAAATGGGAAACGCTTCACCTTTGATTTGAATGGTGGCGGTGTGGTAATACTTAGTACACTTTACCCGCTCCTTCGACGGGAGAGTAACCAAGAAATTTGGTAGCTCATCTGCGTCTAGCCCCAACCTTGTAGCGAATGATGGCGATACAAAGGTGTGAGAGGCGCCGGAGTCGAATAATACTGAGGCTTCGATGCCGTTTACTGGGAATGTTCCCGTTAGAATGGTGCCGCTTTTGCCGGCTTGTTCTTCGGTGAGGATGCTCAGGTTACCTTCGGTACCGAGTCCACAACCTATTGATTCATAAGAGATAAGTAACGATGGTGGAACGCAAGTGGAATTTAATAACCAACACTGCTTTTATTGAATAACCAACCATCATACATACTGTGTCTCTAATACACGTTACTACTGGATTACATGCTACTACAAGATTAATACTTTCTAAAGGTAAGGTTCAGGCGTCCTGGTTTCATGTGTGTGGCATTGATTATTGCCGGTGGTGCCGTGTTCAACTTGTTCTTCTGGATCCCGTGATACAGCAACCTTGATTTTCCACCCATGATTAGGACATCTCCTGATCTCAATACCAATTTCTCTGCGAGGTCCACACGCTTCTGCTCGCTATACAAAATACGGCGTCATCACCAATGGACCAAGACACTACGGGCACTCCTAGTTCAAGAGATTCCGTTGTCTCGTCCTTATCTTGGTGTAAGCCAAGTCGTCCTTCTTTCTCATAGAAGTTGACGATACATAGATCTGCTTCAAGTGCAGGGATTGGTTCATCTTCATACTGTTGTGCGATTTCTACAGCTTGTGTGACAAGCGTTTGGAATTCCGGGGGTATTGCTGGAGGTGTTGCTCCGTCTCCTGCTCGCGTTGTTTGGTATGTCTTGGTATAAGGGTTCCAATCCTTTCCCAAGCACATCATTTTCAGCTTCATTGTAGCTCCACCGGGGAATTCGGGTGTATAAAATCCTCCTGGACCCATTCCTAACTCGTTGCATCGTCGGATGATTGAAACTTGTGCTTCGGGTGTCAGGTATCCTTTTAATAAGATCATACCTGGGCGGATGACCTGACACTGATTCGTTGTTGAAGTGGTGATGGCGATGTCGGTCTCTTCATGAGGTGAGTTCGAAGGTATTGGGTAACAGATAAGGAATTTCCCTAAGGTGGTAAATTTATCTAGTGTGAGTTCTAGGCTTACTAATTCATTTCATGCTCAATACATACTTCCATGTTACTTACTCATGCTCAATTTCATACTTCAAGTACTTACGCATTCATGCTCCATTCATACAATTACTTTAATACTTAGTCATGCTCTTCAAGGATTAAAGGTTACGGTAGTTACCTGGGCCGGACTTAGTCCCGGTCCCGTCACGGTCAATGATGTGTAAGGCCGGCTGCCTCTGCGGTGCGCCCTTCTGCGGACCTCGGGACCCTGTCCCTGTGAGGTGTGCTGGGCATGAGCATCGCCAGATGCAACCTCCTTGCCCTCACGCTGCTTGTAGCCCTGGTAGTTGCCCTTGGGCTTAGAGTTCTCTGGGCATGCATTAGCACGGTGCCCTGGCTTCTGGCAAGTGTAGCAGCGGATCTCCCTTCCTTGGCAATCTGTGCCGGGATGATCCTTGTTGCAGTTACGGCATATGTAGCTGCGGCCATCAGATTGGTTCTTGCCTTGGCCAAATCCAGAACCTATAGCTTCCAAGTTAGCAAGGTTCGGTATACTTACAATACTCTATATACATACTTTCACAAGTGTACTAATTCGGTTTCGGGTTCTTACCCTTGTAGGGCTGAGACCTCAGTGGCTTCGCTGCCACTGGTGCGGTGTAGGCAATCTGTAACGGTCAGCTGCCTTGCCCTTCTCAGTATGGGCTCCGCCGTCTCCTGAAGTGTTCTTGTGGTGAATGCTTCCCCTTCTTCTTCTTCCAAGGTTTGGTTGGTTTTGGTCGTCGGAGGTGTTACCCTTGCCGCTCACCTTGCGCTTCAGCGCTTGCTCCTCATCTCTTAGCTGGCAGGTGATCTCAACTCGAGATGCAGCGTGGTAACACTCCTGAATTACTTAGGCATTAGGTTACACTTACATACGGGAATACTAATTCACATTACTCATGGCTTTTAAGGGTTCAACGATGTTTACCTGAAGGGAGGTAAACCGTGTGAAGCCCATGCCATACCGGAGTCGATGGCTCAATCCGCCGTAGAAGCGGTCGACCAAGACTTGGCCGGTATACCCAAGGTCGGGTAGAAGTCTGAGAAGAGAGGTGAAGGTGCGGTAATATTCATCAACCGTCATCTTCTCGGTCATTTTCAGGGCATCGAGCTCAAGCCGTTTCTTGGTCTTGACATGCTCGGGTAGTACTTAGATCGGAGGAGAGAGGTGAATGCTTCCCAACCGAATGCAGGGTCGCTACGTGCTCGGCCTTAACGAGCTTCCACCAGTCCATAGCCGCGTCTTTGAGGTAGTACGCAGCTATCCTCACTCGAACTCCAGCGGGAGTCTCAAGTGTCTCGAATGCCGTCTCCATCTCGGAGAGGTAGGCCTCGAGCTTGGCGGGGTCGCTCTCGCCTCTAAAGCATGGAGGTCGAAGGTCGGCGACGGCCTTTACCCAATTCGTTTCTCGGGGTTGAGGCGGGTCGGGCTGTTGTGCTGCTGCTGTTGGTTTGTTGGTTGCTTGACAGCGGTGATTACTCGGTAGCATCTGTGCTACCGTGGCGGCGACGATCAGCTATCGTCTGCGCGCTGGTCCTTCGTCCCTCCTCTGGGTCGACCTGGACCTCGTCCTGACATCTGAACAAGTGTGGATTACATTAGATACGGTGAAACTATGACCTCATGGTCTTGATTCAACAATGGTATCGTCTTTGCAGACGTTAAGGGTATCCGTTGTTAACAACGGTAGTTCCTAGTTAGGTTTCTAAGTATCCGTTTAAAACGGTTGAAATCCTAACTCGGTAATCACTACACTTAGGATTCTAATCATCAGAGCGAGACTTCGCTCTGATACCACTTTTTGTAACACCCCAACCGCTAATCCTTCCATTATCCTCTAATCATCCTCATACTTACCTTACTCGCAGCGGAATACTTACACTTTACTCCCGGCGGTGATACAACGCCGTTAGCATCCAAGACTAACAAGGCTACTACTACTTACAGTAACGGTCTGACGATTAGAATAACCAAATACATACTACTTACTTACAATACCGAATTACTTACAATTGATTACCGAGTATCCAAATATACGAATTACATTCCAAGGCTACTTCCCAAAAATTAAGAGTTTGTACATTTACTCATTTCTATCCAATCACATTCATCACCCAAAAAGGTGTACCACATGGTACACCGGCTACTCAAAAAGGCCTTAGCCGTGTACAACTCGGTACACCATCCAATCCTACTAACTACCAAAAAGAATTCAGCACGGTCCTCCTACCATCACGCCTCGCGGGTACCTGTAGAATAAAAACATTCCCCCTAGGGGATCAACTTACGCTGAATATGATAACCGCATACCCCGCGTACTAGCGAGGGTACGCCAACTATTTGGTCAAGTACATGCGGTTCGTTTCATTCATACATACATACATGCTTCATACAGTACAAATTCAATACATACGATTCACAAGCATACATACATTCAATACATACAAGGGAGATATTACGAGTCACCCATTCATACTTACCATTTACTCACCGCATTACGGAGATACAATTCTCCAATACATACAGAAGTCATGTTAGCTTCGTTACACACCCGGATTAATCGGGTGTTCAATACTTCTTACTCATGGTCAATGACTTACAATAGTCAAGACCAATACACATACAATACTTACTTCTTACTTACTTTACTCCAGTTAAGTCGGTATGACCTCCGGGCAGGGATTACTACATCCCACCACCGGGCTTTAGGGTGGCCCACTAATCCAGGATGCTACCCATTCAAGGGATTTGGTCCATGGAAAAGATTACAGCCAGGATTCGGATCCAACCTCTTGTGTTTCCTTATCCTCACGCGTGGCCGAAACTATATCGGACTTCTACTCATTCCATTTACTCATTACTCATGTCAGGAGTTAGATTGTTAGGAATTAGTAGAAGTCAGTACTTCATTTCCATACATTCATACAGTACACAAGTACACAATACTTACGCATACACTTCATTCTCATTCATTCATTTCATGAATTATACAAACTAAATGTTCAAGAGAATACAACAAGAACAATATAGCTCAAACACAATTAAGTGCAATAAAGGTCCGATTCGTGTATTTATCTTATTGGTGATCACATAAGCACACAAATCGGGGTAACCAAGTTAGGATACAGGGCATGAAGAAATCATACCGTACACCGTTGTTTTCGTACTACCGGGTCCTTTGACGATCAACTATTTGATTCCTATACATACATGAAGTAGTATGATCAATGATCTATTATTGGTCTAGCTTACTCCTTCATTGTTACTTTCATTGTTTACTTACCACTTCGTTATTTTCTTACTTGTTTACGAAACCATCCTTTCCTTTACTACTTCTTAAACTTGTTCCCTTACTCGTTTACTTACTTTCTTACCATTATTGCCTTCATTAGTGGTGTACTACTACATACATATGCATACATGTGTGTAGGCATATATATATATATACATACTTATGATTACTATAGTCATATAAAAACATTTTTTTTTGTAAGTTATGGGTCGTCCGACCCACCGTCCGACCCACCGTCCGACCCAAGCCCTGGGTCGGACCATTCCAGTGGATTTGCGTCCTCTGAAATTCTTCCCGTCCGACCCGGAACTGTTCCGTCCGACCCATACACCTCTGGGTCGGACCATTCCAGAAAGTTTCGGTTCTGTCGTCCAAGCTCCGTCCGACCCATGTCCGACTCAACCTCTGGGTCGGACGAAGTCAGAAACTTCGACAACAGAAATTTTCTTGCCCGTCCGACCCACGTCCGACTCACGGCTCCTGGGTCGGACCGTTCCAGAATGTTTTATTCTCGTTGCTTAAGCCTTGTCCGACCCACGGTCCGATCCAGGCCCTGGGTCGGACGGTAGCAGAACACTGCTACAGGCTTTGTTTTTCAATCCCTTTCTTACCCATCTCTTCCCCAATCTTCCTACATGTAGTCCCACATGATATTATGCCATTTAGGCCTCCTAAAATACCTTAATTCATTCACCAAACCCATTACTCAATCCTAGTTACACTTACACATTTTTCCTCACTTCTCTTCAACACTTATACTTGTTCCCATTGCACTAATGCTACAGATTTTGTCTTCCCTTTTATGCTACAGATTTTTCATTCAACTTCTATGTCTCATTACTCCCTCAACTAATGCTACTCTTAGCATCCAAAATGCATTACTTTACATCCTATTTCCTTACCTTACCCAGTCCCTTTTCAAATCTGTTTCAAGATACTTAACTACTCATTTTTAACCTCTCCAAATACACCTAGTCACTACCTGGGTTACTCCCTCTTCTTAAACCACTAAGTCCTCAAATTCCTGGACAAAAATTGACATAGTCTCCCCTATATTCTTAACATTCTCCACACACTATTTCAGTTCATAGTTGCTCATTCACACACCTGTTTATACAACACATTATACTCACATTCCAACACTACTACAACAACATAGAATTCCTGCACATACACATTCAATGCCCCATGTTTTCCCAAGCTTTTAAAACTCATTTAAAAACTTCAAAACTGTTTCAATACCATTACTCATTATGCTACAACATACTTACTACTCATTACTCAATACTCCATTCATTTTACTACTCCAAAAACTGTTACAATACTACATACAAAACTAGCTCAAGGTAAAGGTAATTACCTTGTGTTTCTAGTTTTCTTTCTTCCTTTTTCCTTCTCTTCCTTTCTTCTCCTTTGTTCTCGGTCCCAATGAGGTTCACACACACCAAGTGCTACAACCCATATCAATACACAATACCATTTAACATTCATTTTTGCACTAACCCTAGAATTTAAATGTTTTAGGGTTTAGAAAAGGGTATTACCTTTCAACCACTGAATGAGATTCTTGACTAGCAAGAGAACAAGATTCCTAGCCCAAAGAAGGAGCCAAAATCGGCTGGAGCAACAAGGAACAAGACATTCAAAATCTGGAAATTCTCATAATGCAAACAAGGGCTAGAAACGATGGATTTTCGAACTTCTTTTTACCTCAAGGTGACAAGGAGGTGAAGGTGCTTCCAATGGTGGACTTGAATCTTCAAATGGGGAACACCCACAAAAACGAAAATGAAGCTTTTAGGTTTTTGAAAGGAGGAAAGTGTTCTCCTTTGCGAGGGGATTACAATGGTATACTTTTTGTTGAGTTTGGAGAAGATTTGAATGCTCAAAGAGAGGAGAGAGAGGAGAGGGCTGTAGGGAGCTCCTTCAAATCGCCATGTCCATCGCAGGGAAGAAGAAAGAATAGAGAAGGTGGGAGGTGGATGCGTGAGAGAGAGAGGGATGGGTAGAGGAGAGAGAGTTTTATTTGCTTTTTACTTATTTCTTTTGTCCTTTAGTGTATTAGGAACAATAAAGAGAGGGAGAGGGCTAGTTTAATCGGCCCACACACACCCATCCTACAGATTTTTGACTTTTATTTACAAAAGTGGACACACTAAGTTTGTTTATTTGCATTCTTACCCCGCAACTTCCCGGTTGTTACAGTTTTTACTAACCGGAACCCGTTTTCTGGAATTTTCTCGTTTAATTAATTTTATTGGTTCTAAAGCTCCATTAATATTTATTAGTGACTATTTAGTTGACCAAAATTGTTAAGAGTCTATTTGACCCGCTTAAAGTCGCGTTTTCCCAGTTTCCTCGAAAAACACGCTTTAAGGTTCGTTTATGCTTTTAAACCATTTTAAAGGTCCGTTTCCTTCGGGATTTGTTCCCTCGTATTTATTTAAGTGTAATTAAGCCTTTAAAAATATAATTAGCCTAATTAATCACTGTTTTTAATTACGGGGTATTTCAATGCTACATGTGAAATACCCCTAAATTAATTAAATTAATTTAGGGGATTTCTTTTATTAAACCCTAAATAATACTATTAAACATTAAATTATTATATGGTATTATGAATTTAATAATAATATTTATAAGTCAATAAATCTTGGAAAAATTTTAAGACACTTCAATTATATTATAAAGATTTTAGAAATATTTGGAGCATTGATTTGAATCATAAAAGTAATATAAAATCATGGAAACCTTAAAGCTCCTTAAGCCTTGCTAGGGTTGACTTTTTGAGAATGGTCAAACCAGCCCATGAAACCTATACCAATAAAAAGATTATGGAAAACCAAGAAGATTGATAATAAGAACGTTAAAAACGGATCATCCTAGCCAAAGTTATGATATAATGAAGTTTAGAGCCAAAAGTTAAAGGTTTGCTGACGTGGCTAGGTTTCCTGACTCAGCCACGCGCCTTGGTTTCCGTGCCACGCCTGATTGCCAGTTTTCCCTAAAAATAGGCTAAGTAATCTCAGCCAACATTCAGCACGTTGCTCCATCTTCAGACCTTAATATCTCAGCCTATACTTCGTATTTTTAACGTCGTTTTCTTCATTTTATTCTCCTACAAATATGCTTTCTAACCGTTTCTCACACTTGACCTAACTCTTCCTACATTCTTCACAAAATTGATCTGAAGTTACCTCCCCGAGAATCTGCAACCCATAACTTCTAGAAATCCATTAGATAAGGTAAACTTCGTCCTATCATATCTTCTTCATCCATGTATGAAAATTTGCGTTCTATAGCTTATTTTCAAGATCTTTAACTCCTCTACAACTTTCCTTTTAACAACCAATGCTAGTTCTCGATCATTTGGAAGATCAAAGCATCTAAAGTCCCCAATTCGATCACGACAATGTTCTTGCCCAAAAATTTTCCAGAAACGAAATGGTAAACTCAGATCTTTCGGGATCTATAACTTTCTCCCTAGTTCATTGTTTTCAATGATTCTTCCACCCATGTTTAGAGTTACATACCTAGTTTAAATGTGGTATATTTCATGGATCGAGTCGCTCCCAATTGGCACGAGTTGATCAGTGAAGTTGCCTACCTGAACTTCGCATAAAATCATAACTTTTCCAGAAAAATGCAAGGTATAAACCCGAAACTTTTGACTTAGATTTATCTGTGTGTATTACGACTTATATCAAGAATTTTCTATCAGCTTATAGAGCTACAATTCCTCTTTCGATTAAGCCCAAGAACGTGGCCTAACTCGATATATACTGTAACTTATAGATCTGCAAAGTTCGACCCTCAACCACTCGAAAAATCGAGAGTTTCCAGAAACCCGAATCAGATTACTCTCGCCGGCGCACCTCCGGTATGTTTCCGATCAAATTGCTCCAATATTGTCACCCGCCTTTACATTTCCGGTCATACCCAGTTGTTGATTTAATCTATTACGCATTACATTAGGAGAATTTGTCGAATTGAGTTGCAAACCGTACAAACCCTAAGTCGAACGAACCCATATTCGAAATCCCAGAGCCTTGCATTATAATTCACGAAATTGGTAACATTGAAACCGTCTTTTAATTTCAAATCGAATGAAACAAAAATCAACGAATTTGGTTCTGTAGATTTTGAGGAATCAAGGAAAACACAATCGGCAGTCGATTAGGTTTATCTGATGAACTCGCAAGATAGGGACCGTCCGATCGTGGTTAAAGAAAACGGACGGTCGCGATTAAAACGTGGAAGTTAATGATGTTTTAAGTAAGAATAAATTACTGAATAATATTCTAACTTGTTGGTTTTATTTAATGATCTTCCCTAATATATTTTGACATGAAAATTTGACCATGGGTTCCTTATAAAATCTAGTTTATTTTCATGTAAATTAATATGGGTTTAGAGTTTTGAAATGTAAGTTATAATTTTTGTAAGTTCTGAGTATTTTGGATTTATTCAGATAATTTTAACAAAGAGATTTTTATAAAATAAAAATTTTATAATATGTCTAAAGTATCATAGTTACTATATATATATTTAATTTGAGACTTTTTAGGAAAGAGGAAATAGATTTAATAATTGTATTTCTGAATTTTTCATAAGATATCTTATAATCTATGGTTTTAATGTAATAAAAATTAAAGTATAGTTGGATAATCAACTTTATAGATTGAAAATAATATTAGAAGGTTACAATAACATTTAATATAGTATGTTGATAATTACATTAGGTTATAAACTTTTATGAAGAAATAAAAGGATTAAAATGTTACTTTAGGGTAAATATAATCAATCATTTATATTATTACTTTAAGTTATGGGTAATATAGGAAGTTTAGAATAAGGGAAATACTTTACTTTATAAGTTGTATACCGATTAAGATTTAATTACAAGATATTAGGATAATTAAATGAGTTACATGTAGGGTTACTTAAATATATAGATACATATATTATATTATTACATGATTAATAATAAAATGAGAGAAATACTTTTACTAATAAAATGTGGGAATATTAGTAATTTTAAATGTAATCCTTACATGATATCCACACTACTAAATGATAGTTCAACATCTTAAGATGATACTATTAAAAGAATATTATATGAGGTGGTATTAAATTATGGTTATGAAATTAAGCTTAAAGAGTTACCTTTGAATTTCTAAGATTTATATAATCCATATTAAAATACATGTATAATATTATTTGTCAATGACCAGAATGTAAATCTATAATTGGATTAAGTAATTAATAAGTTAAGACTTAGGAAAATTCATAATTAGATTACATAAAATGCTACACAAATAGATCTTATCATATAATTAATAATAAAATAAATGAAACACTTTTACATCTAATTGTGAAGTGGATTAATAAGTCTAGATTTAATTATTTCGTAACATTTATAGTATTGAATAATAACTTAATGTTTCAAGATAAAATCATTAAACTGATTATGATAAAAAAACAATATTAAACTATGATTAGGGAATTAATCTAAATAATAATCCTTAAGTTTCTTAGAATTAGATAAGCCATATAAAATACATTTATTACCAATATTCAAAATGTGAGTTTATAATTAAGTGATGTACTTAGTAGTTAGAACTTATAAAAGGTTTGTAAATAGAAATTAGATATTTAAACCCTTGAACCTTTAATTAGATGAAACTAAGTTACATAAGAGATTATATTGATCTACTTTACGATACTAAAAATCTTAATATGTCCTTTGAGTATAAAGTATGAAGATTTTTCCGAATAGATGATCTTATTAAATATTGACAAATCACTTATGAATGAGAATTTAATTCTTAGATAAATTTTACCTTATGTTAAGATATACTGCTTATCCTAAAATATAATAAAGGGAATTAATTTATTAAGTTATTCCTTTGAAACCTTAGGTTTTGTAAACAATTTAAAACGTATTTAAGACATAAGTTTATTAAAGTTTAGTATAAAAGGATTATACTTAATCTATGGAGGGAATGTGTGTAAAAATAAAACATTTAGGAAATTCAATGTAAGTAAGGATACATAAAAGGTTATCGTAAACCACCTTGTTATATAGGTAATGATAAAGCAATTAATATACCTTGTGAATACTAAATGTAAGAGTTCGATAAGTCTAAGTTAATTATAATATAGTTATTTCAAGATGAAAAGTAATTTAACATCTTATGACAAGATTATTAGAGGGGTGTAATAAAAAGTCATTTTGAACTAAAGATAAGATAGTTGAGTTTAGTAGATCAACTAAGTTATAATAAAATGCATCTACAACACTATGATTCCAATATACAGGATGTAGATCTTAATTAAGTTAAGGGGAAGACTTAATCATAATGGATTATCTAGTAGATATTAATAAAATACATAATCATTACATTGTGAAATAATAGTATAGTATTCTAAGATAAACCCATCATAGGTCATAATACGATGTTTATCCTAAAGTAAGAATAAAGGTATTGAGCTTAAGAATTATTAATGAGATTCTAAGATTAATTGAATAATATAAAATGCACTTATGATATAAAAGTCTCAAAAGTCTTGAATGTGAGAATTATGGTTAAGTATTAGTAAAGTGGATAAGAGTGAAACCATTGACAAGTGTTAATAAAATACATTCCTCGATCTTACAACCTTGGGCTATACAACATTCTAAAATAAGTCAAAGGTTATACATAACATTTAAGCGAGGGCTTACAAGATAATTGAGATTTAGAATTAAGAGTGAGAAATTTGTTTAAGTTTAACTTAGGATATAAGTTATTGATAATATACTATCTTTAATGTTCTTTAGAGTGTTGTTGAATGTTTGCACGAGTCTACAAGAACTGCTACAACGTTAATCAGGTACGATTTCTTGTACTTAGATACTTCTGCTAACAGACTTCAAGAGACGTTTTTAAAAAAACGCTAATTGAGCTTAGATGATTTTCAAAAGGAAAACTGCTTGTGTGACTAACTCAGCCTGATGTGACTAACTGAGCGTTGATTGTATAACTCACATGATTACTGTTTCTTCATATCTAATTGTTTCACTAGATACTACAAAGGGTTTACGCCTCTGCACTCTATAGGACTGAGTCTTTTGGTATTGCACTTGTGCAGTTAATGATTTAGTGGGGTAGCTAGGAATATGGGAAAATGTCAAATCTTGGTAAATTCTTCCTTTGACTCTAGATATCATTTCATCCATGAGCTGACTCTTTTATTGTGATGTGCGCGCGTCTTCGCCGATGACTGAGAACGGGTCGGTGATAGCGGAGGGCTATATATCCCTCGTCCAAAAAGGATGTGTGTGACAGCGGAGGGTTGTATATCCCTCATCCATGTGGACAGTTGACTGGCGGTGGGGGTCATCTCTCCTAATTGGTTTTATTCCACCATTGAGTATGTTTGTCCATGGGAATCAACTTTCTGAAATGGTGGAGACATAAACTGTCTACCACGGGTTATGGATATTCTTATCATTCCTAGTCCTTTGTGACAACCTGAGTCTTTCTCTTCTTAACCAAAATTGTTCTAACATCAACAATGAATGCTTACTAACTTTATGGTGTGATCTCTTAAGTGGAAGACCTGGTTTTAAAGTTATTTGTCTCTATCTTTGTTTTATCCTCTTTTCTCTGTGATTTGAATGTTTTGAAGTGCCTTTTTCCCCTGTTTTACTTTTAAGAGTTTGATTTCAAGTTACTGTTTCGTTTTAAGAGTTATATTATGATTTACTTTTTTAGAGAATCGTACCAGTTCCATTCCAAGGAACTGACTCACCCCTCCTGGGGTGGGCTGCTTGGTTTCATCTTGCAGGTACGAAATTGTTTATACAGGTGGTCATGAAGAGTATGAGTGATTGGGATGAGAATTAGGAATTGTGGAGAGTTACCTTGTTTATTTTAAGTTATGTTTACATTGTTTTTCTCGAGTTCATACTGTAACATTTGTAAGTAGTAATTGGTGAGGTTTTGTACCGGGTGTTTGGAACCCGATGATCTGTAATCGTCATTAGATATTTTTATTCCGCTGTATTTACTTTAAATAGGGGCATTACAACATGGCTCATCCCCTCATCTCTATTTGGTTTCCGAAGCTTTAGGAATTGTAGAATACAGAAAGAAGACCACGTGGTACGGTCAAGAGATTTCTATGTTAGCTTGTTATGCATGGGAAAGAAAAATCTTGCATTTATGGCATGTGATAGTGGTGAGACACGTGGTCCTCTGTAGTCTGCCATCGCTTCTCACCACCACCTGGGACTAAATGTTTCAACTCTGCCTTTTTATTTTATTAAGTTTTATTTTTGTTATAGTTTGTGTCATGCCATCTCTTTGTGGTTAATTATTAATTTTCTTGCAAAATCCTACATTATTTTGTATTCACCCCTGAACTGTAACTGTTGGTCTCCCACTTATTGGTCAAGGTTAGCCTCTCTATTTGTAATCCACACAAATGGATGCTTTATATGTCAGTTGGATAGACAATCATTTTCCGGGCGTGGTTGACCTTAGTTGACTATTCTCTTGGGTATCTTCGGGAGTTACTAGCGATGGCTACATCCAAAGTTGCTTACATTCTCATGCTTGGATCCTTGTCTCATTTGTTTACTTTTGTCTTCAGTTTCCTCTTAGCTAGCTTAAGTCAATCTACTAGACTTTATGTTATTACAAAAAATATTACTAGTTTCCCTTTCAGCTTAGACATGTAATCCCTATTGTCTAATCCAATATGTGTCTTATTTTCGAAAAAAATATATGTTTATAACATGTCACGATGATTCTTATTTCGATTCTCTTCGAATTCTACATGGATTCTTCGATATTCTTTAATAATATACTAATGTATACAAAACATTTAGGGGAACAAAATCTAATTAAGAAAGAGAATATAGGGGGATGAAAAAGAATTATCTTTGATTATCTTTGTTGTCTGGGTGTAAGGGAAACTAATGAATCACTAGTTAAAACGGTCACTAGTCAATGATCATTCACCATCAGTTATCAGACAACGATCACCATCATTCAATAATCACCGGTTATCGGTCAATGATCATTGGTGGATAACCATCAGTCACAACTAAAAGCATGTTTTTTTTGGAAATGAAATCTCATTCCATAATTGGGGGACAAAAATCATGTTAAAGGAGTCAGTAAAATTAAAACCAACCATTATTAACTTTGACGTCGGTACAACCGCCAACACCCTCGACGCACTTGACTGCAATGATTGATTGCCTGGGCCTGGAGGGGCCAAGCTTGTCTTCGAAGTCATAAAAAATTCGAAAGATGCCTCGTCTCCCTTTACTTGTGAAGTAAATTAAATGTGGACAAAACCCAGTGAATAATTGGTGGAAGGCGAGATATTTTTAATCTTAATTTGGCAATACAGAAGTATAATTCGTGGGGAGGCCTTCTCTCGCCTTGGCCTCTTACCGGACTTTTTAATGGCGCTTCCTCTTTCGATTGTCTCCGAAGCTTTGAGAGCGACTTTTGCTGTAGTGTTATGATAAATATAAATAGAGCGGTGTAGTAAATGCAGTCACACGTACGAGCTTAAAAGCATAGCGGTTTCTTCCATATTTGCATTAACGTAGTTGACGTTCTGAAATCCCCAAATCAATCGGTATCTCCTTGCGATCTGTTGCTTCCGTTTGGGAAATATATATTTCCTTTTATGCTGTTGCTCTCTCTTTTTTTTCCTGACTCCTTGCCTTCTATTATCTGTTATATTTGATTCGGGTGTTGTTGAATCTGAATTTCTTTCAAGAACATCGAATTAGACCTCTATGTTTCTGCAGTTGGGAGGCAACACCGAAGCAAAAAATAAAACCTAATAGAGAACTAGCATCGAAGCAAAATGGGTCTAATTTCTGGAATTATGATGGGGGTCGTCTTTGGCGTTGCGGTTATGGCCGGATGGAATCGAATGATGCAGCATCGGAGCAGAAAACGTGTTGCGAAGGTAAGTTTTTCTATCTTATCAAGCATTGTAAAATCCGTGGTAACCGTTGTAGCTTGAACTTGATTTTATATGCTTTGGAATTCTCATTCCCCTTCAAACTCGTGTGTTTTCTCAACTTGTTCGTTTACTAGATAGGAAGTTATTCTTTGTTTGGGAGTGCGGGTACGGACGTGAGTAGTGAACGTGAACCATTTGCTGAAATATGTTGGATACACTTTCCGGTGCATCTTTGGTGCTCTTCTGTCTGGCGCCATTTTGTTCACATATCATGATATGGTAAAAAAGAGCTTCAGCTGTTCCGCGGAGAAACTTGAACCCGATAAGCTTGACTGGCTTGATCAAAGTGGAATGATTCATTCATATTGCTACATTTAGTTATTCATCTGATTTACCTTTTGGGAGAGAAATGCATTGGTTGTAGAAGGTTGGTTCCACCGTGAAGTATCAGGCGTATGTATTTTATCTTCTTTGGCTCAGTAGTGGACCAAAAAAATAGAGGAACGACTGAATGCATCTTAGCTTTCTTTACTTTATCTGAAAAATTACTGTATGATGAGATAGTGGAGTAATTATTTAGTGTTTTTTTACAGATCTGGAAGGCAGTTAAAGGTTACTATCCTTCAACATTATGCAGTTTGCTTATGTCTTCTTAAAAAAATGATTGGTCTCGTACATAGCATATCACTTTTTTCCAAGAATGATTATTTCCAGTTTGGGATGATCATCTTCAGTATGTCCTTTGCACATTCTCCCTTTGAGGATAAGTAAATCTGATATTTCACATGTAACGACTGAATGCATCTTAGCTTTCTTCACTTTATCTGAAAAATTACTGTATGATGAGATAGTGGAGTAATTACTTAGTGTTTCTTTTACAGACTAAAAAGCATTTAAAGGTTTAACCATCCTTCAACATTAAGTAATTTGCTTATGTCTTCTTAAAAAATGATTGGTCTCGTGCATAGCATATCATTTGTTTCCAAGGATGATTATTTTCCAGTTTGGGAGATCATCTTCAGTATGTCCTTTGCACATTCTCCCTTTGAGGATAAGTGAATCTGAATATTTCACATGTAGTTACTGATACCTTACTTGTTGGGCCAACGTATCTAAATTTTGGGAGTTCTTCTAACATTTTGATGCAGGCAGTCGACATAAAGCTCCTTGCCTCACTTGGTAGAGAAGATCTGAAAAAAATATGTGGTGAAAATTTTCCAGAATGGATTAATTTTCCTGTCTTTGAACAGGTTTGTTTTGCATTAGGTTTATCAATTCAAATGAGTCGTTGAATTTCTGTACTTATTCTTTAGATTTTGTCATAATGCTCATCATAATGTTCCCGTTATCCAAGGTTATACACAACATATCTAATATCTCAGATTTTATTATTGTACTGCTTTGGTACACTCCTTGGGACAAGTACTGTTCATCTTGTTTGAAGTATCTGCACTAGCATACGAGGGTCTAGTGGAAATTGTGAAGAGTTTAGGTTAAATATGAATGCTCAGTTTTCTGAGTTCAATTGTACACTTAGCAATGATAGAGCCTGCCTGGCTTTCCTGAATTTAATAATGAGTCAATATCTTTTTGTTTTCTCATGTTTTAATTTTCTTAAGTGAAGAGGTGAAGAATCATATTGATAGAGCACTTTATCCACTGGTCATAGTTGTCTGGAAGTTTACTCGCTGCTCTTGATTGTATGTATCTGTAGCTTAAGCGTTGACATGATCGTAAGTTGGGTTTGTTTGGCCTATGGATTTCAGGTGAAGTGGCTTAACAAGCAGCTCAGCAAATTGTGGCCGTATATTGCTGATGTAAGTCTTGCTTCTCGCTGATTCAGGCTAACTTAAAGATGTTTATGTTCACAATTGATGACTTAGTCATCTGATTTGGAAGTTATTTTAGGGTCAAGCGATGTCTACTGAAAGTGATTCGCTCTTTTCTGTTTATAACTATGAGAGATCAGTATTGAACATATACAATAATGTATTTTGATTCTGTTACGGTCCGAGGCGTAACTCCCTCCACAGTCTAAGCAAGACTTCTTTATTATCTTTCTCAATACCAATCAACATATCAATCCCCCGCTTAACTACAGATTAACAGTCAGACACTACTAACCACCCTTACCCACCATATAACTTGGTACAACAACTTGATAACAACTAACAGAATGTATAACAACAATATTATTTCCTTCTCCTATAAACTTGCTCAAAACACCCCTTACTAACAGCTGGCGTCATAACAGATTCATGTTGTAGCGGCTTGGTATTTTCGTGAACCTTTTTTATTAACATAATGAAATTAACATAATATCATTCAAGGAGGTCAAATACTATTTTCCCTTCAGTAGTGACCAACTCTTTCTTTGTTATGCATGTTAAGACTTTCTGCTTGTGTATCAATGACTTTGTATACACTTGACAACCCGTTTTTTTTTCCGTTTTGCTTGCAACCTATTCTTATGTTCAAATATCATCTTAGGCGGGCGAGCTGGTGATTAGGGAATCAGTTGAACCTGTCCTGGAAGAATATCGCCCTGCTGGTATTACATCACTGAAATTCAACAAGCTTTCTCTTGGAAAAGTGGCTCCAAAAATCGAAGGTATATTTACTTGGTGTAGTGTCTGACAAATTCACTATGCATAGTAGATGATTGAATTAGTGTGTCTATATGTGATCCTTCGCTAAGTCCCTATTCATAAGGTTGCGGATCTATTGTCAATGCAGATAACTCTTGGTTGGTCAAGTAGTTTCCATACAAATTGGAAGGCCAAATAACTATTTCTTTGTTTGGGGTGTTATTCCATTGCTTTATTCAGATGATAGAGCAATTTAAGAAACTAAACAGAATAGCTTTCTGTTGTTTGGTCTATCCAACAACCACTATTGTTGTAATTATTACATGACTATTGCTGTAATTATTAAGTGTCTAGTGGCTGTTCAGTTGTAGTTAATTATTAGTGACTGTTCAGCTGTAATTAATTATTAGTGACTGTTCAGCTGTAATTAATTATAACTCTTCAGCTGATTGTAGTTCCTAGGCAGAATCTCTAGAATTCTCCTCTCTCTTACATAGTTCTAGAACTCTCTCCTCTCTTAGACATTCTCTCTATTAATAGGGCTGTATCACTTCTCAAATACAATCACATCAACGATTACTGCTGTAAACTTCATGGTATCAGAGCAGGTTTCAACCATAGCCACCACTTTCTTAAAACACTAAACATAGATAAAGGGTGTCTTCATCCAAATCTCTATTCCTAAGGGTGTCTCCGCCTAAACTCTATTCCTAGGGGTGTCTCCACCCTAAATCTCTTGCCTAAAAAGGTGTCTCTACCTTCTTCATCCACCCAATTTTTTTCTTCTTCGTCACTATGGCTGAGGAGAACAAATCTGATTCGAATGCTGTTGCATCTGCTACTGCTGCTATTACAGCAGCTTTGAAACCAAACAAGACTGATCTTGCTCCTATTGATTCAGCCTATAAACTGAATGTCAATAAGTACTTTATTTGGTCTTAGCTTGTCCTTACTCGTCTAGAAGAGAAGGAACTAGACAATCATCTCACTCAATCAAAACCAGCTGACACTAATGAAGGTGAATGGAAGAAAGTAGATGCCAACATACGGTCATGGTTATGGGATTCTATGGATCCAAGCATCAGCATCACATGTATGCTTCTGAAAACAGCAAAGGAAATCTGGGAATATATCCAGAGATCCTACTCAACAGCAAATGATGTTGCCTTTATTTATGACCTTTGGCTTAGGTCAATGACCACCAAGCAAGAAGGACTATCAGTCTCGGAATATGCTACCAATCTTCAACGGTGGTGGTCGGAATTGGATCAATACCAAAGCATCAAGTGGGAGACCGCAGGAGATGCACTTCTATATCAAAAGGCAACAAACCAGCAGCGTGTGTACTGTTTGTTGGCTGGTCTAAACCCAGAATATGACCAGGTTCGAGTTCAAATTCTTGGAAACAAGGATCTGCCTAATATAGAAGAGGTCATTGCTACTGTCAAATCAGAGGAAAGTCGCCGCTCAGTAATGCTGGAGAACAAGACAACTGAAAGCACTGCCTTTACTGCACAAGGGGAACATAATGTTGGTAAAACAAGAAGGTGGTGCAGTCATTGTAAAAGGTCAAATCACAACAATGATCAGTGCTGGAAACTTTATCCCCATCTGCAGAAAGAATGCAAGAAACGAGGACAAGGGGTTGGAAAAGCCTACACAACCACATCTACAGTTGCTGGTCCTTCGGATTCACACATCTCTCAAGAAGAATTGAAGCAACTTCAGGCTATGCTGAAATCCCTTCAATCTCCCTCCAACATTGATCAATGCTCTCTCGCCCTACAAGGTAATACTTCACAATCTTTTTGTCTTAATGCTTCGGAACATGTCTTACGAGACTGGATTCTTGATTCAGGAGCTACCTCCCACATGACCTCTACTTCCTCTTGCCTTGATGAATATTCATCTTGCCCTAAAAAACTACAAATTACTACAGCAAATGGTACATCCACATCTGTTGCTGGCCAAGGAACTGCCAAAATCTCAAATGGATTGCACCTTAGTAATACCCTACATGTCCCCGGTCTTGCCATGAATCTTGCTTCAGTATATAAACCCACCAATGATCTCAACTGCTTTGCTGTTTTTTCTCCATCTTGGTGTGTTTTGCAGGATCTACACTCGGGAAAGACGATTGGAACTGCTAGGCAATGGAATGGATTGTACTACTTGGATTTACATCGTGTCTCACCTAATCCATGTAGAGCCCTTGTATCCGTTGCTGATAAAAATGCCACAATTTGGCTTTATCATAAGCGTTTAGATCATCCCTCTTTCTATGCTTTAAAAACTTTGTTTCCTAATCTGCTTGTTGGTATTGATGTCTCTGCCCTCAAATGTGAAGTGTGTGAACATTCCAAACACACTCGTGCTCCTTTACCTCTCAGTACGACAAAAAGCAGTCTTCTGTTTTCTCTTATTCACAGTGATGTTTGGGGTCCTTCTCCCATAGCTAATATCTCTGGTGCTCGATGGTTTCTTACCTTTATTGATGATTGCACTCGATTTACATTGTTGTTTTTACTAAAAAATAAGAGTGAAGTAAGTTCTATCATACCCATTTTTTGTAACATGATTCAATCTCAATTCTCCACCTCAATTCAAAGGTTTCGCACTGATAATGCTACTGACTATTTCAACCCAAAAGTAACAACATTTTTTCAATCCAGAGGAATTATTCACGAGTCTTCTTGTGCCTATACTCCACAACAAAATGGAATTGCGGAAAGAAAGAACCGACATCTTCTTGAAATAGCTCGTGCTCTTCTTTTCCAATCAAACACACCTCAACACTATTGGGGAGAAGCCACCTTAACAGCCTGTCACCTAATCAATAAGCTTCCCTCTCGTGTCCTTCAAAACAAATCTCCTCTTGAATGCTTAAGCCATTTCTTCCCTACTGACAAGATTTCCACAAACCTGGACCTACGTGTCTTTGGGTGTACCTCTTTTGTCCATATTCACACACCCAATAGAGGGAAGCTTGATCCACGGGCCATTAGATGCATCTTTCTTGGATACTCTCCTACACAAAAAGGGTACAAGTGCTACAACCCTCACACAAGAAAAACCTATGTCACTGCAGATGTCACATTTCATGAGGAAACACCCTACTATCCCTTTACTGCACCTATTGACATTCCTCCTCCAAGTACACACTCTAACCATGATAACCCTCCCATGACCTTTGACATCTCCTTTACTCCTCTGACAAATTCAAACCAATCCGAATCACCACCAGCACCCTCCTTACCACCTTCGCAACATGAATCATCATCTTCTCCTTCCACAAATTCACAAGATACACCACCAGTACCCTCCTCACCATCTATCCCATCTCCTCCTCCATTGACACATGTTTCCTCCAGGGAACACAAGTCCAGACCATGGCTAATGGAGGATCAAGCGTCTGAACCAAGTGTTGATCCTGCACCAACAACCGATTCAGATCTACCCATTGCTCTTCGAAAAGGAGTTCGTAAGTGTACTTCCACCCCTCTTTATCCCTTGACTAATTTTGTATCCTTTGATAACTTCTCTCCATCACATTCACTGTTTGTCCAAAGCCTTAATTAGATTCCTATCCCTAAGATTGTTTCTGAAGCATTAACCAAAAGAGAGTGGAGAGAAGCCATGGAGGAAGAAATTCAAGCATTAGAAAAAAATAGAACTTGGGATATTGTTAATAAACCTCTTGGGAAGCGTATGGTTGATTGCAGGTGGATTTTTACTCACAAATACAAAGCAGATGGATCACTGGAGAGATATAAGGCACGGCTGGTTGCAAAAGGATATACTCAAACCTATGGGATTGATTATCAGGAAACCTTTGCTCCAGTTGCCAAACTTAATACGGTTCGCATACTATTATCTCTTGCAGCTCATTTTGATTGGAAACTATTGTAGTTTGATGTGAAGAATGCCTTTCTTCATGGTGACTTGCACGAAGAGATATATGTGGATGCCTCCTGGTCTTGATGCTGCAAATGATTCATCCAAAGTCTGCCGTCTTAAAAAGGCATTATATGGTCTCAAGCAATCTTCTCGTGCATGGTTTGAGCGATTTGCTTCTGTTGTATGTGCGGCTGGTTATAAGCAAAGTCAGGGTGATCATACTTTGTTTGTCAAGCATTCTCACCCAGAGGGGATCACCATCCTATTGGTCTATGTAGATGATATTATTGTCACTGGCAATGATCCCAAAGAACAGCAAAGATTGGAGAAACAACTTCAATCCAAATTTGAAATCAAATCTCTTGGGTCGTTAAAGTATTTCTTGGGAATTGAGGTTGCTCGTTCTTCTCATGGAATTTTGATTAGCCAGCAAAAATACATCACTGACCTCTTAATTGAAACGGGGAAGAGTGCTAGCTGACCTGCTACCTCACCTATGGATCCTAATCATAAGCTTGATTCAGCACAGGATGCACCAAAGGTTGAAGTATCTCGGTATCAGCGATTGTGTGGAAAACTAATCTACTTGTCTCACACTCGACCAGATATCACTTATGCAGTAAGTGTCTTGAGTCAGTTTATGCATGATCCTAGAAAACCACATATGGAAGCAGCACACCGAGTCTTACACTACCTAAAGGGGGCACCTGGAAAAGGTATTCTATTTGAAAGAGGAAAAAGACTAACCCTCCAAGCATTCACTGATGCAGATTATGGAGGTTCACTTGTTGATAGACGATCTACTACGGGCTACTGTGTTTTATTAGGAGGTAATTTGGTTACTTGGAGGAGTAAGAAACAGAATGTGGTAGCCCGCTCATTTGTAGAATCCGAGTTCAGAGCCCTCGCTCATGGCATTTGTGAGCTTCTTTGGATTCGTATCATATTGTCTGACTTGAAGATCAAGTGGGAAGGCTCAATGGAGCTCAGATGCGACAACAAATCAGCTATCAGCATAGCACATATCCCGGTTCAGCATGATCGAACCAAACACATCGAAATTGATCGCCATTTTATCAAGGAAAAGATTTCAGGAGGACTAATCAAACTAAGTCATATCACTTCAGAAGATCAAGTGGCTGATGTCTTCACTAAGCCTCTTCATAGTCCTAGATTTCACAACCTTATCTCCAAGCTTGGAATGCAGAATATCTACAGTCCAGCTTGAGGGGGAGTGTTGTTTGGTCTATCCAACAGCCACTATTGTTGTAATTATTACATGACTAGTGCTGTAATTATTAAGTGTCTAGTGGCTGTTAAGTTGTAGTTAATTATTAGTGATTGTTCAGCTGTAATTAATTATAACTCTTCAGTTGATTGTAGTTCCTAGGCAGAATCTCTAGAATTCTCCTCTCTCTTACATAGTTCTAGAACTCTCTCCTCTCTTAGACATTCTCTCTATAAATAGGGTTGTATCACTTCTCAAATACAATCATCACATCAACGATTACTGCGGTAAGGTACTGAGAAAAAAAATTGTTAAGGTACTGAGAAAAAAAATTGCTGGTATGAATACCTCGTATCTACCTTATGGAGGGTGTTCTTGCATTTCACCAGTTGAATGTGATCTTCCACCTTGCCTTTCTTTTCATTTTATAAATACACACACATGTTTTGCATTACCACCTGAAGTTTTGGACTGAGATCTCTAGGCTGATATGCAAGATTCTGATTTTACATTCTTGGTCGCCTTGAATTTTAGTATTTAGGTTAGGGTCCTACAACTTGGTTTGAGCACTAAGCATATCCATTCAAAAGCTTTTTCCTCTCCGGAACATCATCTTGGTATCAACATTGCTCTTCAGAGCTAAGATTAGAGTGAGTGCTAGTTTTCTTCCTTGTGGAGAGTGCTTCACAAATTGAAGATTCTTCAAGTTTAGCAACGAGTAAAATGAGCCAAAGAAAAAAAATTAATGAAGCCTCTTTGGAGTTCTATCTGAATTGAACTGAATGGTAATGTTTGAACGTTTAAGGTGTTATTTTGGAAGATTCTCCAATGGCAAGGAATAGCTTTCCAATAGAGCGGTGGAGAAATAACTATCCAGAATTATTAAATATGAGGTTCACAGACGTGTGAAAAAAGAAAGGGTTTAAAGAGTTGGTAGATCAACAGCTTTGGAGTCAGTGTGATATCTCTACGTTGATAAACATTTTCTAGATGACACATCTTTCAGGGTGCAAATTGAGTAGCAGCTAAGGATATTTTAAGGAACCGATACATGATTGTATACAGAAATAAGAAGGCATTATACCTTTCATGTCTGCTGATGTATCTAAAGAGTAGTTGAAAGTATATATTTTTAAAAACTCACTTGGAAACCAGTTGAGTTTAAAGGGCCCGTGTAAAATTTTAAATATATTAAGCAATGATTCAAATGCTTCATTAATAAATCCTATGAGCATTTTAGGGGTCTTTATATCCTTTTCGTCATGATACGAACTCACTATCATCAAACCTATGGCTCATGACTTTAATTGCATTGAGCTGGCAGGTATTCGTGTACAGAGCCTCAAGGAAAGTCAAATAACTATGGATATAGACTTCCGATGGGGTGGGGATCCAAATATCGTTTTAGGGGTTGAAGCTGCACGAGTTGCCTCAATACCTATTCAGGTTAGCTACAAAACACAGTGCAAATTACCTGTTGAGGCATTAAATGCATAACTTCTCTAAGAATTAGGGTGTGCTTCTACTTCTACATTTGCAGCTAAAAGATCTTCAAGTGTACACTGTAATTCGAGTTATATTCCAACTAGCTGAGGAGATTCCCTGCATTTCTGCTGTGGTGGTTGCTCTTTTATCTGAGGTTTGTGACTTACCATTATGAAAGACTTTATACGAGTGAGGTAGAGGCAATTTTTATTGCAGTGACGAGCTACAAAATGGACCATGGGTTCTGATAATAGAGTTGGTGTCTTTTGCTTCCTGCACTGGTTCTTCCTCCACCCCCTCCAATGATTGCGAAGATAAATTGGTTGCATATATAACAAGAATGTTTTTCTTGTCCCTACCTATTGGAAAGTGCATATAATACAAGGCTCAGATTTGCATTATTACTGATCTTAGAGGAATCTCTTGAATTTCATGAATCCTTTGAGCCTGCTAGAAAGGAGCGGTTCACTAGAATACGGCTTTTGCCAGTGACATGACTTTGGCTCTCTTTTGAAAACAACTGCTTTGCAAAAGGTGTAGAGGATCAACTTTTGTCTCAGTTTGTTGCGAGAGAAGAGGGTAAAAGATATTTGGGAAAACAATTTTTGTTGATCTTTGCAATATTATCTAAAATGATGTTATATTTAATGAAAATGCAGCTTTTATCACAGTACATACACATCATTGACCTCTGATGATCCTATTACTGAATATCAAAGCTTGTACTTGAATGTTTGCAGCCAAAACCTCGAATTGATTACACTTTGAAGGCTGTTGGTGGGAGCTTAACAGCTCTTCCTGGAATCTCTGACATGATTGATGTGAGCATCTTTGAGTGAAACTATTCTCATTTATCTGCGTTCTGCTTTCCCTTGATAATAGGATGTATATGTAATGTCTGTGATGCACCGACCAGGACACGGTAAACTCCATTGTGACAGATACTCTACAATGGCCTCATAGAATTGTGGTGCCCATAGGTGGTCTTCCAGTTGACCTCAGGTAATAATTAGTTTAACAGCAGGAGTAATTTATATTTTGTGTCATCAGTTCCTTTCTTGGGCTTGCGATTAAACTAATTATCCAGTTCATAGGCAATTATCTGATTGCTAGAAAGCCATCGTTATGCTTGTTATTGTGATCACTGACCTACCTCGAGACAATCATTGTTTTCAGAAGTGCCAGCATTTTTCTCTTTGATTTTATAGTTTAGTTGACAAGTTTTGGTTCTTAGAGCATTGCGGAATAATATTTTAGGATTACAAAATTATATTCATTTGAATGATCGTTCTTTGGAAATAATAATGACTGGATCTCATGAAACTTTTGTGATATGTGAACAAAGTTTAGTGCTCTTAGTCTAATCTCGATCTGAGATATCCTCAGAGGACTTATCTCATTATGTTGTTGCTGGTATATCTTGGCACCTTTTGTAGACTCTGCATCTTATTCATCACACTGGATACTCGAATTCATCACAAAATCAACGTTCTCTCATTTTCCCATATTGTTTTTTGCCTTGTGTAGTGAATTGGAGCTTAAGCCGCAAGGAAAGTTGACGGTGACGATTGTAAGAGCTAACAGTTTGAAGAACAAGGAAATGATCGGAAAATCTGATCCTTATGTCGTTTTGTATGTGAAGACACTCTTTAAGGTCAAAACCAAGGTCATTGATGATAATCTAAACCCTACCTGGAATGAAACATTCACTCTGATTGCAGAGGATAAGGAGACTCAATCGCTTGTGTTTGAGGTATCAATTCTGTACTTATAACTACTTGCGTGGGATTGTCTATTTATCTTCTTTGTTTTTTCTAGTGTAAGATTTTAATTACCAATAAATATTTTTTGCGGTTTGATATGTCCACATCCTAGAGCTGCAAAATCTTGAAAGAACATTGAGGCACCTATCCAGTCTTTGAAGTTATCTTGCTGGGTAGACTGTAATTCTTGTTCTTATATAACCTGTTAATTAATCTTATCAAGTAGGGTCAACCCAATGATTAATCGCATATGGTTGTGTCGTATCTTATATTTTTTGAGGAAAGATCTAGTCTTTGAAGTTATCTTGCTGGGTAGACTGTAATTCTTGTTCTTATATAACCTGTTAATTAATCTTATCAAGTAGGGTCAACCCAATGATTAATCGCATATGGTTGTGTCGTATCTTATATTTTTTGAGGAAAGATCTAGTTTAATCAACATATATATCTAGGAATACGTCCAGTTCTACTCAAGTTCCGATTGTGCGGGTGCTTGAACATCAATAAAACTCACGTTTCCATTGAGGAGGTGCATTTTGGTTTTCCTTTGAGGGAGACATTATTATTTATAATCACGTCAGACCAGCAGTCTGCTCTGGATCCTTGTTCCAACCTGTAAACTGTAGGACAGGGTTATGTTACCTCTAGGGGATGCGTGAATTTTGTCAAGTCTGATTTTGTGCTTTTGTTTTCGAATTGTTCTTTCATGTTACTTGTTTGAAAGGTTTGCCTTGGATACAGGTTTTTGACCAAGATATTGGCCAAGACAAGAGACTGGGCATAACTAAGCTTCCCCTGCATGATTTGCCTGCTGAAACGCCTAAAGATTTTGAACTAAGATTACAATCAGCTCTTGATATGACTAGAGTAGTGGATAAGAAGGACAGAGGGACAATCACTGTAAAGGTAAGTGCACATTTACCTAATATCCTGCTTTTCAAGTCTATGGCTGCTGCACGGTCTTTTCAAGTCACCTGCACATTTACGGACTCTCACTAGGAAATATGTTCGTAATATATATTCTAATTCCCTTCTCTTAAACGTGAGATTATCCAAGTTTGGTAATGATGATTTTGTTTCCTCGAATTACATAGGTGTTTTATCATGAATTTAGCAAAGAGGAGCAGTTGGCAGCCTTGGAAGAGGAGAAGAGGATCTTGGAGGAGAGGAAGAGGCTCAAAGAGGCTGGCGTTATTGGTAGCACTATGGATGCCCTTGGGTCTGGGGTCGGAATGGTGGGAAGCGGAATTGGGGCCGGGGTTGGCTTGGTAGGGAGTGGACTTGGGGCTGGGGTTGGTGTGGTGGGGAGTGGCATCGGAGCTGGGGTTGGATTGGTGGGATCAGGAGTAGGGGCAGTCGGTAGTGGGTTGAGCAAGGCAGGGAGACTTATGAGCCGGACGAAGACCGGAATTTCAGGTACAAAGAAGAACGGGTCGTCCACCACATCAGCGAACTTGAATTCAGAGAATGATGGACCGAAGACACTTTAGTGTAGAAAATTGTGCTAATTCGTGTATGGTAAGATCATGTAATCAAACTGGCTTTTGTCTGCTTTGCTCTGAGTAGGCAATTTTTGCTTTCTCTGGGTATCAAGCAGTTTTATCTTAAGTTGTGGATTCTAGTGTCCTTATATGCTTCGTTGTACAATAATGTTTTATTTTTCAGTGTCCATGAATATGTTTTTTTCTCTGTCAGAAGGGTTGATTGATGTACATATCTGGCGTTTCTTTTTTCCTTTCTGGTGTAGCACGTTTGGTTTCATATGATTTTAATTGATCAAACTTTTCTTGATATAAGGAAACTGAACCTTGCTGGAAATATAAGGGTTCGCTATAATACCAAAAAGAACTGTGTAATTACTTGGGGTTTTCCTTATAAAAACTTAATTAAAGAGCGTCATCTTTAGAACCTTGTTTTTGTAACGTAGATATCTTTCCCGTTAGTTGAGTTTTTTTCTTCTTTGAAACAAACAGAAATAGTCTATTAAACATAGGCAATCATACAATTGGCGTAGGCCAGATCAACTAAGGGTGACAACTAATTCTAATTGCGGCCCAAGAAGCCATGACCTTGAGGGATTTAAACAAAGATAAGAGGCATGAAGATAACATTTGACAAGCCAATAGCAAAGAGCACTTCGACATGACAGATACAGTGAACACAAGTCCCAAATAATTAATCAACTACTACTTTGAGGATTAGATAGTGGGATTCGTTTTGGATCACATCCAGGGCCTTCTCATGCACAACCTCGACCACTAGGGTTGGGTTATGGACTGTGGTGACTGATTTCCCCTTCTTATTCCCGGTAGGAGAGCCTTTCTTATCTGGTTTGTCCTCAGCCGTCATCTCAATGGTCCGGCGTTCCAGGGGTCGTTTCTTGGTAGCACTTGCTATACAGAGATCACGTCCTTCTTCCATTGTCACGAGGGTGTGGACTGACTGATCAGGCTACGCAAGAGATTGAGATCCGAAGAGGCTAAGAGTTCCCAGAGTCAGAGCTCGTGCATGGGGCCACATGTGTCTCTTTGGGAGGCTCAAATGCGTTCAGTTCTTTCTCGGAGCGCTTGATCAAGCCGCACACAATCTTCTAGAGGTCGTCAGTCCCATCCGCTTCAGTATGTTGTTCCATATGCGTGTTAGAAGCTTTAAGCCAATAACCATATGAGAGTAGTCCAGGGCCATAAAGAGTCTTGTCTAGGCAATCCTTGATCTGATGGGTGAGAAGACTGCATTTGAAACATATGACGGGCATTTTATGTGATTCGGAGGACGGATTCTTCTCCTTCAGTAGACATATCACTAGTACAAAAAAAACCTATTTCGGCACCCCTATTTCGGCGGTTGTGAGTTCGGCACCCCTATTTCGGCGGTTGTACTCACAACCGCCGAAATAGGGCCCCGAAAAATTCTCTGTGTAAAAAAAGAGACCTATTTCGGTGGTTCCTGGCTAGGAACCGCCGAAATAGGGCCCCGAAAAATTCTCTGTGTAAAAAAAACCACCTATTTCGGCGGTTCCTAGCTAGGAACCACCGAAATAGGGTCGCCCCGAAATACGCGCTTTCAATTTTTCACAATCCCGGTTTTTTTTAGTCTATTTCAGCGGTTCCTAGCTAAGAACCGCCAAAATAGATGAATTTTTTTAAAAATCGCGCCTGTCTCCGCCTTTTTTTCTCACGTTTCCTCTCTCTCTCTCTTTATTTTCTTCATGTCTGCGCCTCCGCTCCCCCTTATTCTCTTCTTGCGTCTGCTCCTCTGCCTCCCCCCTTCATTCTCTTCTTCTTCTGCTCCTCTACCTCCCCTTCATTCTCTTCTTGTGCTACATGTCGCTCAACAGATTGATGACGGGGCTGTTATTCATCCCGAACCAGTAATATACTCGAACTTAATTATTAATGCATACATGCTCTGTGCGTTTTCATTCTCTTGTTTATGTCTACGAATATATTCATTCTCTTCACTATAGGTAATTTTGCAACTGGAGAACAAGGAAACATGCTCTGCGCCTCATGGTAATTCTGCAACCTGAACTGGCGAAAAAGGAACATGCTCTGCGCCTACAATCTCTTTACTCTTGGTAATTTTGCAACTGGAGAACAAGGAACATGCTATGTGCGCCTCTCTTCTCCGCGCCTCTCTAATTTTGCAACCGAAACTGGCGAATGGAACATCTTTGCGCCTCTGAAAATTTGCAATCCTAACTAGCGAGGTTGAAGACGGGGCTACAATAACAATTTTTTTTTAAATTACACCTATTTCGGCGGTTGTTAGCTAGGAACCGCCGAAATAGGTGTGTTTTTTTTGTTCTGAAAACAGGCCTATTTTGGCGGTTGTTAGCTAGGAACCGCCGAAATAGGTACCTATTTCGGCGGTTGTCCATTTCGGCGGTTCTGAACCGCCGAAATAGGCCATAAACAACCGCCGAAATAGGCCTGTGTTTCTACTAGTGTATTAGTTATTTTACAACTGTCTAAAGCCACTTTCCCATAATGAAAATTATGCTGAGTACATAAAAGTCTAAACCTTTCCAATCTTTTTCTTCTTTTCCATGGATCCATCTTGCCAATTTCTGCAACCTTAAACATTGTTCATCACCTACTTCAATGAGATCAATCACAATTTAGATCCACAAAGATCATCATCCATTTCAACACTCTCCCCCCGTCTTGACATCAGTTTGAGATCCGCTTATAAAAATTCAATCCCACTACTTATCCCCATCATTGAAGCTACTTCGCTAATTGATTGGCTGGTGCCCACACGGGCATAGTGCAGTCGGATACTCAGGGCTGCTGAAAGCTTGTCACAACGCATTGCTCCGTGTTCGAATCTTGTTCAATGAACTTTAGTTGAATTATTCCTGCTCAACGCATATTGGTTCGGGGGAACCCAATGGGTGACAGTTGGTATGATTCTCCAATGGGCGGTAGTTGAGTTCATCCACAATGAGCTAGACACCCTATAAGATCGCTGTGCAACTATGATTTACCCCTTCACATAGCTCGGGCAGGATTATGCGAAGCGCTGAAATTGGTTTAGACCAAATGGTTCCATAGAATCGTGGTGGGAGTTAAGCGGAATAACCTGTAGAAACTTATTTCGACCACAAGGGTGTCATGGGCGCTTGGTGGGAATCAAAGAAGAAGAATCGTGCTGACTGATGCTGAAAAGAATGACTCGATTGGAAATTGTGTGAAGAGGAAGATCTAGCATTGTATACTCTATTGCTTTTCAATGTTTTCGTTTTTCTAATTTTCTTCTTCAGCTTTTTGTAATTTAACAGTCAACTAATAAGGATGCAAGGAAAAGACAATTTAGAGCAGTGAACTTTTTGTTAGAGAGAGGATGTAAAATTGTGAGATTATTTGGAAGGTGTGGTTCGCAATTTATCTAAACAATTTTTTTATAGACCGAAGAAGATTTAAATTTCAGGTCCATTTTTTTTAAAACAGACCCACTGTTCATCATTCAAGCATTGCAAAAGTACAAACTAAACTGTCTTCCAACAAAGGATCCATACAAAAGTGAACTAAACTAACTGAACGCCCATCCTAATTAAAATAAGGACTGTTAACATTCAGTTTGTCCTGAACAACGTCCCATTGATCCGCTATAGTCGAACTTTGAATGTACCAACTTCTCGCAATCACTACATCTTCCATATCAATACCGAGAGAAGCAGACAATCACCAACGGGGAAGGAGGACCTCATTCCATAACCACTGTCAGACCATTTGCCTCATTTGATAACAGAACTTGACTCTAATATCAACCTTCCCCGGGAATGTTCTCTACTCCTTCAGCACCAAAACCCTCACTCTCATCTTTAGCTCTCTAATTGTTGTAGCTTGCTTCTGCGCCTCGAATAATCTGCTGTGTTTCATCACCGACCACACGCGAGCGCATTGACTCCCTCTAACCAAGTCCCCACCGAATTCATTAGTCACCTTCCGACTTTGCTAGTTAGTCACAACCACTGGCCCCTATAGGAAGTCAAATGCACGCCAACGAAGAACAAGGACAGCTAATTTCAAACAACTTCGATCTTTAAGAGTAGAATCAGTATCTATTTGGAAAATTTGTCACACAAAGTTCTAGCAAGGGAAATTTGATTGAACAAATGAGGAATCGAGGGATAGAGATCCTGTGGCGGTGAGTCCAAACTGGCGGTGGACTTTTCCTTTGGCATTCACACACATTGGGGCTCGGTTCATTTGCACCGTAAACAAAATCGAGTCTAGTCTAGCCTTTCCCAGTGACGTTTTCTCCTCCCACGATAACAGAACAGACTCTTCACACTCAACAACTTCACAAAGATTTGTTTTTCTCCCTGCTTCATCCAATATTTCTCTAGCAATGCATCACCGACACCGACTGGCCACATCGGCTCCCGCCGTATTGAAAACGACCGGCCCCCTAAAACGATCATCGATATGATTTCTGATAACAGCAGAAGCCCCACGCATATTCCTACCAAAATTCATGAATTCATCCTTTGTTCCCCGTTTGATTTCTTTTATTTGATTTCGCCAAAGCGGAAGCATATTGCAAATGGTATCTACCGATTCCACCCCGATCACCATGCTTTTCAGTTTCACAAAATGAAACAAACCACAAAAACCTGCAAAGTATGGCCTCTCTAAATGAAGAGTGATGAAAAGTGGAATGGTATTGTTTTGGCAAAACAAATAAAAGAAAAAATAACCTAAAAGTAGAAGAGAAATGAGAGAAAAGTGGAAGAGAAATGAGAAAAGTGGGAAGGAGAAAACCATTTGATAAGGGCCAATAATTCCACAAAATTCAAAGAAATCTCTTGAGTCTAATAAGTCAGACCCCATTCTTTTGGATCTAGCTGACAGTTTATGCTAGCTGATATTGACTGATGACTGATTGTAAAATAATATGCTGAAGTGGTCAACCTAGTCAAACATATTAAACCAGTTGAACATGAAAGACAATTTAAGTTTAAATAGCTAGTAGCTGATAGCTGATATTAGCTTATATTAATTGATAGCTGATTGTAAAAGAATAAACTAATGTGATTAATCCAGTTGATAGTACATAAACCAACTCAACGGTGGACAAAAGAATGAGGCGTAACACAAAAAACCTAGAGACGAAGAGATTCGACCCTACACTCGCCGAAGAGAGACTCGACCCGGGTTCAAAAGATTTACGCACTGTTTGTTTGGACGGGAAAAGTAGGGGAAGGGAAGGGAAAATAAATATTATTCCCCTTTTCCGTGTTTGTATCACAGGGAAATCGTCCTGGGATGGGAAAATGTTTCCCCCTTGTTTTCCGCCATCTTTGTATTTTCATTCCCTTGTATATCGGACGGGAATGGTTTTAGAACTCACGCTGCTACTTTCCGAGTGCTCATTATTTATCTGTACATCCCAATAATAATCATAACTACTGCTTTCTTTTTTATTTTACAAATTGTTCGAGTATAATATATATAGATTAGTTCTTACAATGTGGATATCTACAATATTGACTTTGATACATTTATAATTTGTTAAATTATTTGAATGTTATAAATTTATTTAAAATTTATAAAATAATATTGTAGAAAATTTTTCATTCTTATATTTGTATATTTTTAATTTAGCTTGTAGTTTATATATTATATTATACTTTCAGTTTTCTTTTAACTTTTAGAATTATGTATATATGTTTTTTTTATTATATTATATAGTATAATGAAAATTATGATTATTTACAAGTATGGGTATATATATTATAAAATGTTTTAATTTGATAATTTGTGATATCTCATAAATAAAAAGTATTTTTATGAATTTTGTTTTAAAAATTATAGTAATTTATAAATAATAAACTTTTCGAATATTTTTCATTTTCTTACTCTTAAAAATGTTAACATATTCAACCATTATTATATTAATAACATTTACGAAATGATTAATAGACTGAAAAGAATTAAGTTCATAATATAAAATATGATTTAAAATTTTAAATAACTAATTATATTTGTTATATGTCATATATTAACCAAATACTAATATAAAGTTGTAAAAGTGTAAGGAAATGTCATATATTAATAATAAATCACACTTCTTTCCTTTCCCTTGTCATTCCCTTTTATAACCAAACAACATACATGTTTTCCCATTCTCTTTCCCATTCTCCTCGTTTTCCCGTTCCCTTTCCCTTTCCCGTTTCCTTGTCCTATCCAAACGGTGCCTTAGAGCTAGATTTTTGTAGGATGACTCATTTGGGAGTGAGAAAATGTTAATTTTGGATTATGGTGAGAAAGTGTTAGTTCTTTGCTGGTGCGAATTATCCTTTCGCTTCCATGGTGAGTCTTTTTTTTTATTCTAATTTGATTAGTCATGTTTCAAATTAATCTATTGACTAAGTATGGAAATAAACTTTATCAATTATTTTTTATCAAATATATTTTACAAAATTTTCAAATTAATCTATACAGTAAAAATTGTATATCTACTACTAAAATTCTTGATATTTTTTAACTACGAGAGCTTTTAACAGTTTGTTGTAAAATTTTCCTGTAGTAAAATGCTAAAACGTGTTTAAATCAGAGAGTTTCGATTGGTAGAAAAAAACTACAAAGCCAGGGTTACTGCACCTTTTCCAGCATAATTATTAAACGTGATAAGTACGGTGAGATTCGATAGGTGGAAAAAAGTTACTACACCATTTCGACGAGTTTATCTACAATTGAAGAGTTACTGAAACCTTTTTAGCATAATGAATTAATGATGCACGACACTAACCATGCTTTATGTTTCTTCACAAAACGGATTAGTAACCATGTTATGGGAGATCAAGCGATTTGCCCGTCCCTTATTTTTTTTAAACCGCGATTTGAAGCTAACGTAGACGCCATATTCTAATATGGAGAAGGGTGTCACATGTCAATATCATATTGGAGAGAAAAAAAGAAGAAAAAAAAGAGTATAATAGAGAATAGTCATGCCGGGGGAGGGAGAGGTATGTGTGTAGGAGAGAGAAATTTTTATTTTTTTTTCAAAATGTCATAACTTACAAAATATAAGTGCAAAAATAAAATAAATTATACCATTGTTTATTATTTTTCATACTCTTCAAAACAAGATACATCATGGATATGTTTTGATAAACTTAAAATTTGTTATTTTTTGTATGTACATATTTTTTGAAATTAATTGTGAATCTTAAGTTTAAGAAAAGTGAATCAAAGATTGTTTAAAAGTGAATCAAAGGTTGTGAAAAAGTGAATCAGAGAGTTGCTTAAAACTGAATAAGAGGTTTAAAAAAAGTGAATCTCTAAACAGAGATTGTTTAACTAAAGTGATTCTGATTCATTGACTAGTGTGAATCAGAGGTTTTAAAGAAGTGAATCAACGGTTATTAAAAAGTGAATCACAAGATGTTACAAAGTGAATCAGAGTAATAAGAGTGAATCTCATAACGATCGATTGTTTAACTAAAGTGATTAAGAGGTTTGAAAAATGTGAATCAGATGTTTTTATAAAGTGAATCATGCGTTTAAGAAAAGTGAATTAGAGGTTTAAGAAAAGTGATTCCCGTAAATAGAGATTGATTTAACTAAAGTGAATAAGAGGTTTAAGAAAAGTGAAACAGAGGTTTAAGAAAAGTGAATCAAAGGTTTTTTAAAGGTGAATCAAAGGTTTTAAAAAAGTGAATATTTTGTTTAATACTAGTAAAAGTTAATCCTACCACAAACTTATGCGGGAACAGTATGAAATTTTTATTTATTGAAAGTGAATCATTAGTTTTAAAAAAGGGAATCTTATGTTTAAGAAAAGCGAACATTAATCCTTTGTTGTTAGAAATATTATGGGGGGAGGAATAGGACCCAACAGAGGGAATTATATAAATACCCATAAAGACTAGCAAGACCCAATAACCCATGAGGTTCTATGCTAAAACCAATTGGCATTAGATGAAGTACCTCTAGGCTATATAAGCTACTTGCTAGCTACATAATTTTTCAATGTGGGACTCACACTTGATCTCCGACATCCCCCCTCAAGTGTGAGAGTCTCTTACCTCCGTGGCCTCCCACATTGCACCCTGTTTGGACCCCACTTGGGTATCCATTAAACAGTGGTGCATTACCCAAGACAGAACCCGCACTCTGATACCATGTTAGAAATATAGTGGGGGGGAGGAATAGACCCAACGGAGGGAATTATATAAACTATCCATAAAGACTAGCAAGACCCAATAACCCATGAGGTTCCATCCTAAAGCCAATTGGCATTAGGTGGAGTACCTCTAGGCTATATAAGCTACTTGCTAGCTACATAATTTTTCAATGTGGGACTCACACTTGATCTCCAACATTTGTGTTATTTAAAAGTGAACCTTAACCTTACACTACAAACCCTAAAAATACATTCGACGTTTTTAGCATTCCTTGGGTGGTTTTTAGAGTGTTTGGGGTAAGATTCATTTTGCCAATGAATATGATTCATTTTATTATTAAAGAAAATTCACTTTACTAATGAGTAAGATTCACTTTAAAAATATCTAATATATACTCATTCTAAAAATATAAAATTTTAATTTTACCAAACATATCCATGATACATCTTGTTTTAAAGAGCACCAAAAATGATGAACAATGGTATAATTTTTTTTATTTTTTACACTTATATTTTGTGAGTTATAACATTTTGAACAAAAAAATTATTTATATCTCCAACTCCGTGCACACACGTCTACACACCTTTTCTCTTTTTTTTCAATCTTTTTTTCTCCCAATCACATGCTGACATGTGGACAACTCCATATTATACCCTGGCACATTCGCTAGGGCCTCCGTTCCATTTTAAAATTCAAACTTGAAACTTTCACATAATATAAAGGCCAAAACATGAAACCAAATATATTAGGAAAAATTACATCCCGCACCCATGTGGTTTGGCGTATTTTCACAAAACACCCATATGGTTTCGCTAATTACTTTACGCATCCATCAGCTTTCTTCCGTTTTATGTACGTCAACAACTTTGTGATTTCGTTCATCTTGTACACGTGACCCTCTGTGACTGGCTCTTCACAGGACCGGGAGTATATTTGAACCACCCTCCATTCCTTCACCCACCCAGTCGAATTTACTCTCTTCACTCTTCTCGTTCGACACTCTCCTGCTCCTGACGACTTTCTTCCTGATTTTCAACTTCGTTCCTGATTTTCTGCTCATTTCTCCTGATCGATCGTGGAGGGAACCGCCATCTTCTTCCTCACACCTAATTCCATACTTCCTCACACCTGATTCCAGTGCTACTTTCTTCGCAAACCCTAGGTGGCTGGTACACTCTATTCTGATTTTTTAGGGTTTCGATTGTTACTGCTCTCCTGTCACTGCTCTCTCAGTTGGTTGACATTTTTAGGGTTGCCTTTCAATTTTTACTGATATTCATTCTCTCATTTGGGTTGCCTTTCGATTTTTGCTGATATTCATTCTCTTATTTGGGTTTCCTTTCGATTTTTGCTATATTCATTCTCTTGTCTGGGTTGCCTTTCGATTTTTGATGATATTCATTCTCTCTTGTGACAATTTTTTTTTTGAATTAAATGGATATATATAAATCAAGTAAAGAGATAATGTAGTGTTAGATACATAGGGTCCTATATATTGATAACCAAGAAGGGGGGGGGGGGGAGAGTTCACCTAGGGGGATATACAAAACCCACCATAGGAGTGGAAACAAAATATCAAAGGGCCATTACAAAATTACCCCAAAGTAAAGACAAAAATAGCGTGAAGCTAACAAAAAGCATCTATAACGTGAATCAAACGTAGTCGCTCCTAGGAGCATAACACCCTATCTAGCCAGTCGAAATCTGCAGTGGATCGTTTCATCTTCGTCCAAATGGTGGCTTTAGTTGCCGCCTTGATGTCAGCAATAATGAACTTGGCCTCCCTGTGTTGGTTGGCCATGGCTCGCTTGCACCTCTCTATCCAGATATGGTAGACAACGTTGGCTAACGCCGCTCTTTTCACCAAGTCAACCGGTCGACGCCCCTTGCAATAACGAAGAATCCAGAATGCGCAACTACGAAGGCTACTCCGGTTGGTAGGGATACCCAGCCAGTCAAGTCACCCACCAGACCCGCAGAGTACCTGCATTGGAAAAAAGATGGTGCTTGTCTCTTGAGCATGCTCACAGAGCCAGCATGTTAGCAAGACATATGCCCCACGATTGGAGCTATCACAGGTTTTTAGTCTACCTTTCAGGGTGACCATAAAATGAATTTGGCTTTAGGGATAGACCAATTTATCCAGCAAATATTGTACCATTGGAATATGCGGGAGGGGGTGGAGATGTCCTTATAGAAGGAGCTAACCCTAGGGCGGGAGGGGTAGGAGCTGAATAGGGAGATGGCATCATCTGGAGAGCCACATTTTCATCCACCAGCGCTGGCATGAAGGATGGACTTCCAAGTCCAGGGGTCATTTCCTTTAGCAGTAGCTGACCAGATGCTGTAGAAGAAGGTAAGAATAGCTGTGGATCCATTGAATCCAAAGACGCTCCGAATCAAGAGCGAGGTGAGATGGTTTGAAGAAGGAAGGAAGCACATATATCCATTTGTGGATATCTTTAGACCCATAACCAAATTCTTCTTTTTGTGTTTGTGATGGCGTTCCAAGCCACTGAAGGGGTAGCATTATTATCTGCCTCCCCCGACCAGAGGAATGACCGAAGGCAACTGTTGACACTTTTGATAACGTTTTTAGGAATAGAGATACAGGAAGCCCAGAAGCCAACAATTCCAAAAAGAGTACTCTGGATCAGGGAGAGTCTGCCTGCGAAAGAGAGAGACTTGCTACCCCAAGAGGTGATCACTTTACGAATGATGACAAGAAGGGGGTTAAAGTCCGCAGCTTTAGGCTTCCTAGCAGTAATAGGGATCCCCAGATAGCGAAATGGAAATGAGCCAAGATTGAAACTTGTGAGATGGATCAGCTCCTCCGCCGTGGTGGGGTTAACCCCACCCAAGAAAATGTCTGAGCTGGTAGGGTTAAGCACAAGGCCTGAGGCATCTGAGAATATATTGATTTTGTTGAGCAAAGACGTTATGGAGTTTTGGTCACCTCTACAGAATAAGAGGGCATCATGGGCAAAAAAGAGATGGGTAATCCGAAGAGGTTTGTAGGATGGGTGGTATCTGAAATTGGGGGAGGTATGGAGTTGGTCCAGCAACCGGGAGAGCATGTCCATGATAAGCGCAAAGAGGTAGGGGGATAGGGGGTCACCCTGGCGTAACCCTCTTTCCCCTTTGAAGGAAGCCGAGGGAGTCCCGTTAATGTTAATTGAGAAGGAGGTGGAGGTTACACATTGGATGATCCAGTTACTAAACTTCGGGGGGAAGTTTAGGAAGGAGAGAGTGTCCTGGAGGAACTTCCAGTCGACTGTATCAAAAGTCTTGCGGATGTCCATCTTCATAGTGCACCTGGGGGTGATGTTGGCTCGTTGGTAATTTTTCATAAGACACAAGCAGAGCTGAATGTTATCTGAGATAAGATGCCCTTTGATAAAGGCTCCTTGGCTTGGATTCACAAGGGAAGGGAGAACAGTTTTGAGCCTATCGGCTATAATTTTGCTAATGATTTTATAAAGAGTGTTGCAGCAGGATATGGGTCTATAGTCCCCGGGGGACGAGGCGTTATCTGTTTTGGGGATCAGGGTGATAAGGGTGGCATTGATCCCTTTCAGGAGCCGACCGCTATGGAAAAAGCTTTTGATGCCTCCACAAATTTCCTCTCCAATGATGTCCCAAGCTGCTTTGAAAAATTTGACTGAGTAGCCGTCCGGGCCTGGGGCTTTGTCGTCCCCAATGGAGAAGAGGGCCGATTTAATCTCACTACTCTCAATGGGCATGGTTAGGAGGGTCCAAGAAGAGCGATCAAGAACTTATCATTGTTCAGGTTAAGGTCAGCCAAGGAGAGCTGGAGGGGAGTACTGGAGCCTAGAGTTTGCCTGAAGTGGCCTACCAGGCAATTTTCAATGTCGGAAGGAGTATGGAGGATTTCCCCAAGATCATTCTTTATGGACGTGATGGAGTTTTTATTTCTCCTAGCCTTAATGGCTCTATGAAAAAAGGAAGTATTAGAGTCCGCCCATTTAAGCCACCGGGTTTTTGAGAGCTGGCGAAGGAAAAGAATCTCTTGGGAGTCCCTAACCATGAGGTTGTGTCTAAGAGCTTTTTCCTGAGAGATAAGGGCCGGATTCCAAGGGTCAAGGTCCAGGCATCTTTGGACATCACTCAGCTGATCTCTGATCCTTTGACCTTTGTCCCCAAGGGATCAAAATTCAGATTTATGAAGATGGGTAAGTCCTATTCTGAGATGTTTAAGCCTTTGGATGATTGTGAAGAGGCGACTCCCACTCGGGGTCAGGTCCCATGTGTCCCGAACAAGGGGGAGAAAAGTGGGGTCGTTGGTCCATAGGTTGAGGAACTTAAAGTTCCTTTTACGGTAGGATGGAGCTGGAAGGGAGATCACCATGGGGCTATGATCCGAAACCAGGGGAGGAAGGAATGAGGCATAACTGGTGGGGAAAGCCAGAAGCCATTCCTCATTCACTAGAACTCGATCGATCTTCCCTAGCACTCGACCGTGATCGAATTGATTGTTCCACCAGGTGAAAAATCTCCCGTAAAAGCGAAGATCTTGCAAAACCGCCTGAGAGACGCAGTCAGCAAAGTCACGATAGTCTCTAGGAAGGGGGTTTCGACTACTAAGCCTATCTTGGGCATAGAGGATATTATTGAAATCCCCGGCTACCACCCAGGGGCCAATGGTACTCTGACTGAGGGTAATTATATCATCCCAAAGATGGGATCTCAAAGCCTGGTTGTTCCTTCCGTAGACAACAGACAAAGTAAAGTTCATGGTGCCCAAAATAGACGCTTTGCAGGTGAGGATTTGGTCAGAAGACTGGATGGGGGAGAGGGTAATGATGGATGGATTAAAGAGGATCCAGATGCGGCCATTCTGATGAGCACCATAGTTATGGACAAAGTTCCAGGAAGGGAAGAAGCGAGTGAGAATAGAGGGGTAGTTGTTGAAAGAAACACGAGTTTCGAGAAGGCCATAAGCACATGGATTAGTGCTAGCCACAAACTTTTGGATCTCAAGGAGTTTGGGTCGATCATTGCAACCCCTAATATTCCAAATTGCAAGATTCATAAGGATGGGGTTTTGTGGGAAGGAGGGGTAGGAAGGAAAGAGCGATCCTCCAGGATATCAAAGGTATTAGAGAGCAAAAGCGAGAGGTCATCATGCATAAAATTCAGGCCTGAACCAAGGGCCTTACCGGGGTTCTTACCATTGGGCCGAACCACCTGCCAGACATTATCAGAGTTAGGGGCGAGAAGGAGCTTGAGGGAGGGTGACATCTGCTCACCAGGGGGAGTATGGGAGGAATCAGGGGAAAAGGAGCTGGTGCTACTAGGAAGGGCGGGAGGGTCAGAGGCCTTGGTATGATTGGGCGAATGACCAAGCGGCTGCTGGCCAACCCGGGGAGGATGACTGGAATGAGAAGTAACTGGGTGGGGATAGGAACCAGGGACTGGTGGCTGGGGGGTCGCCTTTGCGTCATGCGTAGCCTGGCCAGAGGTATGAGGGGGGTACCCTGGAATCTTAGGGGGGCCTAACAAGGATCCCTTAGAAAGACTAGGTCCAGAGCGGACAACAGAAGGACAACGGGATGAGGAGTGTGAGGAGATTGTAGAGGGAGCAAGCAACAGGTTCCCATTCATAAACAACCTTCTGGAAAGTAATGCCGCTAGGGGCGCAGATCTCTATATCCCTGACAAGTTCCAGGTTGAAGTCAACCTCAACCAAGATTCTAGCATAGGAGATTCTAGATTTGGAGGCAGTAGCTTGGTCGGTGTAAAGAGGGGAGCCCAGCTTGGTGCAGATCTTAGCTAGACTGGATTGAGATCAAAGGCTGGTGTGAAGGCCAGGCAATTGTATCCAGACAGGGATACGGTTGAGATCTTTCGGGTTGAAAGAAAAGTCAGGGGACATTTCTTAAGGACTAAAGGGGAGGAGTAGAGGAGCCAGGGGCCCTTTTCTAGCACTTGTTGGAGATCCTCTTCGCTGTCGAAACGGAAGAGGAACCATCCCTCATCATGAAGGAGAATTTGGGGGGTGAATACAAAATTCCAAGCCCTCTTCACGTATTCTTTAACAATATTGAACCCGAATTTTTCCCCCAAATATGACCAACCAGGGCATTTTTCCAGTAGTCAATCTCAGGCAATAAATCATTTTCCTCAATGGTAACAAATGGGCTATCAGCGTCTAGGATGTCAAAATTATCTAAGCGTAGAGACATGCCACAATTTGTTTTCTGTTTAGTGAGAAGCGTGTCTAGAAAAGAGAGGTTAGAGTTCTTACCTGGCGTCGGCTTACTCAATTGGTTGGGGCGAGGTGTTCTTTTGGCCCAAGCATTCTTCTTTCCAACGGCAGCGGGTTCCGCTTGGCCAAAGGGGAGAGGTGGGAAGTCCTTATTAGTCTCATTCAGAGGCGAGGGCGCTGGATGGTTAAGATATTCCTGCAGCATCACATCCACTGGAGGACCTAAGAGGTCGACCACCAGATCAAGGGCGGGGGCAGCAGCCGCAGGAACATGTTGGGTACTGCCATTAGCATGGAAAATGAGCTTTGGGTCTTGGGCACCCGGACTCGCAACACCTTCGGCACCATGGAAACTTTTAATAACAGCTGAATTGACGCCATTATTGCCATCGACTAGGATGGGGTCAATTCCTGTTCGGATCACCTCAGCCATACCCCCCTCCGATTGGGTAAAAACACTAGCAACAGAGGAGTCGGGATTACTCCCACCAATTGAGTTTACTGCTGCCACGCAGCTAAGTCTACCTGCTGCCCATTAATATCGGTTAACAATTCCCCATCAGAAAGCGGTTGGTCAGGGGAACACACAGGAGGCGGGGGGAGTAACGATTTGGGCACCACAGAAACAACACCGCCGGCCTGGTTAGCGAGGACACCAGAGGCGAGCTTCTCAGTGGACTCCACGGCATTAGAGGCAGATGGGGGGGGGGGGGGGAGAAATCGATGAGGACAGGGGAGCAGGGAGGAGCCACGAGCTCGAAGCAGGGGGGCGATGGGGAGTTGGACGGGGTTGAGCGGGTGGGGGGTCTCCGCTGCTTGCCCATGGGCTTGACGGGAACCAGCACCAGAGGAGGGCGGCAAGGGTCCACCGGAAATACAGGGGGGAGGGGGCGAGTTCTTGGGGCGGCGCTAGAACCAGGCCGGTGAAGTCACCATTGTCGCCAGGGAGGGGAGTCGCAAGTAGTCGGGGGGAGCACGACCCCGGAGGGGCCGGAGCCTCCAGAGGCGGGTGGCGGGTCCTTTGGAGAGATCAGGCGGCGGCGAGATTGATGCGGCGCTGGATCTAGGAGGGAGAAGACGCCATTGTCGACGGGGAGGGGAAATGCAGGAAGGCGCGTGAGGCGCGTAGTCTTTTTCTTTCCGTTGGAGCGAGTTTAACTACTTCAGTGGTTTTGTTCTCCAACATTAGTAGACCATAATGCTTGATTTTATGTAACCTTTTGTAGGGGTATGAATTACTCAAGTGGATAAGCTATAAAAGGGTTAGAGACTTCATGGTTCAAGCACATCTCATGATACAAGAGAAATGCATTAGCATAGATTGAACAAAGTTAATGCGGGTGGACATATATTAGCTACAAATAATTGGGGTAGACAACTAATCATGGAATTAGCTAGCAATTAATCCTTGGTATACGTACCCCGTACCTGATAGTTAGATACTTCTCACAAAAGGCAGAATCGAGGAGGCAAAATAAAACAGAAAGGCTAGTCGCTGGTGGACATGTTTTCTTATGGGAGACGAGCTGATAGTGCTTGGCATGTGGATGATGACATTAATGAATAAAGTGACTTGAGCTACTTTCAAATCAGTTGGACCCAACTCGAACAAGACAGTTACACGATTCATATTAAATAATCCGTTGGTGGGTTGCTAATTTCGTTCCATCCATCTATCCAATATATAATACACTAAGTTCCGGCAGAAAGCGTATCTGTATTTGTCAAGCTATAGATTGATTGATTGATTTGCATAGAAGTGAGGGAAGCAAAAGAAAAACAGGAATGGAGCAAGAAGAGGGTAGTGAGCATGAAAAGGTTCAGATCATGAGAAACTTTGTGGAATCAAAAGATCCCTCAGCCAAGGTATATATATATATATATCTCTAATTGTTAAATATTTCTCAAGGCACGCAATTAAAAACCAGGGAAAATTTAGTTTGACAATTAATTAATATTGCAAACAGGTATTGGATGATCTCATGATAAGAAGGTTCCTTCGTGCACGAGACTTGAATATCAAAAAGGGTTCAATTCTGCTTCTTAACTATCTCAGCTGGAGGCGATCTTTTGTCTCAAAAGGTTTCATCTCACCCTCTGAAATCGCTGATCATCTATCAGACGAAAAGGTCTACCTTCAAGGTCATGACAAACAAGGTCGTCCTCTGGTAGTTGTCTTTGGTGCCAAACATAAACCTCGCAGTGGAGAAGGAGCTGTGGATGACTTCAAGCGTATATATATATGTTCATTTATGTTATTGATCATCACTTCTTTTTCCAATTTTTTGAGGTTTTTCTGAGTAATTAATATATATAATTACTTGTGTTCAATATATACACGCAGGTCTAATGGCTTACTGTCTTGACATGATATGCGCAAGGTATTAATTACTTACCTAGAAATTAATCTATAATTATAGAATTGATTATCATGTACATATATATTATGTTTTTCGTAATGACGAGTATTAATTTGTTTTCCATAACGTACAGTATCCCGAGTCCACTCGAAAAATTTGTAGTTCTAATCGACCTAGAGGGCTGGAGATATGCCAACTGTGATATTCGAGGATATATCGCTGCTTTATCAATCTTGCAGGTTTTTTTTTTATGTCCCTTCTAGCTTAAATAATAATTTCCAAAGGAAATATTTATGTTTTGGTAACATAATATACAACTAGAAAAAATCATATTAAAATCTATGGCCCAGGATTACTACCCAGAAAGGCTAGGCAAGTTATACATGATCCATGTGCCCTATCTCTTCATGGCTGCATGGAAGATTATCTACCCATTCATCGACTTAAAGACCAGGCAGAAGGTATGCGTATATATTAATTTGTTTGTGTATTTCTGAAAAAAAAAATCTATACAACTCAATTAGTATTAAGATGTAACGCAGACTACCAGTTTGGTGGTTGCAATATATACGCGTACTCCCACAAGTACTTGTTGGCAAATTAAATGTAGATTCGATGCGGTTGTTGCAAAATTAATTAAGGGATGATCAAATTCTCTATTCCTATTTACAGATACAATTTGTAGAGAACCAGAAGCTCAAATCTACTCTGCTGCTTGATCTGGACGAGACCATGATCCCCGACATATATGGAGGCAAACTACCTTTAGTCCCAATACGTTGAAGTTATTAATCATCTGTTATGTTATGTGAGCCCATGGATGGATACCGGCCTCCTTTGTGTCTTTCCTTTTCAATAAGCATCTATTCTGATTATCTATTCATACCTAGTCAGATTACAGTCTTTATAAAGGTTTGACAATATCTATTAACATAACTAAGAAGATTTATATGTATAAGTGGTTTAGCTTCTAATCTAGTCTTATAAGCTATCCCGACATATGTAAACAGATGATAATTGATTTAAATATTTTTTAATTAGTGAATAGGGTAGAAAGCAACATTACAAAACGGCCGCATAGCATTTCCATTCACAGAGTAGGTATTTATATACCCTTTACAGTTGTACCTAGACTATGGAATTTACAATATTGACTGATATTATTTTGGGCTATAGATGGGCTCTGTAATACTAGGCCCACTATTGGGACTAATATGTAACAAATTGGGCATGACTCGTATATGTTGTGCTATTCCCCCTCGAGTCAAAGTGGGCTAGTAAGAGAGAGCTTTGACCAGTGAAGTCAAAATTAAGATGCAGTCAAGGGTTTGGTTAGGCAGTGAGCTAGTTGAGTAGATGATGAGAGATGAGTGAACGTGAGGCTGTCATTCCAAATTCTCTCTCGCATAAAATGGTAGGCGAGCTCCATAGCTTCATGCGGCTGTGTAAAATGGGATTGGAAGCCAAATAGGGAGAGCTTAGATTGCCACACAAAAGATGGGGGAGAGAGCAATCAGAGCCCTAATTTAGTCATGAGATGTTGAAGACTCAACATTTCAGCACCAGCAATGGCAAGTGCCTTGTTGCCTGCTTTTTTTAGCTCCGCGAAAGACGACGAGAATCCAGAAAGGCAAGAAATCCACTAGTAGAGCGTCTGTCCAGAACAGAGCCAGCCCAATCGATGTCGCGGTGAAGGCGTAGAGATCTTCAGGAGCAGACGAATCAAAATAAAGACCAAGGTGCTCTATTCCACTGAGATACCTCAACAGACGCTTCACGGCCTGCCAGTGAACATCTCTAGGTGAGTGCATGAACTGTGAAACTCTATTAACTGCATGTGCTATGTCTGGTCTTGTAAAAGACAAATACTGCATGCTTCTGACAATACTTTTGGTAGAAACTAGGGTTTGAGAAATTAGGAGAATAACACTATCTAGGTTATGTGATGGTGTGAGAGGAGTAGCAGCTGCTTTGCAATCATGCATTCAGCTTTGGCTAAAATATCTTGAATATACTAAGACTGTGAGAGAAGGAGGCCAGATTTAGTACGGTGAACAGAAACCCCTAGGAAATATTATAGATCTTCAATGTCAGTGATAGGAAAGGCTTTAGAAAAGGCAGTGATAAATTGTTTCAATAGAACGGTAGTGGAGCCTGCAAGATGGATATCATCAACTTACACAAGTACATAAACAATAGCTGAGCCTTGGTGATAGATAAATAATGAGTGGTCTGCCCTGTGACCAGTAAAACCCTGGCTGCAGTAGAAAATCACTTAATTTTGAAAAACCAAGCACGAGGAGATTGCTTTAGATCGTAAAGAGAATTCTTTAAAAGACAAACATGATCAGGATAATTAGGACAAAAAATCCTAGGGTTGCTTGGTATACACTGTTTCTGATAAATCACCGTGAAGAAACACATTCTGAACATCCAATTGTTGTATTGGTCAACTTTGAATGACAAAATGGATAAAATTAGTCTGATAGTGGTTTGTTTAACAACTAGGCTAAACGTCTCAGTGTAGTCCAAGTCTAGGGTTTGAGAAAAGCACTGGGATACTAGTCTAGCTTTTCTCCTATCAATGGAACCATCACCCTTTCCTTTAGTTCTAAAAATCCAACGAACTCCCAAAATATTCATGTTATCTGTTTTAGGAACCAGAGTCCAAGTTTGATTCTGTTAAGAGCTTGTAGATCTTGATCCATAAGCCATTCAGGATGAGATAAGGCTTGCTTTAAGGTTGGGTCATCAGGAATAGAATAGAGGTTAGTAACATGTGTTTGATAGGAAATAGTGCCATCAGTTCTGACACAGGGTTTGAGCGAATTAGTTTTGGATCCGATGACCATAGAATGAGTGGGTAAAGATGATAGTAAAGGAACTGGTAGATTTGGTGGAGGAAGTGATAAAGAAGGGTGTGGGCTAGAATGGGGGTTGGTACGATCTTAACATGTAGGGACAAGAGGAGTAGACTAAGTAGTAGTGAGTTCTGGTGAGGTAGGAACAGTGGGAGAAAATGACTCATTGAGAGGAGAACAATGAGAATCTAGAGAATAGGAAAAGAATTTATGGTGGTAGATGGTATAATAGCTGGGATAGAGGATGTGGATATAGGAGGAGAGGGTGGCTGTTATGGTGGAGTTGAGAGGAAAGGTTAGAATGAGAAAGGAATAATTGGGTATAGAATGAGTAACAACTGGGCTAGATTTGACATGTGCCATAGGAAAGGTTTTCTCATCAAACATAACATCTTGGAAACAAAGATAACCTATGTGGTTTGGAGAGTAACCTAGAAAGAGACATTGTTGAGAGAGAAAAGCAAGCTTGTGGGAGTGATATGGCCTCAAGTTAGGATAACTAGCACACCTAAAGACTTTTAACACATTATAATTAGAAGGCTTAGCACACACTAGTACAAAAATGGTCTATCGCAGCGGTTGTTTGGTACCTATGGCAGCGGTTGAAAACCGTTGAGATGGGTGTCGCCGCAGTAGGTGAAACACCTACCGCAACGGTTGTAGAACCGCTTCTCATCAAAGTAGTGATCCCCTCGATCACCGTACATCCAGTCACGCTCCATTCTACATGTGAAAACAAAACAAGTTTAAGATTGATTTGTCTTTCAGTTTCGTCTGCATTTGTATATAGAGCATGTTTTTACTGGATGTACAGTTGCAACCAAACTCAACACTACTCTATGGTTCCAACCAAACCAACGTAGCCTACTCTAACGTTCCAACGTAACTAATCTAGCCTTATTCTAACAATTCTAACACAATTAATTTAACTTCAACAAATCATTGCATTATTAAAACAAAAAATAAAGTTTAATTACTTACTTGTTTTAATGTTGTACAGAGGGGGAAGCTAGGAGACTGCTTTGGTGATGGGCTGGGAAAGTACTGGTACAAATCCAATAGAAGATTCAGAAGACCTGACAAGAAAAGTAAAGATTGTTATACACAAATAACAAATAAAATTAATTAATAAGACTAATACGATTCTAGAAAAAATTCGGCATGACCTTTGTGTAATCGTGTTAATCCCATGCTTATCATTAAGCATTCACCAATATCTTATTTACCACGACAAATAAATTCAACAATTGACAGCAACCATTCTTATTCACAATCACTTAATATTAACCACAACCACTTTTTCGCAATAATTAATTAAACAAACAAAGAGAAAAGATAGATGAAGATGTTACCTTTTCACTCTTACTCCACAGCAGAAGAAATGAGGAAGAAGAAGTGGAGACCACCCCAATTACTGTAGACATCGGGGAAGCAAGGAAATAATATTAGGGGGGCAAGAAATCCATTACTATAAGCATTATCAGATTAAGAAAGTAAAAAAGAGAAAAAAAATAGATGAAGATGTTACCTTTCCGCTCATGCTGCACAACAGAAGAAATGAGGAAGAAAGAGACGTAGAGACCACCCCAATTACTGCAGACAGCGGTGAAACAAGGTAATAATATTAGAGGGGGCGAGAAATCCATTATTATAAGCATTATCATATTAAGCACGTATATACTGCAATGTAATGGGAGAACATAGATGTTATAAAGTTATAGATCTTACCACTTTATTAATGTAAAACTTGAAGTTAATTTTTTTAATAGTTTTGAGAATTAAGAACAAAATGATTTGTAGTTATTCTTTTTCTTTTCATAGTAGTTTTATTTACCATTTCAATTTATATGAATTTAAGTTATAAATTTGTTATATATGTACGTGCTTTCGTTAAATTGTTTAAAGATTAATGTTTAGCATGTCTGTCAATATCAGGCGTATAGAGTATGGTATGGAGAGAAAGAACAGAGAAGAGTTTGAGCTTCTGATTTTGTTTCTTTTTGTAGGTTTTTTAATTTATTCAATAGAAGAAGTTGTTTCTAAACCAAAAATAAACTAACCAAAAGTTGTTACCTGCCAGATAGTGAATAAAATACTGCCTACTACTTACAAGTATTACTATTATATGCACACTGGACACACAGCAGCATCAAAGATGCAGTAGAAGTAATGAAGTGGTAGAGCAGTGGATGGATGCTGGTGTCATTTTTTCATAAACCACCTTACCTGCCTGCGCAATACCATAGTTGAGTTGTCTATCTATATTACAATCTTTTTTTTTCTGCTTAAAAGACTTGCAACAAAAGTTGGTGGGGGTGTTGGGCAACTCTCAAGAACCTTGCTCTCCAAATTACTAACTAGTGTCCTTTACTTCTCTCTATGTATCTATCTATCCGTTCATACGATACATTTACATCATAATAATGTAGGCACAATGCATTATACTGTACTTGATGAATAATTCATTCTACATACACTTATATAGGTTTGATTGTGAGTTTGTTTGAATGAGATTATTGTTTATCATTATTGATTGTTGTCCGCTTTTTATGAAAGAAAATATACTTTTGAGCAACTGATACACTATGTTTTATGACTATTTTGCGGTTTATATAAATTGTTTAAATGTTCATGATTATTAACAACATTAATCTAGTACAATCATATGGATTTGTCTTTTTTTTCATACATCATTGCTCTGGTTAGTTGTTGAGATATGACTGGTAAGTACTTTGGTTTTAGTGTGTTATTATTAGGGAGTGTATATATAATTTGGTTTTGATATTGCTGTCCGAAGCAAACTAATTAGATTACTTCGTGGATGTGATGGTGGCGGTGGTTAGCCTAATTACGTAGAGATCAAACCACTAGCTGTTAGATAGACTCATTTGTTATTATGCTTTTACATCACTCAAAGTAACAACTAAACTTCTTTTTCTTTTGAAGAGAAAGTAACAGCTAAACAATATTTATCGTCCGAGTATATACCGCAATAAGTTCAACGCAGAACCAAATGTACCACATCTTTAACGAGGAAGGTGTATCTCATTCTCAGTTCTCACTTTTTACAATTTCAAACAGCAAAAATATCAACTCAGGCATTTTATAGAACACCTTATATCACAACTATTTATACTTGTTCAATAATCTATCTATATTCAAATTATGCACACACAACTAAACTAACAATCAACAACTATATTACAACTAGTTATTCAATCAACAAGACAACAATTAACATATTTCGAAGTTAGAATTCGGAATTCTAACCTAGGGTTCCCGCAGCATTCCCGAAAGATGCCTGTGACCTCCTTGGCGGAACGACTTGCGACTTGCGACGGCGGTGGCGAAGAACGGTGGTGCGCGCGGAAGAAGGCGGTGGTGGTGGCGCAGTCGCAGGCATCGAGCTGGCGGAGAAATCGCCGTCGGTCTTCTTCGTTCTCGCGAGACAGAAGAGAATGAAGAGGAGAATGACGGAGTGGTCGATTGGGGGGAAAAATAAAAGACTCTATCACAGCGGTTCCTACTAAGAACCGCTGAGATAGGTCAGTAAAAAAGACCTATCTCAGCGGTTCTTAGTAGGAACACTACGATAGAGTTTTTTTTTTGATGACCCTACCGCAGCGGCTGAAAGTAACAACCGCTGAGATAGGTTTGCGGGATTTTTAAAAACGGCCTATCTCAGCGGTTGTTTTTTACAACCGCTGCGGTAGGTGCGCTACGATAGATCATTTTTGTACTAGTGAAATAAGGCCAAATAAGGGGTTGGAAACTACAGTACTCTTGTAGGAGTGCGATTCACCAATGAGAGAGAGGCATAGAGGCATGAGCTAATAATGTGATTCCCTTATCAACAACACCGGTGCCTACTCTCAACAGATGAAAGTGAGGACAAGTGATCTTGTGAAATATTCCCGAATTCTGAAAAATAGAAACCAAAGCTTTAAATTCCCCTCCTCCATCAATTTGAACAGATTTAATGGTGGAGGAGTACTAATTAGCAACCAGCTTGGAAAAGGTAATAAAACATCATGAACATCTAACTTTAGTCTCGAAGGAAATAGCCACATGTACTTGGTACATCATCCACGATGAGCAAAAAGTACTTAAAACCATCCACAGACTGAATATAAGCTAAGCCATATGAATCCATGAACAATAATTCAAAAGGATAAGTAGACTTATTTAAGGAAAGAGGATGACGAAGGGCATGAACTTTCCTTAATAGCAAGCTGAACAAAATGTAAGGGAGAGTTCATAGTGAGTAAATTAAAAGTACTTATAATGCGATTGGTAGTGGAAACTGGGGGGGGGGGGGGGTGCCCAAGTCGCCATTGCCAAATAGTGGGAGTAGCGTACAATCAGTTGAGTTGAGGAGAGGAGGAAACTTGAGTAGAAGGGAAAACATAGACACCTTGCTTAGCTGGTCGCGAGAAGCTCTTGATGAGTAAGGCAATCCTTCACAATTAAGTGATGAGGAAGAAACTCAAACTATGTATTATTTTCTATACAAATCTTGATAAGCCGCAGACTTATCATATTTTATGCACTAGATTTAGGGTTATATTATCTAAATAAGGTTATATAGAAGTTATTAATGCTATATTATGTATTAAAGTGTTTTATTTGTCCAGTCTTATATTTTATATGTTTTCTATGCAAGGAACGAATCTTTAGACAGAAAGACCATTGATGCCGGACTCAATGCCGGATGAATCATGCACGGCACAAGCATAGAGCAGAAAAGAGGCTTTACCGGACACGATGTCGGGTACATTCCATCCGGCATAAGTAAAAGTCGCAACGGTTGACCAAACGATAGCAGTTATTGACCGTTGGTGATTTGGCTGGTGCCGGGTATGATGTCGGGTATCTCTTACCCGGCATATGCATCGTTTCACGTGATTTAGCGGTTTTCGACCATTGAGCAGTTGACATATATTCCACATGTGCCGGCTACTCCTGATCTGGCACGACGCCCAATAACAGACACAATTGAGGCTTATAAATAGGCCGAGAGTCTGCATCAATCAACACACTTCAACATACCAAATACACTCCATTCACACTCCATTTCTACCCCCCATTCCATTATTGGTGTCCAAGGAAATTCTGCAGATCCATGCACGTGAAGAGAAGAAGAAGATCTTGTCGGGTTAAGGCTATGATCATTTCCTTCTCCCATTTATATTCTCTTCTTGTAGTTGTGTGGATGGTGATGTAGAATTCCTTGTTAGTTCTTTGGTTAGGGATGATCCTCCTTGTAAAATACTCTTATAGTTATTAATAAAAGTGTAAGTTTCATCAACTAAGGTTCTGGTCTTCATCCAGTAGAATGAGATCGCTACTTATTCTTCTTTCTCGGAATTCTATTTGAGGTTCACAAGACAAAAGTAGAATGGGTTGAGGGGCCTTAGTGGTCTTCGACGGTGTTGTTCTGAAAAGTGGGCAACATGACTGAAGATTGGAATTAATCTGTTATTCTCCATTATCCTGTTCGTTTTCGAGGCATGAGATATGCACGGAGCAAATGTGGGTATAAGTTCCTGTTGTCGAACCAGAAACAGGAAATACCATTCACAACTTGAAAGGTGCCGGATGTGATGCCGGGTGGTTTGAGTCCTGCACATTCAAAGAATTTGAAGGTGTCGTGCATCTATTGTCCGGCATGGCATATGGCAAGTCATTTTGCCATATAATTTCGAAACATTGTGGTTTGGCTTATAACTATACTTGTCCTTACATTGAATATCATCTCGAGTCAAAGTTAGTTTATTTAGTTAGCAGTTTTAGTTTAACTGTTATTTACATTCCCCCCTGTTTATAATAGGCTTTTGCCCGGATTAGGACTAATTTTCTATTAAGTCCCTTGGGTTCGATACTCTCGGTCGTAATATATTCACACTGTACTCCGACCGGGAATTATTTGCTACCCGTAGTAGAGTTGTAGGATTAGTTTATTATTTTATTCTTTTTGTTTATAGTTTTCCCTACAATTTTACTGTTAGCAAAATGACGCCGTTGCCGGGGACTTGGAATTAGTCCAAGTCGTAAATTCGGTAAAACACCATATTCTTTATTCTTTATTCTTTGATTCTTTAACTTAAATAGTCCATTTTGTTATTCGGTTGATATGCCGGGTCAGGTGCCGGATATCCGGTGCCCAGCACATTCAACAGTTCGTATTTACTAATTCTTTTATTCATTGTTTTAATGTGTGTCTCTAGGTTGAGCATGTCGTGCATTATGCCGGGTAGCACATGTCCGGCATGTTGGAGGAAGTCCTCAGCCGGACAAGACTAACCCAGCGCACAATCCGGCATTAAATCTTAACCCTAGTTTTACATTTTTCTCTCTCAAATTATTAGAGTAGTTTGTAAATTTTTTCCTTCCTAATGTACCTTTGTCTTATCTTTCCCTTCTCTCTCTTTCTGCTAATTATTTTCTTTTCAAAGTTTGTACAAGCCGGGCACGACACCGGGTAAACCCAACCCGACATCAATGGAGGAAGTCCATTGCCGGATACGCCACGCCCGGCTCCATGTCCGGCACGTTCAAATTATTTTTAATTTTTTTTATTTTCATAATTTGAATTATGCAATCGTCTTATTATTTATTATTACAAAGTATTATAACGTTTTCTCTTCCAGAGAATTTATTCAACTTTGATCCTAAGATCGAGAGAACCCTGCTTCGTACTTTAAGGCAACAACGAACCCTACAAGAAGTAGTTCCTACACAAATGCAGCACCAACTGTCCGAAACATAAACCGCCTTCCAACCAAGGCCAAAGCCAGCAATCGACCTCCCCCTCCTTGCACAGAACGAATATGACGAATGGCAAAAACTCAAGCCATATCATCAAATCAGATGCATCAAGGAGTTGGGTATGTTTGATGGGTCGAACCCGGACGATACCTTGCTCCACATCACCAAATTTCTACAACATACAAACAGCCTAACCTCCACGAATAATGTCCTCCAATACGCCAGACTTTCCCTCTTTCCCCATAGCCTTACGGGAAACGCCGGCAAGTGGAACCATAGTCTAACACCCAGCACTATTTCCACATGGGAGGACATGGCAACCAAGTTCTATGACAAGTTCATGCCTCCAGTCGCACCCTGGAGATGATCGCCGAGATATACAACTTCAGACAACCTAGCTCGGAGAACATCTGTGAGACTTGGGACAGATTCAAGGGGTTGTTGCGCACATGTCTACACCACGGCCTCACCAAGGAACAACTATCTCAGTTTCTCTACAAAGGATTGGTCAACCAATGCAAGACGATGATCTTATCCTCCCTTGGTGCAGACATACTGAAGAAGCCTGAAGATCAAGTCCTCAGCGGAATTGAATCTCTTTGCAAAGAGATCAGAGATTGGGCCACAGGTGGAACCAGGGGTGGTAACTGGTCTATATCAAGTGGATAAGGGCGACGCCAAATTTGACAAATTAATGCAAAGTCATGAGCAGTTTTTGGAGAGCAATGCTCAAACATCCACAAAGGTTAGCGCTCTACAGAAGGTGGTGGTGCAAATAGCAATGAATAAACTCCCTCAGCAAGCGAATGTGGTTAGTGCACGACCACACGCTCAGGGCCCTGACATGCCAGACTTTCAGAATGTTGAGGAAGTCAACTATGTGACAATCAAGGGTACAGGCAGCCATGGCAATAGGGGAACCAACCCCCTCACAACTTCCAGAGTCAAGCCGGCTACCAGGGAGGTCAGAGACAATACCGACCATCCCATCCTGCATCATCATCAGAGGCTGAAATGGCTGAACTTCAAGACATGATGTCAGCCCTGATGAACAAGATCCAAGATGCTCACAACGAGATCTTGACCACTCGCAAGGAACACAAAACGTTGCAGTTGCAGTTGCAGCAACTTTTGGCGCAACCACGACAACAAGGTCAGCTCCCATCTCAAACTTAAATCAATCTGAGGGAGCATGCGAATTCGGTCACCATTCTGTCCAAGATCTCAGATCCTGCCAACGCATTTTTTACCACAGGGGAGTTCCTCTACCTTTATTTTCCCCTTTAATTGATTTAGTTGATTTTAGTTGTCTTCGTTTTCTTTAGTTCATATTAAATTGTTTTAGTTTCTAAAAAAAAGTTTTTTGCACTTTTTCTTTCATCTTTTGAACCCTGAGACAGTGTTCCTGCCAAGGGTAGGGCAGGGATCACCCTTGAAAAAAATTAAAAATAAGTTTTTAGTTTCTAATATGCATAAGTTGTGTGTTTTATCGATGTTTTACTAAACTTTTTGCAAGTTTTTTATTGAGATGAGATTAAGAATGAATAAATGCTTGTTCTCTCAAGAGGTAAGCTTTCTAATGACTTGTAGATTCATTTTTTTAACTCCTTGATTCTTTTTATTTAACATGAGTATATGATCTTTCTCCTAATTCTTTCCTTTATTTACTTATGGGTATTATTTTCTTTTCTTTTTCAAAATGTGAAAAATCTTTTGGTGAAAATCTTAAAAAGGGTTTTTGTGGGAAAAAGAAGAAGAAGAAAAAGAAAAAACAAAATTCTACTTCCAAAGGAAAAGAATTATATTCCTTGAGGTTGAAAAGGTGCCTCAAAATAAAAGCAAGAAATTAGAGTTTTTCCTTTTGTTTTCTCCTGAATTCCATGTTCTTTAATGCTAAAAATCATGGTTGATTCAGAACCCTTGCAAAATAGGGCTGAACACATAAAAACCATCGATGAGTGTCTTGGCCACATTCAGAAACTCTTGAAAAATAGAGCTGAATGATGGAAACCGAAAAAGGAGAGATTACAAAATCCCTTATGTAAAATAGCCCAAAAGTTTTTGATCGGTTTTGAAATTGTTTATTTTATACCCATTAGTATGTTTTGATGGATAAGGATGATTAAGTGATACTTGTGAAATATTTATCTAATTGTCATTCTAAAGTCTATCTGTTTTGTGCATAAGTAATTACTCCCTTTCTAATCTAATTTTGCTCGAGGACTAGCAAAAGGTAAGTGTAGGGCCTTGATAATCCGCAGACTTATCATATTTTATGCACTAGATTTAGGATTATATTTATCTAAATAAGGTTATATAGAAGTTATTTATGCTATATTATGTATTAAAGTGTTTTTATTGTTCATTTTATGTTTTATATGTTTTCTATGCAAGGAATGAATCTCTAGGCAGAAAGACCATTGATGTCGGACAATGCCGGATGAATCATGCACGGCACAGCATAGAGCAGAAAAAAGGCTATGCCGGACACGATGTCGGGTACATTCCATCCGGCATAAGTAAAAAGTCGCCACGGTTGACCAAACGATAGCAGTTATTGACCGTTGGTGATTTGGCTGGTGCCGGGTATGATGTCGGGTATCTCCTACCCGGCATATGCATCATTTCACACGGATTTAGCGGTTTTGACCGTTGAGCAGTTGACACGTTTTCCACATGTACCGGCTACTCCTGATCCGGCACGACGCCCGCAACAGACACATTGAGACTTATAAATAGGCTGAGAGTTTGCATCAATCACACACTTCAACATACCAAATACACTCCATTCACACTCCATTTCCGCCCCCCCATTCCATTATTGGTGTCCAAGAAAATTCTGCAGATCCATCCACGCGAAGAGAAGAAGAAGATCTTGTCGGGTTAAGGCTATGATCATTTCCTTCTCCCATTTATATTCTCTTCTTGTAGTTGTGTGGATGATGATGTAGAATTTCTTGTTAGTTCTTTGGTTAGGGATGATCCTCCTTGTAAAATACTCTTATAGTTATTAATAAAAGTGCAAGTTTCATCAACTAAGGTTCCGGTCTTCATCCAAGCAGAATGAGATCGCTACTTATTCTTCTTTCTCTAAATTCTATTTGAGGTTCACAAGACAAAAGTAGAATGGGTTGAGGGGCCTTAGTGGTCTTCGACGGTGTTGTTCTGAAAAGTGGGCAACATGACTGAAGATTGGAATTAATCTGTTATTCTCCATTATCCTGTTTGTTTTCGAGGCATGAGATATGCACAGAGCAAATGTGGGTAATGAGTTCCTATTGTCGAACCAGAAACAGGAAATACCATTCACAACTTGAAAGGTGTCGGATGTGATGCCGGGTGGTTTGTGTCTTGCACATTCAAAGAATTTGAAGGTGCCGTGCATCTATTGTCCGGCATGGCATACGGCAAGTCATTTTGCCAGATAAATTTCAAAACATTGTGGTTTGGCTTATAACTATACTTGTCCTTACATTGAACATCATCTCGAGTCAAAGTTAGTTTTATTTAGTTAGCAATTTTAGTTTAACTGTTATTTACATTCCCCCTATTTAGAATAGGCTTTTGCCCGGATTAGGACTAATTTTCTATTAAGTCCCTTGGGTTCGATACTCTCGGTCGTAATATATTCACACTATACTCCGACCGAGAATTATTTGCTACCCGTAGTAGAGTTGTAGGATTAGTTTATTATTTTATTCTTTTTGTTTATAGTTTTCCCTACAATTTTCCTGTTAGCAAATCTATTAATTAATTGATCAAAGATTCTTAGTTAAAAGAGGGCTATGAATGATATGATTGAGGTTAAAATTCTTGCTGCAGAAGAGAGGGTACCGATACCCTGGTGAGTGATAGGAACAGCTGAGCCATCACCAAGGTCGATAGTTTCAGATCCACCATAGTCTGATCCTAAAATATTTATCCTTGAAAAGTCACCAATAAAGTGGTGAGAAGTGGCTGAATCAGGCAGCCATTCAGAGGCATTAGATGAGGAGTTGTAACAGTAGAGTTGACTGTGAAATTTCCTAGACAAGAGCTTAAGGAGAATAATCATAACGGAAATAGCATGATACAACCTGATGATTTTTCTTGCCACTAATTTGACAAGCAATTATATTATCTGGTTGACCGGAAAAGTAATTATTCTATTTGTTATCTGATGATCCCCTTCCTTAAGAATTAAAACCTCCTCGAGAGTTAGAAAAATAAATGCGGTCTCTACGTCGGTTACCCCTTCCTTGATATCCTCCTCTTCAATTTTGCTTCTGTTAGACTGAAAAGAACTACTAGTACTAGTGACATCAGTAGTAACATTACCTAGAAGGTAGCCTCAAATTGCGAAAGAGAATTGAGGATTTCAAAGGGTGTCATTTGGGTTTTAGTTGAGTAAATTATGGTAGAAATTGGATTATACTCTAGAAGTTGAAGATGATGTTGTCCAAGCTGCACAGCATGTGATGAATTCTGTTCCATAATACTTTAGATGTGGTGCAGCCAATGAGTGAGACAAACACACTCTCAGTAAGAGACATATAGATAACAAACACGATTAGTTGGTATTAATTGACCCATTTACTGTACCCAGGATTAACAGTTGCATTTTATGTCTGTGCAGGAGCTTTATATGATCCGTCAACAAATTTTTCCAGACCATTTCCACGGAGGACTGGTGTGATTGTGTTTGCCATAATTGAAGTTGCTCTGTGATAACTTAATCAAGTTACTTGCTCATAGTGTTGATTTCTTTTTCTTATAGTATGAAATCAAAACCGTTTGTCATAGGGGCAAACTGGTTTCACTCTGTTTTTTTCAAGCAATTTGTGAGGCGATTTAGGTAGCGATCCCAGCTGCAGAAATAAGGGAGGGTAGGGGCTTTTACTTTAGTCTGGCATGGGATTAGACGTGCAATCTACCCCATTAATTCCATGCAGTCTAAGTAATA